>JAJNNV010000024.1:0-551808 GCA_022544895.1 Biscogniauxia sp. FL1348
TTTTTTTGCTTTTTAATAAATTTAACGGTAAAAATATTAAATTTTAATTACTTTTAATTTAAGTAAAATTATAAGTTAATAAAAAAATAATAAGTAATAATTACACGAAATTTTATTACATTTTTAAGTTTTTTATATTAAAATTTAAATAAAAAAATTTTAATTACGTTATAACTATAAAAAATAAAAAGTTATAAAATTTAAATAACTTTTTTATATAATTAAAAGCGTATAAAAAATTAAACGTAGTTTAATATATAAAATAAAAGTTATATGCTTTAAAATAATAGCCGTTTAAAGTTATTATTATTTTTATTTTTTGCTTTAAAAAGTTTTATTTTATATTTTAATTAACTTATAATTAAATATTATAAAAATTAATTGTTTAATTTTATGTTTAAACGTAAAATAATAATAGCGTTTAAATAAATAAATTAAATTTATAAAAACGTACGAAAAATTTATGTTAAATTTATATATAATAATAAAATAATTTATTTATTTTTTAATAAATTTTTACTTTTTAACTTTATACTGTTTTTAAACAAATAAAAGCAATTTAATAAATATGTTAATTAATATTATTAATATAATATTAATTAATTAAAAAACTATATAAAAAAAAGTAAGCTGCTATATAAAATATAAATTAAAACGTTATTAATTAAATATATATTTAAAAATTGCATTTAAGTTTATAAAAATTAAAATTTGCGTAGTTTTTATTATTTTTACGCAATATTTTTTATAAAATAATAAATTAAATTTATTATAACAGTTAATTAAAATATAATAACTTTTTTTAAATAAATATAAATTTAAAATATTAAAAATTTATATAAATAAATGTTAAAAAATACGGCAGTTAATAAAAAAACTTAATAATAAATAATAACTATATAAAGTATAAAACGCTTTTTAACGCTTATAAATAGTTATTATTAATAACTTATAATATTAATTATTTATAAAATAATAAATGTTTAAATTAAAATATTGTTAAAAAACGCACGTATAAATACTATATTAAGTTATATAAAAAAATATTAATTATAAATAAAAAATATTATTATAAAATTAACTTAAAGTCGACAATATAACTGCTATTATATAAGTTAATAAATTTAAATAAAAAGCTATTACCGACTTTACTATTAAAAACGCTAACTTTTATACAGTTTGCATATATATAAACTAGTTAGCGCTTATAAGTGTTATTTTTTATTTTTTTTTTATAGTTAATTTAACTTTTTTCTAGTATACGTGGTTTTCGTACCTTTAACCCCGTAACAGTAAAAAACTAAAAAAATTAAAATTTAATATAACGTTAATATTAAATTTAATAAATAAAATAAATATTTATTATATTTAATAAAAAAAGTTAAAAATTAAATTATTATTAATAATAAACTTTTTATAAAAAAAATAACTTTTATATAAAAAAATATATTAAATTAACTTAATTATAATAAAAATACTATAAAATATTTTATTTTTTATTTTTTTTATAATAGTTTTTAAATTTTAATAAGTTTATAGTAATATATTTAAAAAAAAAATTTTACAATATAATTTAAATAAAAGTGTTAAATTAAGTGGCTATATACGCTTTATACTTATTATATTATATTATTACATTATGTATACATAACAGCAGCAGCTTTTTGCGCTGCTGCCGCACTTTTTAAAATCTTTAACTAATATACTTATAGCGAACATACTTACTTATTTTGACAGTTAACACATAAAAGGACTAAGGCTTTAGTAATAGAAAGAAGCTTGATTATAGTTATATACGGGAGTGATACGAATGCATATAAGGAACTGTATTATATTACTTGTTTAGATTAAATAATAGGGGGAGGGAGAACTCCTTGGGATAGACACCGTGGAGCTTTGCACCGACGTAGTAAAGATCTATGGGTCACGTGATCTAGTCGAAGGTATATAGATACTTCTTAGGAATACCTAGTCTTATCCACGAGAGGATTGATATGCGGGTGGTGCAAAGCCTTGGAAATCCTATTTGTTTATATCAACTAATTTTTGCCGGAAAACAATGTATGAAGAGACAATAGGGGTAAGACCCACTACTATTAAACCGCCCTTATGAATTAGAAGGGTTCTCTTAAGATGCACCAAAACAAGATAAGTAAGCTATCTACCTAGGTGGACTGAAATTAAACATTATATCATTTTACCTGGGTTACGAACTCTATTGCAAATTTCAAATTAAAATCTGGGCAAGGATTAATGCTGTATTGAAAAGGGACACTACAAAATGGCTTTGAGATGGATATTGCAACGGGACGACAAGTCCCAGACTCTGTTTAACATTCATTCTATAATTTAGTAATTCTCAGAATTCAGGATCTGTTGGGGTTGGTGAAGGTATGAGATAGGTTGTTTTTGAACTGAAGAGGGCCAACCTGGGGACTGTAGGAAGTATAAAACGTTGCTATGCCCTATATTAGACATGAATTAGCCGAAATTTTGATAGACGACGAGGGGAACTTGACATGTTAATTTTAATCAACATAACCGCGAACTATTGGTATAATATTTATACCTCATGGGGCTATGGGACACATGTTCATACGTACTTCACCAAAGAGACAAAAATCGGTATCATGTATAAAGTAAGTCGTCTAAAGTAGTAATGAATCAGAATCCCCGTTCAGCAGGTACCACTTCGCGAATCTAGATCATATGCTTCATGTTTGCCATTCTCTTCAGTTTTTATCTATTCGTTATGTACCTGCCACCTCCCCCTTGTTCACAACAGGGTCAATTAAGGGGGGGGGGGGGCTTACACGTTTCTTGTTGCGCAGTGGGTATGTCATGTCAATGTTAGCAAGCATTAAAGGGGTCGATTTTCCAATATCTCTATATACTCATACTATAATGCACACTATAAAACTGTATAAGGATCATGTCGCGTATAAGGGCATTCTGTCACAGGGGACACTAAGAGGTAGGCATACGCAGGAAGGAGCCAACATGCATAAGAATCTCACATGTAAATGAATAACTGCCCAAGGCAACGAAATCAGGATGGAACTACTCGTGTATAAATAGGAGCAGAATTCTCAAGGGGGATCAAGGGAGGACTTGGTTTTAAGGACTCCTTGAGACCACAAGAGAATTATTAGTTGAAATCAAAATCTCTGTTCCAAGCCCAATATCCCTTGTCACATATTCCCATAAATCATCTCCATGTACTAAAGTAGACCACACGCAACCCTGGGAGCTTAGATATGGGGGCTCGGAGCTCCTTTCGTCTACATAAGAAGGCTCCTCTCCACTTGCCATGACATGACTCAGACGAACAATATATGCTCCTTTATGTGATCTAAAGTCACACCCGTATATAAAAGCGATGAATCACCAAGAGGAACCTCGTTTCTCTGCTATACGAATATCTCCATAAACACCGGGAAAGCAGGCAGTCGTCCTGGGTCAACCCCCTCCCCCCCTATCCCCCTACCAATACCAACACCAACGTACAAACCCCGTGCGGAAACCTCCCAGAGCAACCGGTAAAACCACACTCTTCCCCCTTCTGCCTCCCCGAGATACTAAATGCTAGTTTTAGCACCCCCAATCGCCTCGCTTCGCAATACACGTATTCAGGATAACTGTAGGGGGGACGGCATATAAAAATAAAAAATAAGTCCAGCCCTCGGGTTAGGGCCGGCCTCTAGAAACAAATGTTTTTCCTTTATCCTTTATTATTTTGTCTTTCTTTAAGAACTTTATCAGGGTTTTTTAGTTTCATTAACCTTTTTTTAAAAAAAAAAAAGAAATTGCGTATTTTAATTATATTTACTCGTTATGGTACAAGACCTTTACGCGTAGTTCCCGTATACAGTATCACTTAATTATTATATGCAAACGTGGTTTATTTATTGCTTCAACAAATTATGTAGTACAAAAAATGCCTTTAAACATTGACAGTTTCCTTACTTTACTTAAAAAAAAAACCTCAAGCTAGGTATATTCAATAATGCTAATTAAAAACAACACTTTATAGTTAAGTATTAAGTGATAGGTAATCTGTGTTGGTCCCATAGTATCTAAAGACGTTCCTGTTCTAGCACGAATACCCTGTTAACCACCTAGACATACACAGAAAAATCACTAAATTATGTCTCTTTTCAGGTTACCAATAGATATGGTACTGTAAAAGGGGCAAGAAATCGCCGGTGCAAAGAAATACGAGTTAACCCCCCTGGCTAGGTAGGTAGGTAGTTTTCGGTTTTCTCGGTATGCAAAACTTAACGGTAAGCCGCATTAATTGTCACCCTAGTGCTTCAGCTCTTTTATTTGATTATTATTCTATATTTGCTTCAAATACGATCAGCGACATCCCGTTTACCAAGGCTTTTCTCAGCTCGAATTATTCGAGAAATCATTTGCCGTATCCTGGCATTCACAATTGCCGTCGCGCCGTTGGGCATAATCGCAACAACAACAATAGGGCGCACGTCCGGGAGAGCCCGTCACTTGTGGGGGACTTGGCCGTCAGCAAATAGCGGCAACACTAGGTCAAGGGCGCGCCCTTCAATCCAACATCGAAATCCCCGGTCCCGGCGAGGGAAGGGAGCGAAGCCGATCGCGTTATTTGTGGCCGCCGATAATCAGCTTTTCCTTCAGCACGCTCTCCCGCGCGCCACGCAAAGAGCATCCATTCGCAACACTACTCTCGCCCACAAGACAGCTCCAGTTCCCATCTAGACGACACAGCTATGGCCACCGACCCGGAAGCGAGCCCGCACCACCATGTAGTCGTCGACCTAGAGTCCTTCTTCTGCCCGGTGCCGGACCTCTCGCTCCCAGCGCCTCACACCTACACGCTCCGGGACTACACCCGGACCTACACGGCCGCCGAGGCCGCGTCCCGGATCCGCGACGCCACGGTGCTGATCCTGACCGTGTTCCCGCTGACGGCCGAGCTCCTGCGGCCCGAGGTGACGCCGCGTCTCCGGATGGTCAGCGTGGTGGCGTCGGGCACCGACGCGGTCGACCTGGCAGCGTGCCGGGCGCGCGGCATCGTCGTCGCCAACTCGCCGCACTGCAACGCGGTGGCGGTGGCCGAGCACGCGCTGGCGCTGTACTTCGCCGCGCGCCGCTCCGTTGCGCTGACCCACACGTTGGCCCGGCGGGGCGAGTGGACGCGCACCGGCTCCCTGGTGCGCACGATGGACGCGCCGGACGGCCGGCCCCCGCGCACGTGCCGCGACGAGGTCGCGGGCATCGTGGGGTACGGCGCGGTCGGGAAGCAGATCGAAGCCGTGGTGCGGAGCCTCGGCGTGAGACGAGTCCTGGTCTCGGGGCGCAAGGGGGCCGCGGGGATGGCTGAGATCCCAGAGGGCCGCGTGCCGTTCGATGCCGTGATGCGCGAGAGCACGGTCGTGTTTGTCTGTCTGCCGCGGTCGCCCGAGACGCTGAACCTGATTTCCGATGCGGAGCTGGGCGTTATGCATCCGCATGCCGTCCTGGTCAATGTTTCGCGGGGCGGGATCGTCGACGAGCATGCGCTTGTGGCGGCGCTGCGGAGGAGGTCCATCGCGGGCGCGAGCACGGACGTGTACTTTCAGGAGCCGGCCGGGCCCGAGAATAGCCCCTTGCTGGCCCCTGATACGGCGGATCTGAATCTCGTGACCACACCGCACGTGGCGTGGTGCGCGGAAGATACTGCGGCCAATTATAGCCGAACATTGAAAGAGAATGTATCGGGTTGGATCACGACAGGGGAGCCCAAATTTCGGGTTGCGTAGACTGGATAGGAACCGGCATTGTTCAGCTTGATAGATTCATCGATTGATATCATTTGCAGGCGCATTGGCTTTTTAGAATAGTCTAGAGAGTTGTGGCACGGGATAGGTAGAGAACCATCAATGAGTCTAATGTATACCAAACCACTCTATTAAAACCTCCTTGGCTATGCAACAGGCTATGGTTTTGTGGCATGGATAGCGCTTGCCCATGAAGTGATCTCGTGCTGAACGGACATCTCGACAGTGTCCATCTTGTTCTTCTCCAAAACGGCATTGTCCGTTTGGTCGTATAGTGTGCCTCCCTCGGTCCATATTCTTCTCAGGGTGTAGAGAGTTGCATTCGGCTTGCCCTCCTTCCAAGCCTTTTGCTCGTGCGCCTTGAGTTCATCCAGGGGAGTGTAGGATACCTCCCACTTGGTCTCCATCTGCCGTTCGAACTCGGCAAGAATCTCATGAGGTGTCGTCGTGTATGAGTTTACCTTGAGCGCGCGGTTATCGCTCGTCTCAGGATGCAACAGCACTGCCACAAGAAGACGACCGACACTGTCGAAAGTTAACTTGTAGCTTTTATTGGTGTTTCGGGCTTAGTTTTACTTACTCTGCCATGGTAGTGAGGCTGATCTTCCCCTCGCCATCCCCTAGTAGTGTTGCCTTCATGTTCACGACGTCGAAGGTGCCAGCCTGCGACTCATGCCGTGTGCGGCCAACGTACAAGTCGGCAAAGGGGCCAGTCACTAGATAGGTGTACCGGAGCTTGGAAACAGAGGATTTGATGTACGCCCTCACTTGGAGCTTCTTCTGGTGGGGTTTCTCAGAGGCAGACGAAGCATTATACTCAATGTCTGTGCCGTACTCTGAGGGGATGAAACGTGTAATGGTGCTAGAAGACTCGGCTAGGCGGATCAAGTCTATCTGCTTCTCAATGGCGTTACGACCCACAGCGCTCACGACTGTGTCATAGCCTGTAGTTGATGTTAGCTACCGGTCACGATGAGGCCCCTTTCAGGTGCCATGGGTTAGGTAGGCAGCCAATCAATCATACCAGCATATGCCTTTACAACCTGTGCATCGTCGTTAATGTCGCCGACGATAATCTCAACTCCGTTCTTCTTCAGAGTCTCGATGAAGTGGGCTTTGGTGACAACGGTGTTCCTCGAGGTAAAGATGCCAACGCGGTCGAAGTTGGACTTGGCGTTGACGAGAGCGCCGGTAATGAATTTACCAATTACACCCGTCGCCCCGAATACTAGAATCTTCTTGCCGCGGGCGACCGACTCTGGGACTGCTGTCGATGCCATACTGGTGATTGGTAGTTATCCAACGTCCGCTACCTCTGGATTTGGCTCTAGACGTTATAGGTTATGAGGGGGAAAGGGGGAAAGGAGGAAAGGGGGGGGAGGGGAATGGTGACATCGGTGAAAGGAAATAATACCATAACCTTAGATAAGTACTTTACCTTAGCTGATAGGTATAAACAATTTATATCTCATGGCGGGGTACCCCAAGTAGGAGTTCCGTATCGATATCGTACTACTTACTTCATACGTAGGTCTGGTAGTACTAAGTAGCTATCTGCTGTCGTCACAAGGGCGTCCGTCGGCTAGATCCGGTGCGCTGCTGCATGTACTTAGTTACTAAGTAAATAAGTATGTGACCTAGCAGATAGTACGACGATATGGCGCAATTTACGGGACTTAAGGTGAAGCGACTTAGGGGCTAAGTAGTTTAGGTAGGTACAGAACTGGTTAGAATTGACTATTATGGCTTCTTTTTACCCTTAGTCAGATGCTGGGTCAGTTGAACTACGTATCTAAGGTTAGCAGCCAGGGAGGGTACAGTGGGTCAACACATGTTGTGTCTTACCAGACATACAATAGCACACCAGACAGCACCAGACGCCTTTAAGTTCAGTTATAGCAACCACATGCAATGATGTTGAATTGGTAGATGGTAAGAAGAGAAGCGATACATAACACGATATTCTAACATGCAAGGGTTCACGGGAGAAACACTGGTCATCCTAACGAATCTAGCACATGTGTGTAGCCCGGACGGGACTCGTCATATTGATGATGTCCCGTGCACATTGTGAACATGACTTTGCTGTGAACCAGATGTCATTCCTATATCAAATTGATACGTGTGACTTACGAACTAGTACTTAGACTTACAGTAATTACATCAACTTCAATGATACCAGACTGATGTTATTAATCACAGCATAAGTCAAACCGTAGCTTACTTATCATCGGAAATAAATACTATCAATGTTAGTCAATTTCATATACCTAAACTTGAACGCATCTCTTAATCGTTATTACCTAGTACTAACCACCAGGCCGGCGAACATTACTATTGAATAAGTGGTTCTTCCGGACTCAGGGCAGGTTTTGGATGAGAGGTTTTGCACGACTGGCGACTAGGACGCCCCCTTTGGTTGATGCACCACAACGTCGACAGGTAGTAACAAGAAAGCCCGAATGAGGAAATTTGTACCTGTGCTGTGCTAGTACATATTAAATGGCATGGGATCTTACATACCAGTGTTCTCTCTCTCAAGCTTAGTCTTACAGCGGCACAGTATATCCGTTTAACTGGCAGCAACAAATATAAATGCCTGTTATGTATCCTCAACTGACGTGTTGATGTCCCGAAAAGCTCCAATTATATAGATGCATTAGGACGAGAAACTGAGGTTTTCGGCTTTCAGAGCACATAAAAATAGGTTGTACTATCAAAAAATCCATCAAGGGATCCGACATTGAGATTTACAGCGATAGGTCCATCAAATCATGGCAGATTCAGAGTTATAGTATTATAGGGACACAGACAGCAGTGAATTGAAAACAAATTACTCACTAAAGTTGAGATTAATCAATCTTACATTGATGTATCAAATGTATTGATATCAAATGCAAAGTCTATAGGGCTCATTGATACCAGAAAGCCTCTTTATACCTAGCCTCAATAGCCATTTAGTAGGACCTTAAACCCCTCCCCCCAACAAGCTCAATATGAGCCCCTTACAGACACGAAAAGCTACTGTAGGCTAAACACCCTGACTTAGATATCTTTAACGATGCTACATGGTTTCAGTTAACTCATTCTAGTGTTTCTGGCGTAGTTGTCCAACATGCACACGTTGCCCAAAAAGAGAACTAGACGGGAAATGGTCTCGTAGCTCGTAAAGTAGCGAGGTAGGTAGGTAACTAACTTTTCCAAGTATTATACAGTATATCAATGCCAACACCCCTTTTTTACTTTCTTGGTTTCATACACGACATCCTACCGTGATCACGGTGCGGTCGCTTACAGCGAAACCTTGGTGTCGCACATGACCAAATCTCCGTACACCTTCTTGGCGGCCTCCATCGCAGCGATGCCCTGCGCGTACGCGACGAGGTTCGGCAGGCCCTTGCGCATCTCGGCGTCGACGAGGAACTTGAAGGGGACGTACAGGGAGCCGGCGACCATGGCGTCGGCCATGGTGATCTTGTCGCCGACGAGGAACTTCTTGCCGCCCTCGAGGGCCTTCTCGACGCGCTGCAGGGCGCGCTCGAGGCTCGCGATGGACGCGTCGAACCGCGCCTGGTCCGCCGGCATGAACTTCATCACCGCCATCCCGATCGGCGGGATCATGTTGGACGCGATCTCGCTCTCGGCGAAGCACGTCCACTCGTCGATGCGCGCCTGCGTCTTGGCGTCGGCGCCCAGGAGCTGCGAGGCCAGCGGGCCCGACTGCGCCACGTAGCGCGCGATCGCCGCGCTTTCCGCGAGGCAGAAGCCGTCGGCGCACTCTAGCGTGGGAACCTTGCCCATGGGAAACTTGGCCAGGAATTCCGGCGTCTTATTCGTCTCGCCCATCTTGAACCCCTCGGCGAAAGGCAGCTCGAGCCCGTTCAGATTGGCGAGGAGTTGAGCCTGCAATAGGGGTTAGTTAGAATGTCTATATTCACAAGGCGAAGGGAAGGGAAAGAAAGGAACGGGAAGGAAACGAAAGAGGGAAACATACGCGCTGGGCGCGAAAGTTCTCCGGATAGGCATAGATCTTGCCGAAAGGAGCCATCTTGAGTAGTATAGGGTAGTGTGGTGTGGTGCGGTGTGGTGCAGTGTTGGTGAGACTGTGCTGGTGTTGTGATAAAAAGGTAGGAAGGGATGTTGCAATATGAGACTAGAATGTTGTGATTTTGGTTTGTCGACTGAACCCGAGAGACAACCAACTCGAGCGATGCGTCCGCCCCCCCTTTATGGTCGCCCGTCGAAGTTGAATTAATCAGCGCTTCTTCGGTTTATCACACACCAAAGTGGGTTACAGCATCATCCCCCTCCAGTTATCACATAAGAAAACTGAGGGGAAGTGGGCTCGGGTGAAGCAGCTCGGAAATCTGCATGACTAGTAGGTCTCTAGGACTACGACTGCGACTAAGCTCAAACACATCACCCATACGCCGCCGCCCCGCGTCGCATTGCCCACGGATACAATGCAGGCGGGTTGACTGAAGCGGCCGAGCCTATGGGCAAAGGCTTCCGGCTAGCGGGGTTCTAAGAAGGTACGGACAAATTGCAGTGTACAACATGTCACTAATATGTTTTCTTCTATGACTCTTTCGATCGTTCGATTTATACTAGTTGAGGACGCGCAGGTGCCTAAAGGGATGATCGGGTTCCTATAGGCTCTGTTGGAGTTACATTGATGTAGGTTATTGAAGTATTCGATGTGAATACCAAGACTATCCACCAACATGTGAAACTCTTAGACTAAACATTATACATAACCACAGGTGGAGTACCATCATGTCTGGTATACATTGATGTAGTTATAGATCCACTTGATCCACACCAAAACTGCCGCCGAAGACGATAGAATTCTGTTCCACGGGGATATACAGCAATGGAAATGTCTAAGGTAGTCTCGTGGTTTCCATCCCCGGCCGTAGGATCTTGATCTACATCCTGCATCTAGATCTGCCGAAAAAAAAAAGGAAACCCCCGTAAGGCTAGTTATGCTAATGTTATATCTAGGTTCGGTAACTACATAGTTTCAAATCTTTGATAATTCACTGCCAAGTAGCATCAATAATATGCAAATTTGCAATGCAGGTAAGATCACCAATATTCGAAATGCCATTATAGGTATATAATGCGCAAGAGAGTATGAAATCTTATTTGTAAGCAGCGCAGGTTTAGAAATCAGTCCCAAACTTGATACATAATCAAAGCAAATTTTTTTCCTCCGAAACTGTGCCATGGTTTGTAAGCCTTCATCGATCTCCATGGTAACCTACCTACCTAGTTACTCCCTTACCGAAATTTTTCTTTTCTTTTCTAGCTATTGTACGGATTACGCGTTTAGCATGAACGTCATCCTAGTGCTGGCACCGCCGTGTTTCCTAGCCTAGTCAACAACACGCCGCTCAGAGTAATATTTTTTAGAAGAGCTGATTTGCACGATGTACTTAAGTGTTTAAGACTCAACATGCAACAACGATGATATATCAACCAAACCTCAATAGAAAATGTCTCTCACAGCACAGGCAGACAGCAATATCAATTTTTTCATCAACTTGAAATATACGAAGTACTAGCGACTACCTAGCTGTGGGTGGTCGCTTATCAACCGTAACTATATCCACCAAGTTGGGTTTATATAGGATGCAACAGAAGCGAATGGAAGATGGGAATAAGTGGACGTGAGAAACGGCTGGCACACGGTTCTTCATTATAACATTTATAGCCTCACTAAGGCATTATTCCAAACGCACGCTTTGATGCGAGCCGGTAATTACGACAATACACTTACTAATAGTTTAGAACTTGATCGAGAGTTTCAATGTTCGACCTGAAGTTCATTTCATGCCTACTAAACTGGTAGGTACCTAGGTATGTATACTACCTCAGATAGCGATATCAATTAGACGTTACATGTAATTAGGCACGTCAATATTCGAACAGGCTCATAACTAAATCACGGTACAAAGAACGTTATCAACAGCCAAGCCCTAATAAACCAGTGGACAGGTTCTCAGTGGCCCGATAGAGCGAGACGTAAAAACGCCAAGTCATAATCGCGTTCGATATTTAATCGATGCTTTGGGGGTATCGATGGCCCCAAAAACAACAACACCGAACTAAAATACAAGTTCGAATAGCCATTTTACGTACCCTAGTGAAGCACCAAACAGAAACAGACAACACGCTTAACTTAAAGTGATAGATGAGCTGCCTTTGCTCGTAGTCGGGCCACTAGTATAACCCTCGGTAGCCAGAATCACTACGGCGATTCGTCAAGTATTAGCGATAACATATGTTCTCTCCCGTACGGCTAGGTAGTGGGACACGAAAAGGGGGAGGGGGGGGGTTCATACTATAGTCATGGCCTCCCAGCTGCATGCCCAGCTTGGACCATTCGTCGAAGTGCTTCCCCGTGGTGATGGTGCCTCCGACGCGCTGCTCGGTGCGGACGGACCAGAACTGCTCGAAGGTGGTCGTGCCGACGATGGAGGGCTTGTTGACGCGGGTGCTCGTGTACACCTGGTACGTGCCCTCGTCGATGGTGAAGTTCCCCTTGGCCGTCCACGGCTCGTTGGGGAGGAGGTCGCCGTGCGCGTCCATGATGTAGTACTCGATCAGCGGGTTCCGGGTCCAGCCGTATACGGCGAGATAGCTGGGCCCTTCTGGTGCGTATTCGCCCGAGTACGTGACCGCTCTGGAGAAATACGGTCAGCACATATAGCATCTATCTATACCCCCCACCCCCCTATTATGCGGAGGGCTACTGACCTGTTGCCCCCGGGGCTCCATCCCTTTCCGCACACAAAACCGCTAGAGCCACTGCTGCTCTGCCAGTCCACGGTATACGACCCTCCGCCACCGTTGCTGCACTGAAAGGTCCCGCCTCCCTCCGACCAGGAGGACCAAAAGTAGCCACCCTGGCGGGCGTGGATTGTGTTGTTGTGCCCGTGAAGGAAATCGCCCAGCTGAGGGAAAAGCCCAGCAGGTGCGGTGAGAACCCCTGGAATCAGGGCGATGGCCGTGAGAGCGAATGCTGACAACATGGTTGGCTAGTGTAAGGTGATTTTTGCGGCTCAGGAAACCGTCTCACGCTTGTCGAGACAGCAGCCTGTTATTTATATATATTCTCCGTCCTCTGAGGAACTCAAGGGTTCGGGGTTTCCCTATGCCCCTAGCACAAGATAATGGTTTAGCCTGAAAGCATCGTGACCTTTCAGGGTACGTTTTCGGATAAGGCTATTTGACTAAATTGATTGCGACTCCCCGCATGATGATGTCCAATTGGAATATTGTTCCATGATCTTGGTACGGCGCTCTAATTCATGATCTCCTTGTAGACCTCATGTTGGTCTAGGATCGATCATCGAGTCCAGCCCCGGACAATCGGAACACAGGGGGCGGCAACGTTCTAGACCTAATCAACGCTGGTATGTTATCCTGTTCGAATAATTCAATATATTGAAGTCAACATGTGCCAGTTTTATTCTAAAGATAGTTCTCTAGCCTATTATGTGTTTTCGCTGGAAAGGGGAAGGGGGAAGGGATATATCCTTTCTTCCAGCATTTACTGTAGAGTCAGCATGAAAGGTGTTAAGTGGTACCCCAATATTGGCAAAGGATAGCCATGTACTCGATGATGATACGGATCCCATTAACCAAACATTTTTTATTGCAAATAGTATTGTGATAAGTACTACGTAGCTATCAAAAATTGCATTCCTCAAACATATTATCACAACTAGCAAAGTATAGCGTCTTCAAGTCAAAACTCTCCAAAATTAGGAAGCCAGCATTAACACCGAATCTCAAGAGTAGTCCCGATTTGTCATCGTGATGGATATCTAACACATCTGTCACAGCCTGAGAAAAGAAAGACGGTAAGTTCCTTAAAGTATCTAATGCCAGGACAGGCCTCGGCGGCCGCGAAGTATACGGATACCCCATCTAAATCAATATTAAATGGGTAGCATATAATTTCGATGTATTTCCGTTAATAGCGCAAGTCAGCACTCAGCTTGAGGAATTGCGACGAAATATCCCGAATCCCCGTACGCTCATACCACACATACCAGCCAAATCCAGCTCTCAGGGCCTATCCATAACACAACCTCTCACTCCTCATCCTCACCCTCATCCTCAGAACGGCGCTCACGCCGCGGCCCCTGCCACGGCAACAGCTTCAGGCCTACTCCGCCCTCCCTCCCCCTCACCTGCTCAACCAACCTCTCGATCCACGCATCCTCCCGCTCCCGCTCCGGACCGCTACAGCCCCTCCCGCCCTGCACAAACAAGATAGCCGCGCTCTCGTCCCTAGCCACGAGCGCCTCATCGTCCGGAATGAAGCACTCGTACGCGCACAGCACATCGAAGCTCCTCAGCCCCCGCCGGGGCAGCAGCGCCCAGCTCCCCGTCTCCTCGCCATACGTCAACGCGCCTTCCCCCCCGCCCTGCGGCCCCTCCCGCGACAGCAGCAGCATATCAAAATACGTCCCCAGCGCGACGCCCCCGCCCCCACCCCCACCCCCATCAACCTGTCCATACGCGACCTGATCGGGGCCCTCCCCAGCAGCCGCGTAGTTCTTGACCACGTGGAGGGTGCGCACGGGCACGGCGGCGCCTCCCATTCCCATACCCAAACATAAACCCAGACGCCTCCAGCTCGCGGCGGGGCGGAGATACGCGTCCCTGCGCCTTGCCTCGCGGGCCCAGGGCAGGCGGCGGAAGGGCAGGGCGGCGTCGCCGTCGAGCGACAGGCAGGGCGCGCGCTTCTTCTCGTCGGGCGTGAAGCACGCGGCGGTGTCGAGCAGGGGCGCGAAGCGGGCGCGCAGGAACTCGTCGTTGTTGTTATGGCTGTGGGGGGTCGCTGTGGTGGTGGCGGTGGGGTTGGGGACGGGGATGGAGTTGGGGTTGGGGATGGGGGAGAAGAGCACGTCCCCGGCGAGGGCGCGGAAGCGGGTGTTGGTGCGCTGCGACAGGAGGAGGCATTGCGGGTCGACGGTGCCGAGGAAGTGGAGGATAGAGAGGAGGATCTCGTTTGGGAGGTCTGCGATGGTGGTGGTAGTGGTGGACATGATTCCGAAGGCAAGGTGGGGGTTTGAAGGAAGTTGATTAGGGAGTTTTTAGTGCTGAGGTGGGGAAAGGAGGGGGAGGATGAGGTTTATTGGTGGATGTGGTAATGGAAGAGTGCTTGATAGGCAATGCTGTGAGGCTTGAATTTGACAGGAGGTAAGTAAAAAAGAATGTACGGGGAAAGTTGCCGATGCTGATGTTGATGATCTCCATGACATCAGGTGGCGGCGAATTATTTGAATTGTGGGTGTAGCCCGCAATCCCATCGCTGTATATTGGGTACCTAACTCTTGCCTGTCTATGTACCAATTCATTCTTCATTCTCTCAATTTGTTAATGTGATTAACGGCCTAATATAACCAAGATATCCCCCTATGACCAAATCGCGAGAATGGGCACATATCGCCTTCAGTAACTCCCCCGTAGGACTGGGAACAAATTATTATAAAGGTGAAGGGGATCTTTCAATATCTTCATGCATCGTCCATCCAACTTCTTTTCCAGAGCCAAAAATATCCGTAAGGCCGGTGGCTTTGAGGAAAGCGATACTCCCCAATAATACCTAGGGGCGTCACCTGGCCAATCCACGTGAATCCGTGGCCAGCGTACTGCTTCTCAATTCTGACAGAGCATCCCGTGTCGGAGGCATTGACGTACCCACGCAAGGTGAAGGGGCCTACACCGTCGAAACATTCTAGGGCTTCCACAGAGTACGTATCGCCCTGGCAGCTAGTCCTTCGAAAACGAATTCGTTCCATCGGATCGTCGACTTGCCCGGCAAGATTAAGCCCATAAGTATAGTATCCATACCACTCTCCCTCGTCAAGTCTCCTAGCGATGTCTCGGACGCGGGTAGTGTACCATGCCCACCAGTCATCGCCAGCAAAAGGATAGAAGTAACGGCCCTTGTCATTTACGTTGCCCCTGAACCTGACAAAATTGGGATCGAGTATCGGAAACCGAGGTCGCAAGGAGCTACCTGACGTCCGTGACGGTGTTGAGATATTAAGGTTCGACATATGTCCCACCGGCTGGTTGTTCTCTGAATCATCAGTCTGGTGGTCATATCCATATACCACCTTTGTTGAGAAATACCAGGGGTTAATGAACTCGATCTTGGCAGGGTTCAGTACGCGCGGTTGGATTGTCCTCGCCCCGTGAGCAATACCAAGGCCGAGTGCAAGGAGGCCCGGCTGCCCGTGTTGAGCCACATACTGCAGGTTTCTCGTGATCAGAGCCGTGAGAAGAAGGGCGTGTGTCTGCCTCCCAATCCAGGACGTTACGAAAGTTTCATAGCCGGGACCAACTGCAGCGCCGTGAAAGACAGACCTCACAATAGAAAGGAGAGCGTCTGTGCCAGGACCAAGGGGTACTCTTGGATCACCGGACTCGGTGCTTTGGGGTACTGTCCTCCGCCAATCGTCGGCCTGGAGGCCACTGAGGGAAAGGCAAAAGGCAAATCGAATGGGGTACTCATCGCCCAAAGACCGATCAATTCGGAGGTGCTGCATGGAGGTGCGCTGCGAGAAGAAGACTGGACATAGACTATCCAGAATAGCAGCGATTTCCGCATTACATGCCCCCGCGTCTGGTGTGAAATAAGACATCAGCATGATATATTCTCATTACTACCTAACATTAGGTGAGCCACTTAATGAAGCGGAAAACTTACATCCCCAGACGGGCAGAGTAGATAAAAATCCCACCAGCCCCTGTATCAATTCCTTGGTGTCTCGCCCAAGCTGCTGTGATTCCAGGGTCGCGTTTATCTTCACGATTGATGCCGCACGAGCAAGCTTCGACGTGACGGTAGAGAGGCGGCTGACTGCCACGGCAAGACAAGCCCATGTCCTGACGGGGCCATTATGCCGTTGACAAGGTATCCGGCCCCCCTCTATGTAGGCCTTCATAAAGCGTATGAGAGCATTTTTATCTTGAAAAGAGGGCGAACTCGGCTCCGATAATAGCTGTCATGCCAGTTAGTATATAAAGCACTGGCGCAGTTACGGATTCTTGGGGTTCGGTTTGTCATACAGAGGTCTCAAATGAGTGCTGAAAGACAGCAGCGTCGTCACAAGCAAAACGAAGATGCCGACATGTGCGGCCAAGAGCCAGAATATCTAATGCAGGACAGCATCCAGCAATAAGCTGGATAATCTCAACAGGGAGGTCAACCAGGAGAACCATACTTGGCGATACACGGGGAGAGGGCCGACAGAATTAGGTAGACCTCAATGTGAGCGTCTATCTATAAATCAACAAGAATAGGAAGAAACGGGTGCCCGGGGAGGGACGCGGTGCGTTGAAGCATCCCCGCCGCCGATAGAGAGGATTTCACGTCATGGGTTTGTTCAGCTTGTGATGAAGATCGTCCTCCTTTGCCAGTTGCGGACAGATGCGTGTTGGGATAGGCCTGCCATAGAGCTAGCGGAGGTCTCTAAATATAGGTATATGATATAAGTTGAAGTATCTAAGTTAGGTTGGTACCTTGACTCTTTTCGTAGACACTGGCTGGAAGGGAAATGCAGGGGTATTACCTAGGTATTTTGTGGTTGTAAGAATGATGGAGAACTTAAGTACCTACCTAACCTTAAGCCTCTAGGATTAGGTGGTACAACTTGCGCTATCACTTTATAGTGGATCGCCCAACAGGTATGCTTTTCAGCCTTTTAATCAAACCATTAGCTGGCAACTAACTGACTGTAACTGGTACGTACGTACACACTAATACTTGCCCCCTTTTCTCACCAAGTCAAGAGGAGTAGAGGGGATACCTAATTTTACAATACGGTCATGAAGAGTTAACATTCCAATCGATATTGATATATATAGGATTCAACGCCGATGAAGCCTGTCTAATTTGCAGGTTTTCATTTTAAAAAAGAAACAAGGTTACATCTCATAAACAGTAAACGACATTAGAGAAAAATAAGAAAAGCCCCCCCTCCAGGTTATAAATAGTTCAACTAACTATCCTCCCTTCCTCCTTCTACCTCCCCGCTTAGAAAGCTCCTCCTAAGCAGGGACCTCACTAACAACAACACAACAACACCAGGATTCACCCCCCCCTCCCCACCCCCGCCTTATCCAAATAACCTAACCTAGGTAGCTTGCTAGTTATTGCTCACCCAGGTGGGCGTGGGGGGCGCGGGCAAGTATTTGTCGTAGCTCTTGACCGAACCCGCGACCGAGCTGTCGTCGTCTTCGGCCGCGGCGGGATCGACGGGGTGGACCTCCCGCCACATGACGTGGATGCCGTCGCCCCAGTGCATGTGGTTGTTGTTGGGGTTCCGGACGAACACGGCCTCGTCGTAGTAGTCTTGCCACATATCCCTCGTCCGCGGCGACTCGGAATACTTCCGGGCTTGCCTGTTACCGTACGAGCAAGGAAAGGGGGCTCGGCGTTAGCAAAAAAAAAGAAAAAGAGAGAGAAAAAAAGAGTTGTTTACTTCTCACCCTCAACTGAAGTAATACGTTCTTGGAAAGAAAGAAGAAATAGGGGAGGGCGGTAAAAAATCTTTCCACATACCGTTCTATAATCTTATTGGCCGGGGTGTCCGGAATGATCGAGTTCACGATAATCATCATGGGCCGGGCCATATCGGCAATCATCTGCTTGATGGGCTGGGGGAGGTAGATGGACGCGACGACGCTGTTGTTGTCGATCTCGAGGTAGCCGGCGACGCCGCCGGGCTCCTCCATGACCTCGAAGCCGTGGCGGCGCAGGCCGTCGACGGTGACGGCGGAGTAGCCGGGGTCCTGGGTGAGCTTGCGGACGCGGGTCTGGAAGCGCGCCTCGAGCATGTCGGCGATGGTCGTGATCATGGCGTGCTGCATCATGCGCTGGCGCGTGTCGTTGCCCGGCTCGCCGAGCGCGAAGCACACCACCTTGTCCACCTTGGCCCACTGCTCGGGCACCAGCTCGAACGCGCGCGCCAGCCTGCCCCGCAGCCGCGCGCACGACTCGGTCCCCTCCCACTCGCGCGTCGCGCCGAAGAAGGCGCTGTGCCACCGCGCGTGCGTCCGGTCCTCGACCGACATGTCCTCCAGCCCGGCCGTCACCGCCGCCACGCCCCCGCTCTCGGCCTCGTCCTCGTGCCGCGCGATGTCGTCGGGCTGCGGGATGCCCCCCGGCGCGTCCCACCGGCTCTTCTGCCGGTACAGCGACATCACCGCGTACGTGCAGTACGGGAACGGCCGCGACGTGTACGTGTCCTGCACCAGCTCCTGGTACGTGAAGAAGTCGACCAGCTTGAGGGCCTTGGGCATCGGCCGGAAGCCCTGCGTCGCCGCCTGCCCGTCGATCCGCGTGAGCGTGAACACGCTCCTGTCGTCGTCGCGGAGCTGCTCTTGGATATCCTCGATGCGCTCCTTGGTGTACATGGGCGCGCCCTCCTCGTAGAGGTCTCTGCAGTCCCGGAACACGTCCGCCAGGGACTGGGCCTGAGCCTGCTTCTTCTGCATCGCGCTTGCCATACTGATTCCTAGTTGCCACGGATTGCTTATATTATCTATTGATCTCCTTTACCCCTTTTGCCTATCTCGTATATGCTAAACGCTCGACCGGTCCCGCGGGTGCCATTTTGAGAGGCATTAGCCATGATGCTGCTTTGTCTCTCTCCATACCCGGAACCGGGGGCATGTCCGCATTAGGGAAAGGAGGTTATACTGGTTAAAGGCGCGTATGCTTTCTCGTCTTTGTTCCAGAAACAATAGGGTATAAAGACAGGGCTTTACAGGAAGAGGTAAGCATCGAGGGCTTTCCCGTGGTCTTGTGAATAAGGCAGACAAAGAAACCACACATCAGAATCCGAAGATGTGCCTCATTACATGTTATTTACTCATGAATTTGTACTTTTTAAGCATCTATTTGATCTATGTCTTCTCATTTCCTCTTTTCACCATTAAACTCGGTTATACCTCATTTGATTTGATGCAAGGAGCAAGTCATTATCAATACTATGTATACTCGAGTCACAATAAAAGAAATAGTTGTTATGGAAGGACTCGACTCAATAATGTTGTTCAAATACCTTTTTCTATTCACGATAATACATTTCTTTTTACTTAGGTAGTTATCTGTCGACATATCGAATCTTCTCCCTTGAGTCGTTCTTAGCCGTTATTGACAGTTACGATAAAGACACCAAAACCGGAGGATTCAGATAAGTAAGGAAATGTGTATGGGGAGAAACGCTCTCTCCAGTACGCATAAGTAAAAGGGGCGAGCTTTTCTCGCAACAGTAATTTCGAAACTGCTTGGAAAGGTCGTAAGTTTCCCTCGGTGATTAAACATAGTTTAATCTCAGGTCCCATTATACGATATTGGCCCCAATATCTTCATTTTATGACCAAATTGCATATGTACTGCGCAGACGCAATCTAAATTTTCGCAAATTAATTCTTGATAATGAATGAAGTGAAAAAAACTATCCGAAGCATGCCAGAAAGCAGACTTGCGTGATCATGTAGCTAACGGTTGTGGAATATTAATCTTTTTGCTACAAGACCTCTGAGGTTGTCTGCTTTGAGAGTCTCAAGATAATCGTCATACGCAAGCTAGAGCTTATTTGGCTGCTCTGCAGGTATCTACATGTAAAACCCTGCCTCTATGTACCTACCTGCTTCATGATTGTACATGTGAGCGATGGGGACATCCTTATGACCGTGGCGGTGCCTAGGTATATGAGATTTTGATGCCAAGCCCTATTTATAACTTTGCAGCCCGAGAGAAAGACCCCGATCGGGGTATGTTGACAACTGTTATTACCGAGAACGGGAGCTCGGGCGCTTAGAGGACGGTTAGCAATGCCGGATAATGTGCGCAAGTGGTGCCGACGGCATATAAGCCCTATAGCTCGGTGGCATGAGGAGAAATTGCGCATTGGGCTGGCGAAAACTATACACGTGCCTAACATTCCAGGGCTGACGAGGTCTGGCCGGTGCCTTCATGTCTAGGTAGTAGGTTACAAGTACTTTACCATGGTCTGAAGTGGGCGCGGCTGTATGCTGCCACGGCTTCCTTGCGGATAGAAGGGACTGACTATACCTGCAGAACTAGTAGGAGTAGGAATAGTTGTTGTAGTGGTAGTGATGGTGGTGTCTCTCACCCGCAGGACGCCAGGGAGGGAATTACCCCTGAATAAGTAAAAAGTCTGCAGAGACCTTTTGCCTTGCTTGCTTTTGTGACTCATGATTGCATGTCTGGTTTCTTTTTTTCTTTTTTTCTTTTTTTACTTTCTTTCTCTCTCTCTCTGTGTGTGTGTGTGTGTGTGTGTGTGTGTGTGTGTGTGTGTGTCTGTTGTATGTATATTCGACTACACACACACACACACAGACACCCGGCATCAAAACAACACTTCCAGGGATGCTGCATCGAGGAATGCATTTACATACACACACCTCGGAGGGCTGTGGAGATTGTTTTCATGTATGCAACTTGGTGCCTGACGAGTAAAAAAGGGGTGACGTGGTCAAGACTGAGCAGATGAGAACAACCAGAAGAGGCAAAGCGCTTGGAAGTTATTGAAATGTGTCTGGTACTTCTGTAAAGCTATTAGTTGAGATAAGTACTAAGTAGTATGTATGACCTTACATATAGTTGAGATGCATGTGATGTCATTTGTGTAGAGAGGGGTAGGGAGAATCAAATCAATGAATCGTGCAATTAAGTACCTAACCTTAGGTTACTAGTGTAGGTAGTATGGCTCTTCCATAGGGCTGTTGAGTTTTTTAAAATGGAGATATTTGATGTAACTCACATCGAAGTCGTCTTTTGTTTTTCTTACTTGCCGTATCTTTGGTAGGTAGGGAGATCAATAGTGGCTACTTGTTCCTTTTTTAGGGGCGGATAGAAGTCTAGAATTTGAGTAAGGAGCCTTGAATGGAACAGACAACTGATTGGGTGGGTCTGCACGTGAATGCAATTGAAACAGAAAATACCTAGGTTGATTGAGATAAGGAAATATAAAGAGGTTGGGAGATAAGTTACTTTTTCTTTTATCCTGAAATTATAGGTAGGTAAGTAGGTATGTAGTTGTAAGGAAGTAGGGTTATCTAGGTACGAGATCAGAATTGATTGATTGATGTAGGTATTTGATGTACTATGTAAGAAAAGAAGAAAGGAAAAGAGCATATTGGTTGAGTGTTGGAACGACTAGATTGTTGGCTTACACGTGTCACACCAGTAAAAACACTACAGATGAACGATTGGTATTCAACTAACGTACGTTACCTCCTTCCTGTGCAGCCTCACACCAGACACGCCCAATGGTTTCTTTTCCCAGTAAAAATTAAAAGTTGAATTCGCACTACACTATGGACTAGCACGTATGTACTACATGGACCAGACCTGCTAAGTCAGTATAGCTGTCAACATTCTGACGTAAGGCAAGTTAACAAGTCATCGTAAGTAGGTAATCCATGTACCTACTATCAAATGTATTTCTAAAGGATGGGATTGAAACTTGACAAGTTGTTCTATCCACGAAGTAGCATTACGTACATAATTAACCTTACACATGTACGAGGCCAAGGACATGAGACGATTTCGTATGATATGGGAACGTACGGAAGAGAAATTATGTATTTGCATTACCTTTTTTCATGCAGCATGGTGCCATTGTCATTGCCGTGTAAATGCAGTGTAATTGTAAATGTAAATATCCAAGAACGTACCTAACCTAGTACCTAGGTACTTTGTAGGTAGTGTAGTAGAATTATTAGAAGTTACTAATCTGCTAGCAGCAATTACCTAGGCATGTGCCGAGACACCTCGGTAGGTACCGACCTAAGCCAGGTACCATTACCTATAGGTAGCCCTAGAGCCTACCTAGGTACATACTACATACCTACCTAAGTAGATACCTACCTAACTTACCTACCGCCTTATCTCGCTTACCGACTCAGAGACGTATACCTATCCCTATAATAACCACACACCCACTACAAAGTACATAGGTAGGTAAGTACGTACCGTCGCTTACCTACTCTACATAGATCGACCTCCGGAGAAAAAAAAAAAGGACAGTTCCAACTCGATGAGAACTTGCGGGGGAGCTGCTGCAGATGCGATGACATGACCTGATAAGTATGACCAGCATGAATTTTTTGGGGGTCGTTCCAAGGCAGTGGACGGCTACGGCGATTAATTAAGGAGGACAGCGAGGGCTAAGGACACCGGGTGGTCAACGCAAAGGGGGGCGGACTGGACAGAGTGGGCCGTGCGGAGCCCTCAGGTGGACCGGTTGCCAACTTGGGCACCTGCTAAGACACAACAGGCCTAGTGGGGCCAAGTAGCAACGCCTACCTAGTGTAGCACCTACTACACTATTGTGTACTCTAGCGCAAACCAACAGACGCGGGCTGCGCCACAGCCAATCAGAAGCCGGAAAACAACACCAGTACCCCACCTCCGCCCCACCCGTCACCCATCTCGAATCCGCAAATCGCGACCCTTCGCCGTCGCAGCTTCGGCTCAATACATTTGGACATTTTCTTTCACCGCATATCCTCACCTCGCCTGCCATCCTTCTCTCACCCCCCGTTGACGGACTCCATTAGGCCTCTCGTTAGGCCCTTCGCGAGACTGCACACGTATTCACGTACATAATTTTCCCTTGTCGCTGGACCCCCCATCCCCGTATTGCGCGCGTCTCGCATCAACAATGTCTTGCTTCCAGATCGTCCAGCTGCAGCTACCCGCTTGACCTCCATCCGGCCAGCACAGTCTTCCCTTTTTGTTCCTGTTTTTTCCTTACACGCCTTCGCCCTCGGCCCCCCTTCTTATACCTAGCCACCGCCGCCGGGGCTCCCCCAGATGATGGATCGCGACGAGCCCCGGAATTCGGGCCTTCTTGCTGCAAACCCAGACGGCAGAGGGAACTCGATCCCACAACCACCATCCCCCGCGAACCGCCTGTCCGCTGAGAAGCTGTCTGTTGCCACCGACTTCCAGGAGAACAGCAGTGTTGTGTCCGACCCCGACTCGACGAGCGGCCGATCCAGCAAGGCGAGCCAGCGAGGAGGCACCCCTAAACCCTCCCTCATCGCGCGTCCCATCCCGAGTCCGCGTCCAAGTCCCAGTCCGAGCCCGAGCCCCAGGTTCAATCGAAGCGTTAGTAGCAGCTCCAATCTGGGCTCGTCGAGATCGCCTCACACGCCGCGCGACACGCGCATCCCCCGCCCCAAGTCTACCATACCTACTTCCACGCCCACCACCACCCCTACGCTCGTCAAGCGGATCACGCCCGGCTCGCGCACTAGCTCACAAAAAGGCCCGTCTTCCGAGGACATGCGACAGCCTATGGACATGAAGGCAGCTTTCAAGCTGGCCCAGGAGCAGGAGCCCCGTAGTCAGCCTCATAGCCGGCCTGAGTCTTCCCTTAGCATGCGACAGGCTTACAATATGGCTGCTGCCGAGGCCAACGGCCGCCGCGGCATGGATGGCTCGCCTAGTCCCGCGCCACGCACCGACCGCCGCGACTCGAGCATTCCCCGGCCCAAGAGCACTCTTAGCGGGAGGCACAGCGACCTCGGCCACCATCTTCAGCAGTTCGATCGTAACCACCAGCTCACCGGAGGCGGCGGCGCTCTCAACGGCCTGTTCACCAAGATCCGTGGCGGGGCCAAGACGGCAGATGGCAATCGTTCTGTTTCTAGGAGAACCAGCAGCAGCAGCATTGGCGGCCGCCCGGAAGGTCGTAGGACAAGCTTCTGGGGCCTCAGCCCTCGAAACAAGGAGAACTCGAAATCCGCAGGAACCACCCCGAAAGGAAGGGCCGTCAGTCGCGCCAGCTCTGAGGCCGCCATTGAGGACCTGCGCGTGCCTTCTCTCGACTATGAATCTGCCAGTGAGGGTCGCTCTTCGCCAATGATGACACCTACCCATCCCTCGCCCGACAAGAGCTACAACTGGCACCTGGATGCTGACTTTACCGCTGGAGAGTTGCAAGTTTCCGACAGTCCCCGAGTGCGCATTGACAAGCCGAGTGGTGGTGGATCTAACGGCGTGACGCCCGACAAGTCCGATAAGTCTGCTAGGTCCGACAAGTCAGACAGGTCCGGTTCGCCGCCGCCCGGTACGCCCTACTTTCGTCGAATCAACATCCGTCTGGAGCAGATCAAGGAGCGGGAGGCGAAGGCTGCGCTCGAGGCGGCCAACCAGAACCCGAAGCGAGGCAACAGCAAGCTCGATGAAATACGGGCACGGGAGATGGAAGCTGAATCTAAAAAGGCCCTGGCTTGGAGCAGACTGTACGACATTAGAGTCCAGAACGGCGAGGCCCGTTCCAACTCGCCCGAAAGCTCGAAGAGCCCCAAGGAAGATCTGCGTAGTGGGCCACTACACTTTAACAAGAGAAGGTCTATGGGTGGATCGATGGAGTCCAGTAAGAGCGAGCGTCCGGAGATCGCCAGGAGCAACCCAGACCCCAAGGTAAAGGAGGAAACACCTTTCGAGGTCGTTACCAAGGACCCAAGTAGCGGCAAGGTTACCTCGGCCCCTGAAGCAAAAGTTGACGTTCCTCAACCGCGAGACGAAGACAAGCACGAATCTTTGGACAACGACTCCCACGATTTGCTGCGACGTCTTGCTCGTGCCACTAGTTCTAGTCCTCTCGTAGAGAAGGCCGAGAAGACCGAGAAAGTCGACCGACTCACGCGTTCTGAAGAGCTTCCGCCGAAACCCTCGTTTGAACCTAGGAACAGTAGTCGTCGCCGGCACTCGACATGGGAAGATCGGAGGTCTAGAAACCTGGACACTAAGAGTTCTAAGGAGGGACCAATGGTCGAGCCCACAGGCCTACGAAAAGTCAAGTCTAATGATTCGATCCGAGAGAAACGGGGAAGTCGGCCAGTGTCCGAAGTAGATCCTACCGATCGCATCGAAGGGGAGATGAAGCTCTTTGCTCCAACGGACAATCCATCGGAGAGGGGTTCTAAGAGAGCAACCTCGCCAATTCCAACGGAGCCGGCGGAAGAAGTGACGCCACGCCCGCCTAAGGTCGACCCTAGAACTCTTCCTACACCCCGCATCACAGGCGCATACTTCGATACGCCTTTGACTGTCAAGATGCAAGAAAAGGAAGACCTTATGAAAGAGACCGACCTTTCAGGTCTCCAGCAAGCGGCAGATATAATAGCCGGTGCTCACAATCGAAACTCTAGTTGGTCTCATGCGAAACACGACGTCGGACATACGACTAGAGATAGAACGAAGACTTCAGACCGATCTAAGCCCAGGTCGTCCTCCGCCCCTTCGACGTCACGCCGAGCACGATCTCGGTCGCGATCACGACGGCGCCGGCCTTTAATCAACACGGCGAAACCGGCCTCGGTTAAGGACGATATTCGCGCGATTCTACGCATGAATCAGATTGACGATTCCACTCTAGAGGACTTCGACTCGATCCTCAACAAACACGAGATTGCGGACGAAGAGCTCGAAAAGATGGTGAACGATTCTGCATTCAAGGCGGAGGAAGATCTTGATTTTACGGGAATGACAGACCGCGAGCGTGAGTTGGAGACCTACGATAGAATGAGCAAGACGCTCAAAACCGGCTTGCTCGGCATTCGCTCGGCCAAGAGAGGAATTGAACGTCTAGAAGACAAGGTAACCCACGCCGAACATAAGGAAGACCAGGCCGAAGCCCAGGCCCAAGCTTCCGTCCCCGCTAGCTTGAATGCTTCTCCTCAGAAGACTGCGGTTCGAACTCATGCTAAGACGGCCAAGCCTACGGCATACACTGTCAAGATTCCTCCTCTATATCGAAGGACCCCGCAGTTCAAGTTCACGCCTTTCGGTCTCCTTACCTTTATTATCGCCGTCTGGTACGCCCTCGAGTCCATTTTCTGCTATCTATACGCCGCTCCCCAGTACGATTGTACGCCGACGATGCCATGCGACTGGTCTCCGAACGAGCCGTACTTCCCCTACACGATGCCGTTTATGTTAGACGAGTGGACTACGGGTGGCAAGGGACGAGCGGTTGCATGGCGCATTGGCGAGGAGGTGGGAGATGTGGTAGCCGACATCTCGGACTGGATCACGAACACGGACTTCACCCAGTTCGACCAGAAGTATATGAATGTTTGGGAGCGCAAGAGGCACAGGCGACGACTCCGAAAGCACGGCATGATACCGAAGTGGACGGAGCCCCCGAACTACAAGCCCCGGTACGCCGAATGGCATGCCGCTCGTTTGGCTCGGGAAGAGGAGTTCAGATATGCCTCGGACGACGAGACGATGAGTGCCAATGCAAGGCTTCGGTAGGCATTCCCGAGTTCAGCCCCAACGGCGCGAGGAAGTTGTATTACTATGATGATCATGATTGACGACCACACACAAACTTGTATAATAATATGGAAACCCGGCATTCCCGATAGGGCGTGCGATACACATTGAGGAATTCTGCGTCTTTGCTGCAACTACACCAACCATGTGTAGGCAGACAGACTGAGGCGTTGGGGGAGTTTTTTTTCGGTATTGTTTTGTTATTTTCAAACAACATTCACTCTGCGGAGGATACATACACGGAACAGGATTTACACCACAGACTTCCCAACCCCCCTTTTTATTTTCTTTTGTTCCCACAACAGATACACCTTGAAACCGCGTCTTCGGACTATGGCTTCCATCACTAGACTTGCAACATTTTCTTTCTTTTTCTCTCCCCACGGCAAAGTATAGGACTTTTTCAACCACTTTATAATAGATACCTTTTACTATGAAACCAAATTTTAATAGTCAAGTTGGCAAAAGCTTCAACGTGACGTTCTAGCATCAGCTGCTCTTGTCGTTACATTGGAGTATGAAAAGCTTGAAATTGAAGATGGACCACGATGCATCGGATTTCCCAACTGATAGGCATCAGCTGAACCACAGCCACTGACGCAGACGATTTCCTTTGTGGAACCTTTGGAAGACGTGACGGGACGGGGTGAGGATAGATGATGTCTAACCTAAGGGGCTGCACCGAGCCTGATCTACACAGCCTACGTACCTAGGTAAATCTCACCACCTAAGTTGGCCGTGCAGGTCCTATGGCTATGGACTAGATCCTCAGATCTTCTGATCTCCAACCTTAGTTCGCTAGATTTCTAAGCCTAGCTGCCAAAAAGGGGCCCCATTGGTGTAGGTTAGGTAGCTTGAGATACAAAGACTGGCCGTTTGGAGACAGGGACCAGCAAAAAAACATGACGCACTTCTACTTTCCGATCAGACAATGGGGACCTCTAGGCGAGAGAAAAAGGGAACCGGTGCGAGCTAGTGTAGAGCTGGGGGCTCCTCCACTGTCCATCCCTAGATACAAACCTATGTACTTACCGCTTTGCCGCTTTAGTCCCGATCCCCACGACGCCTATCTGATGTCATTGAATGTCATAGCTTCCCCCAGAGCTCTCTTTGTTTTACGTGGATTGCGTATCGTAGCCCAGAGCTTTTGGCGGGGAGTGTGTGCGTCACTTGTCATCGATCACGTAACCTTACCTAGGTCTTTCGAGCAAGGAACTGGTGCTTCGAAGACATCTTGGTCCTGGGTTAGTGGCTTTGTCTTCAGGGAGTAGATTAAGCTGTGTATAACTACCAGATTAGGTTCATCAGAATCTCAGCAGTACTTCCCCCTTCATGACTTTGATACCTACCTATACGACTACAGCTCGCAGTTTCTTAGTTGAATGTGATGATACAGTGATACCCAGAACAAACAAACCAGACAGCCTATTATTAGACTTGCAACAGTCATCATTTCATCGACATTAGTACATTCATCACCTACCACCATGACCACTTCCGGCGCTCCTACCAACGCGAGAGGCGAGGTAGCCTACCCGGCCCCTGGTGCGTTCCCAACCGACGACTTGACACCCAGGGAGACATCGCACAACGCACCTATATTGGACGGATACAGCCCGGACTCCCAACATCACGGACCTAACAAGCTACGCAAGCGCGATGACCCGCGTAACTTAGATAATCATAATACGCAGCAGTTTACCCAGTCGTCTTCTCGCGGCCACAAGCACGTTGACTCCGGTGTGCACATTCCGGATACAGACACGCCTGAATCCACCACCATGCCTGCCTTTGCCACGTCCCCAACGAAGGACACACGCCACGGCAACACAGGAAACAGCAGCAAGCCCGGAGTCATGACCGGTGTCTACAGTCGTCTCCCTACCCACGGGCACGGGCACGATAATGGATCCACCACTACCACTAACACCACCACCGGCGGCGTCCCCATTTTCGCCAATAGCCCGATTTCCAGCAGCAATGCCACCACCGGTACCAACACCCGTGACTACGATCACACCACTGCTCAGCATCCCCAAACAACCGGCGGCCACAACCACGGTGCGGCAGCTGGCCTGGCGGGCGCGACCGCCGTCGCAGGAGGAGCCGCTGCCTCGCACGCCGCGACATCCAGGGATCACCATCCCACCACCGGCACACAGGCGCAGGGCGTGGGCGCCACCGCGCTGGCCCCCCACCAAGAAGACAAGCTCCTCGAGCAGAAGGAGGCGGAAGCAGAGGAGCGGGAGCGCAACCTTGTGCGCAACGGCCGCGACCGCTCGAGCGTCTCGCGCAAGGATCCCTACTGGGGCGACGTGCCCTTCGGCACGGGGGTGTACAACGGCGTGTCTGGGCATGGCAGCGACGAGACGCCGCACAAGGGAACTTTGGGTTCCGCTACCCAGCATTATCCCCACGACGGTCAAGGCCCCCATGAGGGGCTTCAGCAGCAGCAGCAGCATGTTGGCGACGGTGCCAGTCATGAAGCGTCTTCGAAGCCGGCGCACATCGCTTATGCTGACCAACCCCAGCAGCAGCAGCGTGCCTTCCCTTTGACTGATCACCAGGGAAGATCCGCCGGTGGCTTGGGCCAGACTGGTACTGAGAAGCCAGTACCGGGTCAAGAGCACCAGCAGCGAGACTCGCGGTTCAGCGAGGGACTTGCCGGCGCGGGCGTCGGCGCGGGAGCCGCAGCCGGAGCTGGGTACGTCGCCTCTAGGCTAGGTGACGAGAAGCAGCAGACCCGACACTCAGACGGGCACGAGGGTTCGGGCAGGAAGAGTGGTTTCGAGGACTCTTCGAGTCATGGCCTTGTGGGCGGGCTACCGCACCGCGATCACAAAGACCATAATGTGAAACAGCACAAGGAGATGCACGAAAAAGACGTATCGCCATATGAAGGGTCCAAGGCTCAGGATATGGATGCCAAGAAGGGAAAAGGCCACTCTAAAGAGGCCGCTGCTGCCGCTGCAGCTGCAACCGCCGCGTACGCAACACACGACAAGAAATCCGAGGAAGCGCAGCACGACGAGGGGTCTGAGAAGAAGGAAAGCAAGCTGCACGCGCTGTTCCACCGGAGCCACCACAAAGACAAGACCGAGCAGCCCACCAAGGACGTGGGAACTGCGGGTAATAAGAGTTCTACTACCACCTCTCCCACTAGCTCTACTAAGCCTCAGGAGCACGCCCACGACAGCCACCACAACAAGAACGTAGCCGGCGGAGAAGCCAGGGCCGCGAGACGGGACCCCTTCGTCGCGGCAGGGTACCCCGATCATGACCCTTCTTCCGCCTCGCCTACGTCCATCTACCCCACCTCCGACAAGCTGCCGAAGCAAACCGTCAACGAGAACCGTGTGGACCATCCCGAGCACGCGGCTCAGCACAGGGACTCGAATTCCAAGCTCGGTCTCGGCGCCGCGGGCGTGGCGGCCGGAGCCGGGGCCGGGTACCTCGCGCATCGTCAGCACGAGCCTTCCACTTCCACGTCCACCTCCTCTGCCCGAGGCACCACCACGGACCCTCACAGCGCGGATGTCTCGCCCAAGTCCAGCAGCACCAACGCCGGCGCCGCCTTAAACCCAACCACAAACACAACAGTTCCGAGCTCACACGCGCAGAAAGCCGCTGCCAGCAGTACCCCGCGCACGGCCGCAGACTCGAGCACCTCCACCGATGCCGCGCAGCCGCACTACAAGACCCTCGCCTCGGGGACACCGTCCGGCATCGCCGTCGACGGGGACCACACCTTTTCTTCTTTTTCTTCTTCGCCCGCCACCAACACCACTACCAGAGCCCACGAGTCGGGTGCCGGTAGTGATCATAAGGGATACCGGTATGCGGCCGGAGCCGGAGCGCTCGGTGCGGCGGGGGCTGTGGCGCATGAGAAGGGCAGGGCTGGTGAAGAAGAGCAGGGGCAAGGTCAAAAGGTGGTGACACACCGGTGCAAGCGGTGCGGCGAGGAGAATGATATTAGTGGGTATTTTCGAGGAGAATAAGCAGGATATGAAGGGTGGGTCTTGAAACTTGATAGGGAAAAGGGAAAGGGTGGAAGGGAGAGAACATGGTGAAACTAATAAGAGGATTTCAATTAATCAGATGTGTTTTGACTTGGCTGTTGGTATAGGAGAGCGGGAAGGTAGAAGAAGATGTTGAAAGTTTAACTCATGTTAAGGAATTGAAGCGGAACTATGTATGTTATACCAAGTTGATCATTCGTGTTAGTTGAGGAGGAGGATTAATGTACCTACTAGGTAGGACTGATTATTGCAATTTGTGCAACACAACAATAATAACAAAACATGAAAATGATTTCTTTTTCTGCCTTTGTCTAATTGTCTTTATTCAAAAGAGAAAAAAAAGGGAAAATGGAAAAAAAGGTATCGCCTCCAAGGCGGACTGCACTCGAGCAAATATATCTTCTAACAAACCTGACTATCAACATAAGTACCCCTAAACTAGGACAGACGATAATCCAAGAACTGACCTACCTACCTATCTACCTTGATCTATCTATTCATATACCCAGGAGGTTTCTTTCCCTTTTTTTTCTTTCCCTTTTCTTCCAACCAGCGCCCCATTCCAATTTCCTACCTTGAATGGAGGCAGAAAGCAGAGAGATAGGTAGAAATTAGAAACAGGTTGGATGCATACACTTGATAGCAAAGATTACCTATCTAGATATACCTATGAGTTAATTTCGTTCATCCATCTCCCTAGGGAGGTAACATGAAAAGGATAGAAGTGCTTAGTACTTAGGTAGGTAGGTAGGTAGGTAGGTAGGTACATAGGTAATAAGCTGCCTCCCCGGCCTGGCCTAGCTATATACAGTAAACTCTCTCTATTACGATCGCATCACATAACGATACCTCGACATAACGATATTTTTCGCAGTACACTGCGAAATTTGTATGAGTATAACGATAATCCTCGATAAACCTATATATCGTTACATTTTCATGGCCCTGCCTATACATATCGTTATAATAAATGCATTTTTATGGGGCTAATATGGTTATTTTTAGGAAATGTGGAGCGTATTTTAGATTTTTACTCGGAAATATACTTATTCCGTACATATACCGAATTTGTAAAACGATACTCTTACTATAACGATATTTTTTCGGAAATTTAGGGCATCGTTATAGGGAGAGTTTACTGTACTAGGTACTACCTACATAGTATGTAGGTAGGCAGGTACTTAATCAGCGAGAATCGGCCACGAGTTGCGCATATCGCACAAAACCCCTTTAACCCCCCTCCCCTTCCTATTTGCTTATAGTACCCTAGCCTTTCACCACTACAAACCCGGCTGACTAACTGTACGTTCCAGTTATATTCATATAGCAACACATAATAGCATAAATATTCCATTCAGAGTTCACGGAATATGTTTGTGGGTGCTTAAAACCCTGCTTTATTTTTTTTCTTCGCTTCCTGCCTGGATATCAAATGCACTTCGTAGGTTGCTGCCAGTTAGCTAACTATCCTACTCATGGTGGAAAAAAAAAGAGCCCTCCAAATTCCACCTGTTTGTTCTAATGAACTATGCACCCGTATATAGGTATCTTCTCATCCATAAAAGGAATCCAGAAAAATGAAATTCTGTAGGCACGTATATTTCCTTTCCGATGATCGCAATACCATGCTCATCTCTGGAGGATAAGAAAAAAAATACGCTGTGCCTCACGCCATCGTAAAAGTCATCGCACTAGTCTTCCAGGAGAGTCCAGACCGAGATTCGCTTCAACATGAAGCTACTGTCGGTCAGTCCCCTTCGCTGTGCCCCACCAATCATTCGTCCCGCTCGTGGTTTGGGGGCGAAATACCGAAGAATTTCAAAGTTGAGGTATCTGTGTCATTTTCCCTTTCATTAAATCCTTCCGCACGACTAAAGCCATCTTTGCGGGTATATTCCCCGTCGCCTACCTCCTGCCAATCCACTGAATCAAGAATCCGAAAAGGAAGAAAGAAAAAAACGCTTTGTCGATTTCTCTGTATCTCGACCTTTTACTGCTGCTGGGGGTGGTAGGCGGGCCCAGGCATCTCCATGGCCTCGGGAGCCTGGTAGCCTTGGACCGAGGGCTGGCCGTTCTTCTGACGTAGCTTGACTTCGTTGTCCTGCTGAATCAGGGCGCAGCATGGGCACCAGTAGGAAACACAGCAGTCGTTGAAACCACTGCCCTTGATGTCGTAGCGCTCGCGGATCTCGGCTCTCTTGAGCATGCCGTAGCTGTAAGGCGGAAAAGAGACATTGGTTAGCAATCCCAGGCTGATAGCTAGCTGTGCGAAGGCAATAAAGGTGGGAAAAGCTTACATCCATCCACAACCAGTGAAGCAGGTAATGGCACCATGAATAAGACAGTCCGAGTTGAGAAGATCGGCATTCTGCATCGAGGGGTCACGGATCCGTTCAGAGGTTTGACCAAGCACTGGAGCACCGTCCTTATTAGCTATGGTGTTGTCTTCTCGCGTGGACGAGGAGGACTATATGGGTCCGACTTACAGATACACGGCAGACACCAGGACAGCAGGCAAGACGAGCAGGGGCTGCAGTCGCAGAGACTGGCCTGCCACTCGCCTCCCTTCTGGCCATAGGCCGAGGGGTGGAGCGGCTGCTCAGGTACCTGTTGAGGTTGAGGTTGAGGCTGGTGCTGGTGGTTGGCCGACATTGGTGTTTGCGCGTAGGGCTGTTCGTGCTGAAGTTGGTTGGGGGTCGTGTGGACGTTCATGTGGGCAGTGTAGGGGTCGTGAGGATACTGAGCCGTGTGCTGTGGTTGAAGAGGGAGAGGAGAAGAAGAGGAAGGGTATTGAGGCGGGGCGGGACTAGGGATCTTTTCCGTGGTGTCCATGGTGCTGGTGATGGGCGTGTTGGAAGAGGTCTAGGTATCTTTGTATGTTGTGTTACTGATGGTGTAATGATCTTGCTCAGTATAGGTAGGTAGGTAAGTATGTAGGTAGCTTTGCAGATTAGCCTACCTCGTCTCGGATACTCAGGTATGGGGAGTGGTCGAGGCTGAAAAAATAAATAAGAACAAACTGAAGAAGATGAAAGGAAAAGACAGAGAAGGAGAGGAAAAAGTGCATTGTACCATGAAGACGAACGGGGCAACTAGGTAATACATAAGTATTTCTTTGTTAATGTAGGTAAGTACATACATACCTAGTGTAGGTAGTGAATAGCTCCTGCCTAACACCACATTGGAAGTGGAAGGATTCAATGCTGTGCCACTGTTAGGTAGTTTGCACAGGTACAGTACTTCTAGCTCTTGCTTCTACAGCCAGTCAGCCCTGTATGATGATTGTACCGCCTCCACCACATTTTGCTGAGACGATACCTGTGAGTCCCCCCTGGTCAGAATACATACATATGTATTACCTCTGTACCTTTCAGCCCAGCAGCAGGCAGAGCACCGATCGCAATATGAATAGAGTTGCGGCTGAGCCATGAGTGCTGATTTTAAGTGGGGTACTATGTACCTAGGTAGTAGTTGCCTTCTAAAATGCTTTATTTTCCCCACATGGATTCAGCCTAGGTCTCCACCTGTCTACGGATTATGACGAAATAACCTTCTAATCGACCTGCCAGGTAGGTAAGTACAGTACTTAGGTATTTTCACATCTCAAGGTGCCTTGTGCCTTCCCATTGCACGCCTAGGTAGATAGGTATTGTTAGGTAATACCTATCAGGTTTGAAGGTAAAAGGCTTATACCTACTCGAGTGTTCTTGGCGGGCTGCTGCTAGGTACCTAGGTAGCTTGGCCTTCTTACTCACCGCATCTGACATTGTAGTAGGTATGTAGTTGCTCAAACTAACAGGGTTAATCCTTCATCGCAGGACCCAATTCCTATCCCCAGCTTTGCTAGCGCTCTAAAATTAGTAGATCTGATGGCGCTGCTGAAAAAGAAAACCCCATGTGGTGTGATACTTCTTAGGTAAACTACACCAACTAGCACACTACATAGGTGAATGCATTGTAACTACTTAGGCTAGATATATCTAGCTCAACTAGGTAGGTATTCGGTTTGCCACTTATTTTACAAACCCGTTCCACGATGATGCTGGTATGTGGTGAGTCAAAATCAACGGTCAAAGTCAAAAATCTATAACTGATGAAGGTAAATTTAAATTTCAACCTAGAGATTGCTTAATAACCAGAGCAAAGTCTCTAACCTACTTGGTTATTGCATTGATATACCTACCTTATGTAGTGCGTAGACATGCTACATGTTGTATCAATATGAGTCAAAAGCACTTAAGCACTTCAACTAGGTGCAGTTTAAAACACTTCTATGCGTCACGCTATCGTACGTTGAAGTCTTATTATCCAGTTCGAAAAGAGGCTGTGCTTTTACACAGCTATTTATCTTAGTAAAGCCAATGCCTTAAACAGACTTTAACGGGTCATTGGGTATCATCGATAGTTCATAAACATCTTTTACGTATTGAAATCACTGGTGCATAAAGTCCTGTCCGTAAAAACATGTCTGGGAGGTTGCTTAAGTAGTATACGCTGTCGAAATCACAACTATGGAGAGATGACAACGAAGAGTTTGAACATAGGTAATCGTTTTGTAAGAATGCCATATGGGGTAAATAACCCCTCATATGCATCTTCAGCTCACCAAGGACATCGGAACGTCAGTCGTATCACGCTTAAGTAGTAGGTGGGCAACGACTTAAAGGGGGGGGTTGGGGTCGACCGTCTGGACCGGGATAACCAGGACTTCGCTGAAGAACCGTTGAATAAAAGAACCAACCGGCCGGCTTGAACGAAAAATAAAAGCAAAAAAAAGGCCAGCCCGCCCTTTATTAGTCTTCAATGAACCAAACTAACCTCGTTGCTTCTCTGTGGGATGATCGTCTACCAGATCGTGATACCACCCCTGAGAGATAACCATAAGTGACTTGATCCCCTCCCCGATCTAGAATCAGCCGATCGCGAAGCCTCCGAAGCCCATCAGCAATATCGCGCGCCCGGTGGGCTCAGCGTGAGAGCATTGGCTCTTCGCTGTCCGACGCGACAACGCAACACTAGATCTAGGACACGGCTGACTGGGGCGCTAGGGCACAATTCAACACGAGCCGACATACCTAGCCTGGGGACTGTGTCGCTCGGTGATAGTCACCTGCCGCTACACGGTGGCGCCCTCCCGTCTCCGACAACAGCACCAGCAACAGCCGCTGAAGTCCGTGGTGGAGAACGCGCTGGCGCGGGTCATGATGCGGCACGGGATTCTGTGCGTGGGCATCGCGGGCGAGGATACCAAAGCCCCCCGCGTATGTGCACCTGAAGACGATCGATCTCCGCCGCATGGAAAGAGATGCCCATCTCTGCTACTACAGATTGCGGAAACTGGTTCTTTTGGGGATTCATCGGATCGCTGGGACGAGCTCTCTCGAGGAGGTGTCACGAGCCTATTGTGCGTAAACCTTCACAGTGTAATCCACCCATTCCGTAGAGGACGACGGGTTTCCGATGTTGGTCCGGATTAAAAGGGGTAAGTCTAAAACAACGGGCCCCCAACAAGTCAGCGTAGGTAGGTATCCCCTATATACCTACAAAAAGTCACTAACTTCCACACGTCAAAGTGGGAGGACCTCGCGCAGAAGCTGGGATGGAAAATCGTCATACACCACGACCCGCGGCAAATCAGGACCGGGGCAGCATATCATTCGCCTTCCACCACGCCTACGCCGACGGTTAAAGCAGCTACGTCTTCCGCGCGCCTCTCCCCCTCCCCCTCCGCCACCACCACCCGGTTCGTAGGCACGACACTGCCTGGTCAGCGGGCATACGGTGGTGGAGGGTAGCATGGCCTTGATGGGCTACGTGGACGACTGGCCGCGCTTTCTCGCCGCTCCCGGGAGGTGAGCAATATCAGGAGCGCGCGGATGGGGGGTTGCTGTGGAGGATCAAGCGGGCGCGAACCCGCCCAGCGCCGCGCTGAGAATAAAACGTCGCCGGGGTCACGGGAGATGCGAACGGGGACAGGGATGGGGGATTTGCGGAGGTAGATCGGCGTGCTGGGGGAAGGGGGGATGGTAGCTGAGTGAGAAAGAGAAAGAACGAGGGATATGTAACAAGTGGGCTGGTAGGGATAAGCACTATCGACGGGGAGCGGGAGGAGGAGGATGAACTAGTAGTAGTTGGTGACAGCCGGGTTGGTAAAGATTTCGGTCGATGTGAGAGACGGGCCAGGGTTAATGATCCGCGTAACAGCTAAATAGTCAAGGAGTAGGTAGAGTGTGGCCGGATTCGCCGTGGTAACGTCTAATGTTCCATGTAATTAGGAAGCCCGAGATCTAAACTAGATGGTTAAGAGGGTATCTTTCAATATTAATATCAACTCCATGTCGGCAACATGAGCATGAGTATAACTACATACCGATCTCTCCTATCTCGAGGGAAGGTTCCAAGCAAGGTGATAGAAGCAGCCTATCAAAGTTCTCTTTCATGACAGCAGCTATTATTTCAAAAGGACTATCGTCCTGGAATAATGTCTCACATCCTTTTGGTGGTTGGCTAACCTAACTTAGGAATATCATCCAAGATACCCACATACGTACATACATACATACAGACACGCACTCAGCCTTCCGAGACTTCATTTCTTACTCCTCATGCCACCGTCATACATGAGGAAGAATACACCATAAGTGACCATACCGGCACCTGGTGAGCTATTACAGCCTCCTAGCTCACAGCCTACCCTAGTCGAATCGGTCAGGCCGACATCTCTAGGCTTCTTCTCCTCCCCTCCCCCCCCCCCTTCACTTCCGGGTTTATAGCTCGTCCTTGACGTGCTCCTTGCCCGCCTTGCACAGGCGCTTGTCGGCCTGCTCGACCCAGTAGTCGCCGCCGACGCCGGTTAAGGCGTGGAAGATGTGGTGCGGGTCGTACTTGTTCTTGATGCTCTCCAGCTTGTCGTAGTTGACGCCGTAGAGGTCCTTCTTCCAGTTGGGGTTGAACGCAATGGCCTACACCGGGGAGTTAGCACGAGGGGGAATGAATCTTGGCAGAATAGTAGTAATGGAAGGGGAGAGTAAAAGGAGAAAAAAAACATGACTATACATACTTCATTCATGTAGGCGCCCCCTTCCGGTGCCAGGGCAGCTAGCTTCGAAATCTTGTCATCGTGCACGCTCAGGTAGGCTGCGTGGTTCTCCTCGATGGACCCGGCAGGGTTCCAAGGTCTAAGCTCCTCGTTAGCGGCATAGATCTTCGGATGAAGGGGATTTCTGGATTACACTTACATGGCAACGACGGCGTGGATCAACGTGTCTCTCCAAGACGGGAGGACAGCGTTGTCGATGTCGCCACCTTCCTTCTTCCCCACGTTAAATCCCAGCTGCTGAACGAAGGCGCCCGAGTTGACGATCTCTTTGACAGTCTCGAAGTACTTCTCGAAGGTCGACGACTCCGTGACGAGGGATCGCGGGATCAGCCAGCTGCCACCCTGGATGAAGTTGGCTTGGTGCTTCAGCATGGGAGCTAGCGCCTCCGACTGGAAGTCGAGGTAATTCTTGTACGGGACGATGTTCTTCTGATATTGGATGCCCTCCAGCTTAGCAAGGAACGGCTCTAGCAGCTTATCCAGCTCGGCTTCAGTCAGCCCCGGGGCAATCAACTCCTGGAGCACGAAGGCCTCGGGCGTGAAGAGGAAGATAGGCACGCAGCCAGCATCTACGAGCGCCGGCAGGATCTCATAAAATGCAGCACAGGCCCCGTAGAACTTCTCGTCAGTCAACCCGGCAGAGGCAAACATGATCGTGCCGAAGCTGATGGGGAGATCCGGGTAAGCCTTCACAGTAGCGCTGACCACGACACCGAACGTGCCGGGACCACCACCGCGCAGGGCCCAGAAGAGGTCGCTGTTCTTCTTGCGGTTGACGACAATAAGCTTGCCGTTGCCGTCGATGACCTCGAACTCGAGGGCCTGGTCGGCGCCCAGGCCGAATTTGGAGCCCAGCGGCCCGTGACCACCTCCCTGGATGAAACCGCCGGCCGGGCCGACCGAGGGGCAGTTTCCGCTCACAATGACGAGGCCTTGCTCGTGAGCAAAGCGGCCCACTTCGGCCGCCGTCACGCCAGCACCCATCTTGATAGCATCGCCCTTGTAGTGCTTGTCACTCCACTTGACCTTCTTCATGTCTTTCATGTGCTTGGTCCATATGCCGAGCGCGCCCGCGCCGGTCGACTTTCCTAGGTAGCTGTTCGAATTTGTGTCAGATATTGTGTGAATGTGTGTGAGTGGTTGAAATCTCAACTATGCACGGGAATACGGCCACGGGACCGCACCGCTAGCTGAAGGGGGTCTTCTCTACTCACTCATGCGCCGTGTTGCGAATAACGAGACGGACGTTCTTCTCGTTGGCGAACTTGACCGTCTTGGAGATCTCATTGGCGTTGGAGACGGCGACAGCGTACTGCACATACGTGCCGATCACGCATGGAGCCTCCCGCGGGGCCATGGGATCACAGCTAGCGTTTGCGAACAGGGGCGATTGAACAGAGTGTGAGGACTCAATGCTTTAGAGAGGTTAGTCAATTGAGTTGTTTTACTCTTGCCACGATCTGTATAAAGCTCGCCGGGGCGTATTCCTAGCACTTACTGAACTTCCGGGTCCAACCATACAGCCTTGAGAGCTTCGCATGCCTCCTCGTCATACTGCGGGTCGTGGCATACGCTGCCGATGGGCACGGTTTTGATTAGCTTGCCTCCTACAGTGCTGTTGAACGAAGACCATGTCTCTTTGGTCGGCCAGCACGCATCTCCGGGAAAGCATCGACAGTCGTCGGAAGCAGCTAGGACTGGTGATAGTGCGGACAGGGCCGCTGCCGTGAGCGCAAGGCTCCTCATGTTTCGTTTCCTTGCTATTAACGATATTACAGTCCACTAAGATACCGCCTGTAAGCTGCGTCTCTATCTCTCGTTCCTTTCCCTATATGGAATACCAAGGAGAGGAGAAGAGAGAGGTGTAAACACAAGAGTTGAGAATAAAAAAACAGGAGAAGGGACAAAGGAATAAGCTGAAGTAAGTTGGCGGGGGATGGTGCTTATAGCACGATATTTCAAGCTCCTCTCCGAAGGATGCAGTTGGTTTCATATGTTTGTTTTTGATAGGGGTAGGGGGCAGCCGGCGGGCTCGGCAACTCCTTGCGCCATCAAGGCACATGCATGCACTGCTACGTCGAGCTGTAAGAAGGAAAACAACCCTGAAGAAGCCTTGTGGGGGTTGTTGGTGTTACATAGTACATAGGACAACGTTAGGTTAGCAGGAAATATCATGGATGCTAACATTGATCAAACTTGGACTATACTCTATACTGATACCACCTTATGTAAGACCAGTTGCACGCCGGTAACGAATTCAGACATAGTCTGGCCAATAAGGACTCTTCGCACTATAGAGAGGGGACTGGAGTAGATAAGACCAGCTAGGAAACTGGCTTTGTAGTGGAGCCTCAGTGCCTTGTTAGCTTATATTGATGGTATCAATGTGATGTACATTGATGGTAACATGAAGGAACTATTGGAAGGATTACACCAGACACACAGTACAAGACATTGAGGATTGTTATAGTTGTATTGCATCGTTGAGTTACACGCCTAACGTATGTTGCTGCATGGGACTTCAACTGTGCCAGGGGCAAGCGTCGTGTGTTTAACTAGTTATGTAGGTAGTTTCGGTACATCAACATAGTTGATGGCAGCTCAAAAGGATAGTGAGAGGCTGTCAATCGTATCACTTTCGGTTCTTGGTTATGTAGGTCATAAGCTTAAGTCCGAGGGATCAGCATCTTACCCGAGCTATGTAATAAATTAATTGCATCTGAGGTCTTCTTTTGTATTAGTAGGTAGTAGGCAGTAGATATAGTAGCACTCACAAAACATTCACTCCATATCGATGCATTCCAACCACGACGGGACCAACCCGGTCCACAGGCCCTTCTTAAACACCGATACGTCAGTCCATCCGTCTTGACCTAGACAGATTTGGGTGGTCAGCATGCAAGGCTCTACACAGATCGATTCGTCAAGCCAAGCACTCAACTTTAAAGCCACCCAATCTACAACTGAATCTGGTACTCTCCCCGTTGAAGACCAATCATCGAATCATCCTCAACCTGTCAGTGTCAACTACGGTCCCGAGCTAGCCCAGCCTACCTATATGCATCTTCTGCCCACACTCTTGAACTGCCAACATGGGATCGTGATGATGGATTGCTGACACCCCTCTCCCCCCCCCCCCCTGTACACTTCCTCGTGGATTTTTTGGGCGGGGCAATTCTTCAAAGGGAGAGCAGGGGAGAAAAACTCCGTTACAACATGGCATGTATGTCTATACTGGGATGGGGATAGCGCAAGGGTCTAGTTTGATTTAATACTGGGTAACTAGTTGAGGTACCTAGTTGTAAAGAGTAGCCGAAGCTTCAAGTTGCAAACAGTGCTTATTGTTGGTATTGCCGATCTCTTTCTTCCACGTTGGTAACAGAGACGTTATTATAGACATAGCAACCCTCACCCTATGCAATCGGTCCAGGTAGGTTTGAAGAGCCGGCCGAGCTTCAATACGGCCCTATTTACTACCTAGGTACTACCTATTCGTATGTATGCACATTGATAATGCCGATGCGGGGAAAGGGGGGAGGGCGAAGGGGAAGCGATGGGATCGGGTAGGTATATCAGCCAGGGTCTCCGGACCGACGGTGACCTTATGATCCTATCATCATCCCATTTCGGAGCTGAACTAAAGAACGGGCAGATGAAAATCGCCCTTTTTATCCCATCATGTCCAGCCGTCGCGTTGCTATCATCTCGGGCGGTGCATCAGGAATCGGGCTAGCCTTGGCGGAATCCCTCTCAGCAAAAGACTGGGTGGTGCATATTTTCGATCTCAGCCAAGACAAGGGAGCGGCCGCTGCTAATCGAGTCCCCGCCACGGTATTTCACCAAGTCGATGTCAATTCTTGGCAGTCGCTGTCCTCCGCCTTCGAGAATGTTTTCCGGGCAGAAAAAAGACTGGATTTCGTGTTTGCAAACGCGGGAGTCATGGAGAAAGAGGGTTTTTACGCCCGGCATGATACCAGCTTGCCTCCGCCACCGCCCGAGGAATCGTGTATCGACGTCAACCTGAAGGGCGTTGTGAGGACGGCATATCTCACACAGCACTACTTCAGAGGTAATGCGGCCGGCGCCGCCAAGGACAGTGTCCTGGTCATAACATCGAGCGTTGCTGGTATCTACCCTCAAGAAATCACCCCTCTTTACGCAGCAACCAAAGCAGGCATAATAAATTTCATGCGCTCGGTTGCCGGTCCATTCTTCAAAAACGACAGAATACGGACGTACGCCATCTGCCCCGGCAGTGTTCGGACTAACCTGCTAGGCAAGGAATTATGGGATGCTTACCCCCAGAACTATTTAACGTCTATGGATAATGTCACAGCTACAGTACATAATCTCATAAGGGGAGGCAAGATGGAAGATTCAAATGGCCAAATCGTGGATCTGGATGCAGAGAGCGGGCTTGCTGTCGAAGTCTTTGTTGATGATGTCTATTTTAGAGGGCCACCGAGCCCTTGTAACGATGGTATGGCGTTCATTATGGATTACATGTCAAGTACGAAGTAATGCCGATTTTTTAGGAAATTGGGTTGTTCGTCCTAAAAACAGCCCTCTTGAAACTACTCTGGGAAAACGATATATTCAAAGAGAGAAAAAAACGAAATCAGACACAGTGGTGTACATATTTTTCTGGGACGACTATACCTAAAAGCTGATATTTCTTTTTCACCTGCATCCACACATTTTATGACATGATATTTTATTTGTAAGATGAAGGTCTATAGAATATTATGAATAATAGCAGTAGACTCCGAACATGCACCTGTTGAATATCCCACATCTATGCAACTAGGCTTATGGGTGTGTTATGTTTAACATAGGATAAACACTATACCAATGCATCCAAATCTACTAATTCTCTCTCAGTGTTTAGGGTTAAATCCTGCAACATTTTCCTCTACTTTGATAACCATTTTCCTTTTGTTTTTTCCTTAGAGAGGCAAGTGACACGTCCGTGAACTGGGTGTGAATGCTGGTTCAAAGAGGTCAGTAACTAATACCATACCAGTACTGCGAGACCTAGGTACATAGCAGGCCATTTTGGTAGGCCAGAAAGCAAGCACATAATCCAAATACACAAGTCTGTCAGGCTCTCTTAAATAAAATGCATAGGGAATTAGTTAGATAGCAGCTTCCATAAATGGGGTTTCATGTACCTGGACATCGTCGATAGATACATAAATACTTATCCTCAGCGACGACATGCTTCACGATACTAATCCTTTCAAATTCCCTATATGTATTTTTTTTTTCGACTGCCAACAGTTGACAACCCTAACTCCATGCACAGAAACCCCAGAGTATTTCTTTCCATTCCTTCCACAATTTCCTTCCTACCATTTCTCACAACCCAACTCATCCTCACTCGCAGTCCAGCCATGGAGACAGAGACGGATACGGATACGGATATCGCACGACCCGAATCACCAGGCGCTGTAGCCTGTGGGGTGTTCAGCTACCACAAGATGGGCGGCTTCAGAGCATACGGACATTCGCGCCACTTAGTTGAGCGTATGGTGGTAGATGGAAAGAGCAGATCGTGGGTGATGGCCCAGCTCACGCACCACGGCGTCGTTTTCGACCCCAGGGAAGATGATGACCGCCTGAAGAACAAGCTTCTGTCGCTGGTACAGGAAGACGATGTGAGCTACCACTCTCGCACGGGATACACACGTCTATCTCCAGTTTGTACTGACAATTTAATAGAAACCAACGACGCTGCCCAGTGACATCCAAGCCTTCAGCGCCGACCTTCGAGACAGATACCTTTCGGATCTGAGAGACCACCGATTCGCGCTGCTGCAGTGGAGAAGCCTCAAGTTCAAGACCCTCAAGACGCCGACCGAGGAGGCCCTCTTCGACGCGGAGATGTTCATCGAGAAGTATTTCCTCAACACATACAAGACGCCGGACCCCTCCAAGACACAGGAACCCATCGTCCTCGACATAGCGCCGATGGCAGAGCTCAAGGATCTCGTAGCTTCGGTCCCCGGGCTCGGCCTGCACGTCACGCTCAGCATTACCATCGTGGGCTAGGAGCGCACCTTGCAGCGAGGCATCCGGGCGGCATTCGGGCGCATCGGGCGGCCGGGGTTCCCGCTCGACGTGGCGACGAGCGAGGCGAACCTCGACGTCGGGCTGTTCCTGCAGAAGTACTTCGTCGACGGCGCGGGCCGCGCCGCGCAGAGCAAGACCCTGGACCCCATCGAGTTCGCGCCGTTCCTGGACCCGGAGCGGCGGGAGGAGCTCGCGTCGGCCGTCCGGCGCGTCCCCGGCCTGGCGATGGCGCGGATCGCGTCATCCACCCGGGGCCTGTACACGGTCGTCGGCTGGGAGAAGGACGTCGACGCGCACCGGCGCGCCCACACGGACAAGCAGCTGCACGACGACACGTGCGACCTGCCGCATATCGTCCTCGACGTCAGCAACCCCGCGTTCAAGTACCCCAAGCCGGACGATGATAGGAAAGGGGGGCTGCGAGACCTTTTGTGTCGAGCACTGAGCGACATCTTGCCCTTTTGACGGGGCCTACCTCCTAGGGGCCACGTTCTACTGTATTGTGGCATCCTTCATGGGGAGGGGTGCACACAACGCATGGTAAAGAACGCCCCGAGGCTGAGGCTTCAAAGGCTGTCTATCATATTCTCCTCACACCCATCTATCTTTCTTTGCTGGCTCCATCCGGTGACGATGGATAGTGCGCCGGAACTGGCTTCTTTGGCCCCCAGGGTGCTTGCAAATCCAGCTCACCTCCGCGCGCGCGCGTATGTACCTAGATTTTCTCCAAGGCAGAAGAGCAATCTTTCCGTAGCAAGTTTCTCACATCCGAGTTGTGATGGTTTCCTTCTCCTTCTCGTTTCCTCTGTGAAACATTTAGTCGCTACACGCTGCTGCCCTTCTCACAATAATCTCCCAACCTAGGTTGATTCCCCTATCTCATATCCCCCCCCCCGGCGTATTCCTCGAGCTGTCCTCAGCCTAAGAGCGTGTATCATCTAATCTACAATGCCGGGGACACTTCCCACCCATGACCGCTCTCTCTCTAACATAACGCATGTCCTTGATCAGCTCCGATACTTTACAAGTAAGGCAGCAATGAGTTATGACCCCAAGAGCCTCCGCCTCCACGAGGCTGTTGTGTTTCCTATTCGCCTCGTGCAAGCTGATCCCAAGTTTTATCAAACTCGCTCGCTAGCGCTCCCACGAGCGCCTTTGACAGCTCGCTAGAAAATCCCACCGCATCCTGGAAGCCGTCGCTATTCCACAGCCAGTTCATGTGGCACGCTATGTACTTGATCACAAGATCTCTTAGCGGATCCTTCACATCACCTTTGTCGACCGTGTTCTCGAAGCAGTACTGCGCCAGCGCGATGATGTAACGCTTTGGTATCAGGTCTAACGAGATCGCCAGGCTTTTATGCAGCTTCTGGAGGCTCAGTATTCTCAACCTCTCTATGTCGTAGCAATCGGCCATGACATATACGCGCGCGTGAGATAAGAACAAATCCACATCAGTCTCTAGGAGCACGTCCTGTATGATCTCTTTGGATGGTGGCTGGGGATCTGGTACGGTATATGTTCTCTCCTTGAATCTATCCCATAGTAGAGATGACATGCTCTTGTTGATCGATGGAGCGGTCCTGGGTGCTCTCCCCATCCCCATCTTATGTGGGGAAAAGGAATTACTCGCGAATCTAAGGGGCTTCCCCATCAGTTCTGATGTTTTAACCCTTGACGACAGTCTGTAATTTCCGGTGTAGGCAAATTGGCAGAACAGAACAAAGGTTCCTTCATCAACCTCGGGGAGCTCGGCATATCCCTCTCTGGCTTCTTTCATATTGCCGTTGATTAGCGCTGCGAGCGGCTTGGATAGATGAGAAACAAGGTCAGCGTGCATCGTAAACGCTTTCTTGTCCGGTCCGACTAGGAAGCGAAACGGCTTCGAAGCGGCGATGCTGTTGTAGGAAGAGTTAGCTGTACGGCAACATGGCAAGCATATCTGGCGTGTAACTCATTACATTTCGTACGGTAGATTCTCCATCTTGTGGAAGCTAGTGAAGGTCTGCTGAAATGTAAAACCTGGTGAGTTTTGGTCATTAATTGCTTGTCTTCCATGTCGAGAGGATCTCAAGAGGATCAAGATGTCCAAAATGGTGGCAGTCCCCCCTCTTTTGTTCTTCTTTTCCCCCGTGTCACTGCCGGGCGCGAGCGGGGGAATATGACAAACGGCAGGCTGTCGATGCCCGCCCCAACTGCTTCTATCCGCCCAATCCTTGTGCGAAGCGTCCGGGTTCCAGGCGATTTTTATGTCCGAACCCATAGGAATGGAATATACAGATCAGAGTCGACACTATTGGCCATCTCCATGCTGTGACAACTCGCAAAACATATTCCACATCGATGTTCCTAGAGCACATATCACCACGTTCATCAGAGTCTACCATCTATAGGCGACTGTTTGTAATATAATAGCCAAGGAATATCAGTCGTTATTTATGATCATATTCCCCGAGTTTCACCCCCGAGAGGGGGGGATACCTAGTAATACTTGAAAAGCTAGACTTATTATATGAAAGAAGCATGTATTTTAGTACCGATCTGCCTCAAACAATAGAATAGATAGGTAGGTAGGTTGGTAATTATCTATATTTTCTCCCATGTCCCTCCGTTTACTAATGTCGACTACTAACTGCCACTTATATATGCTGTCGTTACCCTGCTCCCTCATCACCATGCTGCCTCAACTCTCCACTCTACTACTCTCATCGTTCTCATTGGGGGGTATCACTATCTACTCCTTTTCATTACGGTCTTGCGGGGATATCAACCGCTGGTGTTGGCATGAAGGCACTGGGGAACGAATTCGGTCCCTGCCACCTACCGCGGCATCTCTAACTGAAGTAAAGAAGAGCAGTTTCGTCCATCTATTATCTTATTACCAGAGCATAATGCGCGCCAACATCTCAGCAATTGCGCTCCTCCTCTTACTCCTCTCTTCGCACATTCATGCCCATATCCCACCACTCTCTCAATTCTAGAAGGGAAAAAGAAGAAAAGAGAAAGCCACAGAGAGGATACTCAAACCGGGCTTCCCTTCTCCCTCGTGTGCGCGTTGGCGCTAGTCCGGGTGTCGACGGTGTCCTTCTTGCCGATGCTCCTCCAGCTCTTCAAGCTGCTGAAGCTGAGCGTGTGGTGGAACTTGCGGGACCCATCGTCGGCGGCTCTGCTGCCCTGGGTAAAGGCGCCCTTGACGACGGCGCGGTCCTCAAGCAATCGGAACTGGCGCTTGATGAGCTTCCAGAGCTCCATGCCGGCGACGAAGAGGAGGGTCGCGACGACGGCGATGCTCCACTCCCACGAGATACCCACGTGCTTGAACACGTTGGTGTTGACGACCGGGATGTAGACGACGGGAAAGACGCTCAGGCCGCCGAGCAGGACCGCCCAGAACAGGAACCGGTTCGCGTACAGGTCAGTGAACAGCGAGAAGCGCCCGTCCGAGTCCGGGTTCAGCTTGAACATGGAGCGGCGGATGTCCTTGAACTCCCAGGCGCTGATGAGGATGAGCCAGGTGAGCTCAGCGAAGACGGTCGCGCGCGCCCGGAATACGGGGTCGCACCGCTCCGAGTAGGTCTTGTTACAGTTCTCGCCGAGCTCGCCACCGTTGGCCCCGTACACCACCACGATGAAGCTCATGAGCGAAAGCGTGCCCATCAGCAGCCCATACACCAGCATGTCGACCAGGATCTGGTTCGTGAACACGCCTCGCCTCTTGTCGTGCGGCGGCTTGCGCATCACCTCACGCGACGCCTGCTCGCGCCCGAGACCGAATGCCGGGAACGACGACGTCACCATGTTGATCCAGAGAATTTCGAGGGGGGAGATCGGGAACACCGAGTACCCCGAGACGTCCTGGAACCCGAGACCGCAGATCAGTAGGATCACCTCGCCCACGTTGGACGTGAGCAGATGGAGGATGAACTTCTGGATGTTATCGAACATGCGTCGGCCCTCGCGGATCGCAGCAACGATCGAATTGAACTTATCGTCCGTCAGCACGATCTTGGCCGCTGACTTGGCTACGTCGGAGCCAGAACCCATGGCGATGCCGACATCTGCTCGGGAGAGCGAAGGGGCGTCGTTCACACCGTCGCCGGTCATGGCCATGTATGCCGAGCGACGTCGAAGAGCTTCAATCATGCGGGTTTTGGTATCAGGAGCACATCGGGCAAGGACCAGTGGAAGTTCAGGCATAGCATCGATCTGCTCGTCAGTGAGCTTATCGAAATCGCTTGCCTTTTGCACCGCAGTGCTAGCCACCTCATGTCCGAGAATGCCCAGGTTATACGGAATGATGCCGACTTCCTTGGCGATAGCCTCGGCTGTGGCGGGGTGATCTCCTGTCAACATGTGGACCTTGATGCCGGCAGAGGCGCATTCGGCGAGGGCCGGCGTGGTCTCCTTGCGGGGTGGGTCGTAGATACCCGCCAACCCAAGAAGCGTCAGACCAGACTCGACACGCTGACGAAGAGCGTCGTCGGTCTCAGTACTCTCTGCGCTGGCTTTCTGCTGGTATTTGCCCTCCCACTGTCGAGAGGCAATGGCGAGGACACGCTGACCTTGGCTAGCAAAGGTGTTCATCTGGTTCAAGATCCGCTCTTTATACTCATCCGTCAAGGGCTCCTGCACACCATCTGTACCAACAGTGGTGCACAGGTCAATGATACGCTCAACGGCGCCCTTGGTGAATATCATGCTATTTTCGTTGTTCGGGCCGTCATAGATAACAGACATTCGCTTGATGCCACTGTCGAAGGGGAACTCGGCAACTTGTTTCCACCCTTCGGCCTCGACGGTCTTTTTGCCTCTGTTGAAACGATGAGCAAAAATTTGGAGGGCAATTTCAGTGGGCTCGCCAGTGACCTGCCACTCGGGCATGTCGTCTCTAGGCTCGGGGTCATAACGGACAGTAGCTAGATTGCAAAGGGCAGCCGAGAGAAGGAAAGCCTCAAGTCCTGGGGTCATGATAGCCTCTTTTTCATCTTCCTCTTTAGGCTTTGGGGGGTTGAGCTTCTCGTCAGGAACGTCAAACTTAAGCACGGCAGCGCTTCGCTCTCGGTCAAAATCGCGCTTCTCCTCGGGCTGCTCAGGTTCATCCTTGACTTCTGAAAAGGTGACACGTCCCTCAGTGGGGTTGCTTGGGTGCTTCGAATCCTTTACGGTATAAACCAAGTTTTCAGGGATCCAGACCTTTCTCACGATCATAGCACCTTGTGTCAAGGTCCCGGTCTTGTCGGAGCAGATGTTTGTCACGCCGCCCAGGGCTTCTAGCGCAGACAAGTCACGAACGACAACATTGGCCTTCCTCATGACAGTGACAGCGACAACCATAGTGATGGTCAAGACCCTAGAACGCTGTTGTCAATAATTTTTGTTCGTGGAAATTTGGTGTCAGACTGATGTATGAGTAGACTTACGCAACAAGTGACTCTGGTATAATAGCAATTCCTGTCGAGATAGCATAGATGATGACTTCAGAAGTTCCACTAAACTTGTTGACAGCGAACACGATCACAGCCAACAACAATGCACAACCGAATAGCATATAGGCCAGTTTGGCTAGCTTTATCTGTAACGGTGTGCCCTCTGTCAAGCCAAGAAATTTGCCAACAAAGTCGTAAATACGTCTTGCGAGACCAATGACGGGCTGTCTCTTGCCATATTTACGATAGTTCATAGAACGGCCGGGCTTGCGATGCTTCTTGGTTGTAGAAGCGGCAATCTTACCAACTTCTGTCTGCATACCAGTAGCAATAACAATGCCACGACCACGACCCTTACGGACGGTAGTTGTACCATAGGCGATATTGAATCGGTCACCAATGCTCAGCTCTTCGCTGTCCAATTTTTCTGTGATCTTCTCGACGGGGATGGACTCTCCGGTAAGGGATTGCTCGTCTGTAGCTAGATTCATGGCTTCGAAGAGACGGACGTCGGCAGGGACTGTGTCGCCCATTTTCAGAACGATGATATCTCCGGGAACAACTTGGGGGCTATTGAATATTAGTTAATATGTGTGGATAGGAGCATTGTTGTTTGTGGAGACTCACTTGGGAATAACCTGAGTCCTGCCATCTCTCAGAACCATTGCCGAAGGGGAAGAAAGAGCCCGGAGGGCATCCATCTTCTTTTCGGCACCGTACTCTTGGAAGAATCCAATCGACACATTGAGAACAATGACGGCAAGGAGCACACCTCCTTCGACGTAATCTTCAACACCAAAACTCAGGGCCATAGCAAACAATAGAACCTATATCCAGTATTAGCGATAACAAGTGAGTACGGAAATGAGAAGGCAGCTAACTCACCAGTATCATGGCGTTGAATAATTGTTTCAGGAATATCTTATACCATGGAATTGCGCCACCGACATCCAGCTCATTTGGAGGATACTTCTGCTGGAGTTCGGTGACTTGGGCCGATGACAAGCCCTTGTCAATGTCGGTGTCCAGACTCTTTGTGACATCTTCGACAGATAGAAGGAACGGGTGGCGCTCGAATACGCCAGCCATCGCGTTGCTGTTGAGAGAACGGCTTACACGATTTACGTTGGAATCAGGTAGTGAAGGGTCTTCATAGATGATAGGGGTACGGTAGAAATGCTTTCCATAGATGTATAACAAATATGTGCGAGATGTGTTGTAACTAGGTAGGTAGTAGATCTACGATGACAACAGCACAGCTAGAAACAAACGGTTATACCTTTCGATGATGGATCTAGAACTAGGTCGGTGCCGAGAAGGAGGGGAAGACATCTCTTTAAGTACACCGGCAGCTCGGTTTGGATTTTCCCAAGCAAGACCAATAGAGACAGCCAACCTCGCAGATATCATGTTGTGCCAAGGCGACCCAAGCAAGACTATCATCTTCATCACGATTCTTTATCATGGATTGCGGAGGCGACAAGCCGCAAGGAAGACGGGTTAACCAACAATCGGACCGCACTGGGGACTCTGATTGGCAGATGCAGAGAATAACATTGGCGTGGGATGGGGTCCCAAGAAAGTCAAACGTCAGCCTTGGCCACAATACGCCTGTGAGGCTCTAGGGATGATGTATATCCGCGGGGGGGACGAAAGGCTACTGGATAACTCCTGGGTATGGTGATGATGCAAGTAGGTTCCAAGCCAGGCCCAAGCCTTTACCCAAGCCTTGGCGGCGCATTGCCAAGACTTGGCTTCTAGAAATCTTCCAAGACTGGAGAGTCATATCAATGGGAGCGGATTGCATGCCTTGAGGCTCAGAAGAACGTTATGGCGGCTCACCCGGGTTGAGGTGGGAGGTTTTGAGGATGATGGCGCGATAGTCGTGAGTCTTGGCATCAATGATATCGTGAGACAGAACATTGGAGTTTTATACTTTCCACTAGTAAACGGGGCACTTGGGTACTAGTTGAGTTCGGAGCTAAGCTGAATCCAGTTAATGGAAGTTACCGAATACGGCACATGCCAGAACGGTTCGCAGTTGGCTGTGCAAGGCCACGTGATATGTACTCTGCAGCCATGACTCTCTTGTTGCATCTTGGCATATCGCTTGGCGGTAGATTCTCGGAATACCGGCAACTCTTGGGCAGACATGACGGATTGTCTGTGCAATTGGGAACGACCTAAGTAGGTAGTACTAACCACTTGCTAGGTAGGTAGGTAATACTACCTAGGGTAGGTAGGTGCCTGTATTGCTGCTGTTTCGTTCAACTGGAACTTTCCCAAGACTTTTGTTTTTCCCCTTACCAAACGCCAACTCTAGGTATTATTCATCACCATTGTGCTGCTTAGCTTGCCTTGACCTACCTACACTACAGGAGAGATAAGCAAGCCTCTTCTGTATCATATCACCCATGTCGAAAAGCACTTGTAACAAATTGCGCAATTGGCACAATACCTAGTAGCAGGAGGCTTTGCTTGGTTCAAGTTCGACGACTCTTTTGTGTGTGTGTGTGCGTGGCACCAAGTTGATCGACATCTGTTTGGATCGACATCGTTTCAAAGAAGCGGATGACCCAAAGGAAAAGAGAGAGACAGAGAAAATAAAAGGACAAGAAAAGAAAGAAAGAAAAAAGAAGGCAAATTTGTTTGTCATCTGCCCATTACTGCTGTTACCCATGTGTATGCAATGGCAACTCTCACGGGAATCTTCGCGGGGCAGGCAGCCCAAGCTACCCTGCCCATAACAATGGCGTGGTTCTCCCAACCACTCTGGGGTTGGCTACAGGCACATACCAGACCTAACCTAGGTAGGTTTGGGAGGGTAGAATAGGTAGCTCATAGGTTCGGTTCGTGTTGCTGCCCCCCGGGCAATTATGGAGCTTTTCTTCGTCTTCTCAATTGCGAATGCACGCAATACGCAATGGCTTCCGATTGACGAATAATGGTGGGTGGTCCTCCATCGCCAAATGCGATAGGTCAAAAGCGAATCTTCCAATGGAGGATATGTTGGAGCTAACCACGCTTAGTGCCTAGGAAGTTCGTATGCTTTTCTAATTGCATTGATGAGAAAAGAAGTGCAAAGAAAAAGCTTTGAAGATAGAGATGGGCAGAAAAAGAGACAGGGGGAAAACTGAAGTGTCGGGTCAAAGTGACTACTTACCTAGGTACGACTACCTACCAACTATTACCGTAATGGCAAGCCCGAGGTCAACAACATGATGTATTGATTGGCATTAACGGCTCCTGCAACCTGACTTCAAGTTTTAGGTAAAAGTAAAAGAGAGAGAGACACACAGTATGTAGGTCATCAATATAGGTCACTTTCTACTGTACCTAGTGTACATATTGACCTGTACCTTCCATGCCTGCATGCTTCGATTTCCTGTGGCTCCTTCCCCCTCCCTCTTTCTCCTTCACTAGCTGCAGCAGATGGACGGGTATCCATGTACATATCTACTTACTAACACTAATACTTACATACTACTATGTAAGTACCTCCAGCAGGTAGGATGTACCTCGTGCTCCAGTATTACTACATACATACATAAGTACATAAGTACCACTTCTTACATACATACGATGTCTATGTAGGTGTACTGGTGATCGGAAGCAGGTGGTACAAATGCCCGGTTCCCCAGTTTCCAACTGGAGGCCGGAGTGGGAAAGCTCTTGTTCATTATTGTTTTCCCGGTCCGTCATCGCTTCTGATTCGCTCGTGCTTCCTTGCTACCCCCGGCCGTGAGATGGAGCAGGAGCTTGCTTAACCTCACCTCACCTCACTTGCTCCCAGTTCCCTTTCCTTCTTTTTCTCTTTTCCTTTTTATCCTGTCTTTTTTCCCTGCTCCCAACGCCCCTGTGCCATCTCCCCGAGCTTTCCGCCATCTACTATCTTCAACCCTTCGAAACACAAGCTTCTCTATTCCGCTAAACATCAACATTTCACTATTTTTGCTCTTCTACACGGCCTTTGCTTTTACACTGTGCTCGAGCTTGAGCTTGCTCCTCTTACGTCATCGACATGGCCGACAATACCGCCGACAACATCAAAGAAGGTACTGTATCTCTCCATTCTTGGCTCGTACCGTCGCAGATGTGTTCTGTTTCTTTGCGCGGGCCCAATTGCGCTCTCGTGGATGGCTTTGGGAGCTTGCGCATTTTCGCTGGCGCAGCATTCAAGTCGCGACACAGTCTCAATACAGTGCGCTAACACATTCTCTATTAGTCCCAGCCCCGAACGCGGATATCAAGGCGACCGAACCAGATTCCAGTGTTCCGCCAGTCGCAAACGAAAAGGCGCCACTTGACGCTGCAGAAGCTTCCACAGTGCCATCTAGCGCTCCCGACACTGCGTCTACGATTGCGCCGGCTGTGCCCGAGTCCGAACCCACAGTACAGAATGGAGATGCTACTGTCGAGGCGCCTAAGGAAGAGCCGGCAAAAAAGGTAGATGAGACTGACGCGCCAGTCGCGGAGCCTGAGAAACCTTCCGACGATGCGCCTGAGAAGCCTTCCGCAGAGACTACCGAGTCTAGTGACGCGCCCGCTCTCTCAAATGGTGACGCGACAGAGCAGCCGAAACCCGCTTCCGTTGAGGACGTGGGCGACCAAGCCCTGCCATCCTCCAAGCAATCGGAGCCAGCTGGGGCGACAGATGCCTCCAAGTCCGAAGAGCCTGCTGACGAGCCAGCAAAGGATGATTCAGCCCCAGAAGTCACGACTGGTACTGAGGAGAAGAAAGTACCAGAGGTTAGCTCAGCTCCGGCTGTATCTGAGCCTGAAAAGACTCAGGCCACCACCGGCAACAAGCGGAAGGCCGAAGACATTTCATCTTCGAACGACGAGTTCACTACGAACGGGTCCAAAGAAGAGTCTCCAGATGTGAAGAAGCAGAAGACTAACGGCGCAGCCACAAACGGTGCGGCTAGAAAGCCCGGGCGGCCAAGGAAGGAGAAAAAGGCGCCAGCCCCAGTCGGCCGGACCGCCAGAAAGACCCGAAGCCAGGGCGCTGCAGATTAAGCACAATTAGCTGAAGCAAGGCATGCAGGTATAATTACACGATATACCGCGTTGCGGTCTAACAGGGCACGAATACACCTTTATGGTTCTTGTTTTCCTCCATAGGAGTCTATTCATCGTCAACTAACGACGCCTGGATGGCGAGAAAAAGGAATTGGATATGGGGGATCTCGGTGATTGTTTTTTGCGCGAATCGGAGTGGATTGTCTGCCTAGTCTCCTGGGGAGGCTTCTTTTTTTTTTTTACACATGCCCGTCCTGACTGTACATATATATACATTTCAAGTAGTGAATCGAACAGGATATTCATGTTGTTTGATCGTGCCTAAAGTGTCGGGATTTGGTGAATTTGCAAAGGGAAAACTCGTCTTCGTAGTCATAGTTTTTCTTTAGACACTAGTACCTACCGCGCTATTGCGTAGTGTTGATTCCATGCACTACTACCCGTGTGGGCATGCATATACCTACTAAAGTCTGACCAGCAACCCCTATCCGCCCAACCACGATATTGCAAAGACGGGGATTGTATTTTGTTTTTTTCTTCTTGACCGCAGGGAAGCCTAGGCACTTTTCACCTCGGTTTCACCCCTTCTAACACGGATAACAACAAATTTTTTTTTAAATAACACTCGCAAATTTCGAAAATGTTACGCGGTATCCAAATCGTGTTTCCTTCGTATTTGGTCTTCTTGGGGATCTTAGCGATGAGCAGAGGGGCCTACGTTGGGGGGTTTTACGGGGTATCGGGGATAGGAGAAGCTACCTTACCTAGGTACTAACATCCGAACCTCATATATTTACGGAGGTATAAGTGATCTTCCTGATGCGCTAGTTGACTCGGGAATATCACTTGTAGGCAGCGCGTTGCCGAGAGAGAGAGAGAGAGAGAGAGCTGGCCCGCGACGAAGCTAGTGGGCAGAACATTACGTTTTGTTTTGAAGAAAAGGAAACGGGGGAAGGGGAAGGAGTGGGAGGGCAGTGTTAGATATGGAAATAGGCGGATACTAGAACGGAGGGAAACAGCTAGGTAGACACCCAAGGAAAACCCATACGAATGAAAAGGGGTCAGGGAAAGGGGGTCAGGGAAAGGGGGTCAGGGAAAGGGGTGAACTACTTCACCGGCATTATCGCTCTGTGGCGATTAGGGCACGGCCTTGACAGGTGTCTAATCCAACAGACACTCAAAAGGCATTTTTCAACCCACCAAGTTCAAGGCTAGAATTCGAATGCAGGACTCTGGATTATCTAGGACCTCGAGGCTTAGGGGGGGCACGAGCAGGTGTGTGCGGATCGGAGAGTCTTCTACTCTCATGGCGTAGTCCGCTACCTAACCTAAAGCCTTCCCGCGTGCCGCCCTGGAAGGAGTCGGGGTCGAATATATTTACCTATGTTGAAAGTTCATCGCGGCGTGTTAGAAGAGCAAACTGAATTCGTGCCCCCCCCCCCCCCCCCCCGGGGTGCTTTAAAGCTCTAGGGATTTTGTGGGAGGAGGAGGGCTAATACACTGCGAATAGGAAGGAGGTTGGTGGATTGGGAGGGGGGAAGGGGGGGGCGCTTAGGGGGCACCTGCTAAAGCGACGACTGGTCTGAAGATATGAGCTTGGAGAGCGGAGTGTTTCCTTCACCACCGGATAAGAGACAGCTCACAGGGTCCTCGTTGGTTAGTGGTACCTGAATCTCTAAGATCCCCCCCCTTTGGATCACCTCATTTGGGGGAGGGGACGTGACCGTATATAGGTATCACTTACCCGTTTGTCGCCTCGGAGGCCGTCCAGATGTCGCGATAATGGCGAGGTGACGATTCCCCTGGAGGCAGCGAGTAGCCAGTACCGGCGTCTGTCTTTCTCTCGTAGGATATATATGCCTTCAGACGCAACGCGGTCTGCAGGGCTGACCACCTTTTTCTGAACCCGTCCGGTTCTGGATGAAACACCCGCATAGTACGTAGTCCCGGGTCCGGATTCCAAGTGGGCACCCCGCGGTCGATCGGGTCTTATAAGGCACTCCATTGATATTGTTCTTCCGTCTTCCTATGGCTAACTATAGTATCGCCCATCTCGTATCCATCTAGGTTCCTACGGCTAGGTACTACCGCGAACTACTTAGCCAACTTTCTACGAGTTGTGTCCCGATCTTCAACAAACGGAAGAGAATCCTCCTCAGAGACGAAAAAGGGGAGAAATAAAAAGACGAGATGTCTACATACTTCTGTATCCCGTATCCAATGTCTTGACAGTTCCCTGCTTTAGTGAGATAACCCGACTCATTGCCGTTCTGAAGTGCTTTACATACATCGTGCACACGAACCAACCGTGTTGCTTTCCAGGGTTCCTCCCGATCCCCACGGACGATCTGGATCGACCTGATCGATCTACTGTCGCGCATGTCTCGTGGGTGCATTCTGCCCCAGTTACGATGAGAGAAAAGCCAAGACAAAAAAGGAAAAAAAGAGTGAGCAAATATATATTGCTTTTTTTTTCTGTTCTCGTGTGTATGGATTAGTAGTGTTAAGGTCGGCAGCTATGCACATTGATAGTCATAGGTTACTTAGTTAGGGTATATCAGGTACTGGACCTAACACAACCCCGAACCCTCCCGATCCCACAACTACCTAGGCCCTTCATGCAGGACTGGGGGAAGCAATGAACTACAAGTCCCATACGTAACACTACATGATGACAAGCTACTGCCGTCGCGCTAAGTTTTTTTTGTGGGAATCCGGGTCCCTTTTACATGGCTTCAGCTGTGGAAAGAAAGAAAAAAAGAGGAATCTAGATCCATGATCTATAGTGTAGAGCGCCTAGTGTTGGTGTTCTACATACCTAACCTAGGTCAGATGGTGCGTTCTTGGGATGCTAGGTACAACATCGCTGCGAATGTGAAAGTTGTGCTCTGCTATATCAGGCATGGCCGTGTATGTCTATGTTAGTCCCTGAATCAATCTGTTTAACTTTTTTTTCAGGAGTGCATATGGAGTTTGTGTTTGAGATGTCGCGAATCCGAAATGGATGCGTCTTGGAAATTCTGACCTCGGTGACCCGATTGGGGGGAGGGAGAAGGGGCTGCTACCTAGGTACATACATACGTACAAAAGTCGGGATTGCGGAGAGCTGGGAGTGAACTCTACCTTCAATGTCAACTGGTAATACACAAGGTAGTAGAGACTACTACTTATGCTGGTACTGATATAGTCGTAGCAGAATCCGTTCGTGGAGACGATGGACTTTGGGTTGCTGTAAGGGGCGAAACTGGATGGTTTTAAGGACAACTAACTACGCGCCCACTTTCAATGTTGCATACATAATGAAAAGATCTTGAGGTTGGTGTGACTAACACCTATTGACGACGTGCTTCGACCAGGTAACTATTTGCCCAGGAAAAAAAACTTTCATTCATTCTTGGCGATAGAGTGTTGGCGGTATTTCTCTTCTCTTCGGTGTAGGTAAGTGATATGAAGTGAAGGCGCCAAGTTCTTGGTAAGAATAGAGGCATGGGAGGTTGATCGTATTGCCATTATTGCCGGTACTTTTTTTTTCTCGAGTTCATTTTTCCAGTCTTTCTTGTTGAAGAGAGCTGTACATTGGTGGTAGGCTAACGTTCTTAAGAGTTGTAGATTAGGAAAATCGCATAGCGATCGAATTTATTCTTAGATCAACTACCTAATGTTCTCCAATACGGTCGATCCCCCTCCCATAGCTTTTCATCATGGATGCTACCTCTTTTAAGCCTCATGGTTTGATCTAATCCCCGATCGTTACGCTTAATTATATTGCATTTAGCTACTTGGTATGATGAAATAGATACCTAAACCCTTCAATGTTAAACACCGACATATCTTAAGGGCTGTGTAGGTAGGTAGGCAGGTAGGCATAGAATTATGTAACGTGGTATAGCTAGCTGTATTTTGTATATCAGTACGCCATGCGTGGGTTATGTTGAAGGGGGCTGAGCAGAAATCCTGTTATCAGCGATGTGCAGTCAGTCATCAACAATAGCCTATTGGATTAACAACTGACTTTTGTTGACGATCGCGCATAAAGTCTCCGAAGCCGTAAAGGAGACAGATCAACTCTTGTTAGTGTATTATGTTAGGTAAGTAGTTCACAACTCAACAATGCAGATTGAAGTGCAGCGGAAAACAAGGTCGACATCCAGATTACCTACAAGCGATACACTACCTACCTAGGTACCTAACTTACACTAGGTACAGCTGCTTCACTACACTACTCAGGTAGGTTGTAGAACTCGAGGTCCCCTGAGACCATGGTGACCAAAAAGGGTGTAAGATCGACGGGGGAGTGAACCTCGACCCTGGCCGTTGGCGATATTGCATGCCGTGTAGGGCTTAATTAGGGGTCTTGAGGTTAGTGTACTATGTAGGTAGGCAAATAACCATTAGTAACATCATTTATCACCTACAGGCAGCTGAAGCCCTAGGAGAGAAGAATATCTACACTATGTTGATATGTAATACTTATGTTCACTAGGTATGTATACAGGTACTTAACACCAAAGAGCCCCATGCCCGCAACGTTTCGTAACGACAATACGTACCTAGCCAAGACCCGTTGCGCACAGGCTGGTGCCTACATTATGTAGGTAAGTAGGTAGGTAGTACATAGCGTCGTAGCGCGCGAATACTGGAATGCGATGTTCGTCAGTCGTCAGCTCGTCAAGGGGGAGGGAAGGGGGGGGGATCTTCTGCTGCACACAAACCCGTATCTACTACATCAATACACTACACTACAGAGGTAGCTAGCTACTACCTGACTACCTACAGATAACAAACACCTCTTCTGATTTGTGCACTGCATGAATTCGGACTTGGGTCATATGCAAGGTGCATGGGGTTGAAAATAATGTCTTGCATAGGAAGTTCTCGTATTCATAAAGGACCCTAAACGAAACTACCACATAGTAGAAGCGCTACGGAGTTTTAAACGCCAATAGATTAGAAGGACTCTGTACATAGTATTGCATTCCTCCAGGGCCTAACCTACAGCGCCTAGGTAGTGCCGCCACTGACAAGTCGAAAATAGATCTCTCGGCGGCGGGGTCCGTCTTGGCTGTTCTGTCTGGATGGGATTTTCATGTTGTGCACGGAAGCACGGAAGCACGGAAATCCAAGGGGGGGGGAAGATCACGAGCCTTAGGTACCCGATAAACAGTATGGACCGGACAACGCCCCGTCCTCGTCTCGGGCCAATCTTCTGTCGCGGCCATTGGGGGCCTCCTATTTGAAAAACATGAAATCGGCGATGCACAGCCGATGTGCCGATGATTCTCGGCCTAGTCCTGGAGGTTAGTTCACTTTGGTTGAGGTTCTGGGTGGCGGATGACGATAGGTTGGCACTAGCTTTGGTACTGATAATATCAAAGTCAAGGACGGGAGTTGGGAGATGTGAAATGACATGGTAGGTGCTTTAAAGCTGTTAACCTACGACTAGGTAAGTCGTACCCGTGTTACTTGAGGCTTTAACTTGGCAAATATTAGGGAGGGTCAATACCTAAGCCTTAGGTATGTAAGATAAGATGAATAAAAAAGGGAGCAGGAAGAATTTGATGGAAAGAGTAAGGCTGTCGTCGGGATGAAGCGGATTGTAGGGGACTTCATGTTGTTACTCGTTAAACCCTGATGGTAGTAGCACAGGTAGGTATCTCTGATTAGATGGGACGTTTTACGTACATAGTAATTAGACGCTACTCTATTTTAAGACAACAGAATATACACCGCACCAAAAGATTAGGAATATGGATTAAACCCAACATCAAATAAAGAAGAGAAAGGACAAGACTTAGCATGTACGATATTCTTGTAATATAGTACTTAAAGTTGCGGGGTGTTGAGGTTAAATGCCGTCTGGTGCTACACCAATACATAAGTACCTAACCTAGTATTTGATGTAGGTAGTCCGTCAGGTCTGGTAGACCTGTACCCTGCTACTTTTTTATTTTGTCTTTTCAGATCTTAATGCAGGAACACATGGAGGTCCACTACATTGATATATGTACATAACTTTCCAACGTGATTTGCTCTAGGTTTAAAGAACCCATGACTATAGACAGATAGGTAAGCTGTGTAGGTACTTATGATACATACATACATTTTGATGCATGAACGACATAGCATGGATCTCAGTGCAGGTGATACAACAATGCAGTGTGTACATCCTCAGACTGAGGGGAAGAAAGGCGGCGGGGATGGTCTCTATAGATTGAAGACTTGCACCATGCAAAAGTTATACATATGGAGACAGGATATGTAGGTACGTACTTGATCATGTATCTCGTGCTTCAAGAACCAATCACTTGGGCTTGGAAAAATTTGCTGATCTCGACAACTTATTCGTCATTCCCTTCCAAGTCAACAACAAGTTGGTCCTTTTTGTAGGCACCTATGTAGGTACCTACTACTTAATAGACATACTAAGGTATTGATAGATCTAACGACAGGTTACACAGCTTTAGCACCTAACACCGACACTAACACTACTTCTATTAGGTACTTAGGTTAGAGTATCGTCTCCGGATTCTCGAAGAAAGGTTAACGGGTCTTAGTGGTATTGACCCTGGACATCCATGGGCGAGCATCCATGGATCCATCCAACCTCGCTCGGTCGGATTTTCACTGATGCCAGCCCTCCGGATCCTACCCATGACATCTATTCTACCTACCTACCTAAGTACCTATCCACCCTCCACATCCACCCTCCCACCATTCGCCCTCCACCATCCCAGGCCGGCATCATCCAATTCTTTCAATTTCTTCTCCCTAAGGTCCTCCTAAACATATCCTCCCTAAACTCTGTAAAGAACCTAATCTAGCCTCACCTTACTTCGCCTCGTTTTACCCTACCTTACCTCATCTTAGACTTGGATACATACCCAAACAGCATTCCGACGGCCATTGGCATTGTTCGGCTGTTTGGCGTGCTATTTTCCTTTCACTCGTTTTTACACCACGCCCTCATCCCCTCGTCCCTCGTGCTCATGCTAGTGTTACTACTAGTAGTAGGGTAGCAGTCTTCATCCTTATCTTTACCAACATATCTCTTGACTCTCGTTTCTACCGTCACGCCTCCAACATTCCTACTTCTATTCCTCTAATCTCAGACATATCCTACCTAGTCTCCCTTCCCTCGTTATTTCTATTGCTCAACTTTCTATTACTGAGCTCAGGTTCAACTTCCCCCAAGCTTTCGCGCTCTCGGTAGACCATTCGCACAGAAATCCATTGTCGCTTTCGTCTTTTGCGCTGGCTTTGTACGTGATTTAGGACCCGTGCCCATCGAGTCTACCACTTTCTCGCCCACACGAGCCCTCCAGGGCGCATTTCACGAATAGTCTACAAACGCCGGCACCAGACAAACCCGGTCTCTTCTGCGGTTTCCACACTTATAAACAACTCGGCAACCCTGAGTGAATTCCCTTGATTACGACATCTCGAATGTCTCCCATATAATCGCTATTGAACTATTGGCAGTATCGGTCTTCCAGCGGCCTGCGTTTGAGGTGACGAACATTCCTAACCAGGTTCTTTTACGGGGGCCGACTACGTTAATATGGAGGCGGTTTGGTATCATGCGCGATACTTAATACCACGGGATGATAAATCCCCAGCGGAGGAGCTCTTAGAACTATTGCAGAATCCCTTCAAACAGACGGTATCTCTACCAGGTCCCCCAGGTCTTCATCGTGATCACTAACCTCTTCCTCTAGCTGACCGACGGCGCTATTTGGTCTGCCTTGGGCACATCGCTTGGCTTTACTGCGTTCATAGCTCTCGCCTTCTCGTTTCTTCGACCTTATAACACTGTCGTTTATGCCCCGAAACTCAAACACGCCGATGAGAAACATGCGCCGCCTCCGATCGGAAAGGGTTATTTTGCTTGGTTTCCGCCGTTATGGAGGACCTCGGAGAAGGATGTCATATCGCATGCCGGCATGGATGCCGCTATCTTCTTAAGGTTCACTAGGATGTGCCGGAATATCTTCCTTGTTATTTCTGTCATCGGGTGTGCTATCCTGATACCGGTATATTATGAGCTGAACAGCGAAAAAAATGACCAGCAATGGTTCATGCGGCTCACTCCGTCCAACGTCTGGGACAAGCCAGTCTGGGCATTGGTTGTGTCTGGGTATCTCTTCAACATCGTTATAATTAGCTTCCTATGGTGGAACTATAGGAAAGTTCTCCAACTGCGACGGGTGTATTTTGAGAGCGAAGAATATCAAGGAAGCTTGTCTGCTCGAACTTTGATGGTAAGCCGAACCATGCGCACGGGTCTTGTGCGTTCGAGTAGCTAATCGATTCCTAGTTGAACGACATTCCGAAAAACTTTGCCTCTGACGAAGGAATTGCACGGATCATTGATCGGGTCGTCCCTCAGTCTTCGTTTTCCCGAACCGTTGTTGCGCGGAACGTGAAAGATATTCCTAGTCTCATCCAACAGCACGACCACACGGTTCGGAAATTGGAGAAAGTCTTGGCTAAATATCTCAAAGACCCCCAGAATCTGCCTCCCACTCGGCCGATGTGTTATCCTTCCAAGAAGGACCCGTCATACAGCACTTACCCCAAAGACCAGAAAATCGACGCTATCGAGTATCTCACACAGCGAATCAAAGAACTTGAGTTGGAAATCAAGGAGGTGCGGACAACACTAGACAAGCGAAATACGTTGTCATACGGATTTGCTAGCTATGACGACATTTCGGAGGCCCATGCCATCGCGTATGCACTGCGCAAGAAGAAGCCGCAGGGCGCGACTGTTGTCCTCGCCCCGAAGCCAAACGACATCATCTGGGACAACATGCCGCTTACCCCTGCTACACGACGTTGGCGCAGGGTGGTTATCAATTTCTGGATTTCTATCCTCACCATCCTCTGGATTGCGCCTAATGCTATGATTGCTATCTTCCTCGTCAACTTGAGTAATCTGGGATTAGTCTGGCACGGGTTTCAGGATTCCCTGGCTGCGAATACCGAGTTCTGGTCCATTGTACAGGGTGTGGCGTCCCCGGCCGTCACGTCTCTAGTATACCTCATCCTCCCGATTATCTTCCGTCGACTATCGATCAGAGCCGGTGATCGCACAAAGACCGGCCGTGAGCGACATGTGGTGGGCAAGCTCTACTCGTTCTTCGTTTTTAACAACTTGATTGTGTTCTCGCTGTTTAGCACTATTTGGAACTTTGTGTCTTCCATCATTAATAACACGCAAAAAGGCCTAGACGCTTGGCAAGCCCTTGGGAAGTCAGAGTTTGGGACCACTCTGTTCATCTCACTTTGCAATATTTCTGCTTTCTGGGTCACCTGGCTTTTACAGAGAAATTTGGGTGCTGCTATCGACCTGGCGCAGGTATGGACACTGACTTATAGTTTCTTCATGCGCAAATTCTCTAGCCCAACCCCGAGAGAAATGATCGAGCTTACTGCACCTCCCGCGTTCGACTATGCTAGTTATTACAACTATTTCCTCTTTTATTCCACTGTCGCATTATGTTTCGCCGGTCTACAGCCACTGGTTCTTCCAGCTGCCGCGCTCTACTTCTCGATTGATGTTTGGCTAAAGAAGTACCTGCTACTATATATATTTGTTACCAAGACCGAGTCTGGTGGCATGTTCTGGCGTATCTTATTCAATCGGTTTGTCTTTGGGACAATTCTCTCGAACATGATTATTTTCCTAGCCGTCTGGGTCCGTGGCGACGGTACCCATGAGATGGCGTGGGCGGTCATTCCTCTGCCGTTCCTCCTGATCTTTTTCAAGATATATTGCTCTCGAGTTTTTGACGATAAAATCCATTATTACTCGACACACAACGTCGCGAAGCACCCGGAGAGCAACATGCTAAAGGACCCCCTACGGTCGAGCAACCTTGCCGCTCGTTTCGGCCACCCGGCACTCTACAAAAGTCTTATCACTCCCATGGTCCATGCCAAGGCCCAGAATATACTTGCCTCGGTATACAAGGGACGTTTATCCGACGGCCGCGAGGCATACTCGGGAGATTCCATGTCTACTTCTGGCTACTCGGACTCGTACGCGTTGAATCCAATGCAGGCCTCCAAGCCCGGGAAACCTGCTGCCTTTTCGGGGTTCGAAATTGTGCCAGAGTCACGCCTCGATTTTGAGTATTACAAGAACCGCCAGGAATTTGCTGCCGATCATGGTGGCGGCGACATATTTGGCCGGTCTTCCGATATTGTGCGTCCCAGCACCCCTGGAAGTATGTGGAATGGTAGTGAACCAAACTCGAGGACCGGTAGTCCCACGATACCTCGAGTAGGTAGCCCTGGACCTGGAAGGGTCTACTCACCGAGACCCGATGCGGGGACGACGTATCCAGCAGGGTATTCGCAGCCCTTAGGCAGTCCCTATTCCCCTGCTCCCGAGATAGGGCGCGTCCGGAGTCCATTCTACGCACATGGAAATGATAGTGGATCCAATCTAGTGGGCAACGCGGCTGCTATGCCAATGGCGGCTCCTACGAGGGCGCCTGGGATGCTCGGCGGTGGTCCCCAGGGATACGGAGGTCTACCCCAGGAGGAAGATACCAGTCAAGATCCTATGCAGTATAATTATTTCCGCGAGACACGAAATTCGCGAAGGCATCCTTCTGGGGCCTGGTGAGGAAGATGAGAAGCGCACAAATGCGCAGAGAGGGTAGGACAGGGTTATTCTTTGGGGGGTCGGGAGGATGGCGATAGCATGTCAACGGCGTTTTGGCTACGAAATTGGGTTGCCCCCGGTAGGCGGCAACCATGATGACCTCTGAGATTAAAGCACATCGGATAGAGATAAATGCATGAGCGGGAATTGCCTGGTGTTGATGAGTGTATTTGGTATAGATGATACATGTGGCCTTGGGCCTAACCTTAGTTATTTCTATTGTAGGGGTTTACACTTATACTATGTACCTAGGTATTACCTAAACCTTAGGAGTGTGTATGGTTAGGTACAGACCCGCGTGCTTAGTCATCGAGAAAACGCCACGGTTTTCTCCGTGAACCTTAATTTAAAGTAGGTACTAAAGTACCAGCTTACCACCCACCTGTAGACCCTTGTAACCTTTGTACTTCACCGTGTTCAATTGAACTCGGAGCTCCCTCAAGGTCGCGCCACAAGTTTCCAACTACCACCTCCGATTCACCTTCACCTCCCGCCCTCGCCCAACTCCAGTCCATTCCTTTCAATACACACTTTACACACCACGCCAACCAGCTTGACGTCTTTTCCGCACAGCTCTTCTAATTACCACGATTCTTCCACCATGGCCCCCAAAGCTGCTGCTGCCGCCGGCGACAAGTACTCGGTCATTCTGCCGACGTACAATGAACGCCGCAACCTTCCCATCATGGCCTGGCTGCTGAACCGCACCTTTTCAGAGAAGTAGGTCGATCGTGTGCTTCATTCTGCTCTTCCCCCTTCCCTCTCCCTTTTCTCGTCCTTTTCTCGACCTTTGTTTCTGCTGGCCGCACGCATACGTATGATACAATAGCTAACTGGCTCTCCTTCGCTCTCTATCTAGTAAGCTCGACTGGGAACTCATTATTGTCGACGACGGCTCGCCCGACGGAACACAGCAGGTAGCTGAGCAGCTGGTCAAGGCATATGCGCCGCACATTGTGCTCAAGACGCGGGCGGGCAAGCTGGGCCTGGGCACGGCCTACGTACACGGCCTGCAGTTTGCGACGGGCAACTTCGTCATCATCATGGACGCCGACTTCAGCCACCACCCCAAGTTCATCCCGCTCATGATCGCCCGCCAGCGCGAGGGCAACTACGACATCGTCACGGGCACGCGGTACGCCGGCGACGGGGGCGTCTTCGGCTGGGACCTCAAGCGCAAGTTCGTCAGCCGCGGTGCAAACCTGTTCGCCGACACAGTGCTGCGGCCCGGCGTCAGCGACCTCACGGGGAGCTTCCGCCTATACAAGAAGGCGGTGCTGCAGAAGGTCATCGAGAGCACCGAGTCCAAGGGCTACACCTTCCAGATGGAGATGATGGTCCGCGCCAAGGCCATGGGCTGCACCGTCGCCGAGGTGCCCATCACCTTCGTCGACCGTCTGTACGGCGAGTCGAAGCTCGGCGGGGACGAGATCGTCGAGTACGCCAAGGGGGTGCTCAGCTTGTGGCTGAAGGTCTAATTGGGATAATACGAGGGAGGGTGGATTTAAGGGGTCACGAGGGAGCGACCAGGTGGATAGATAATAGATACCGGACAACGCCTAAGCTACATGCGTGTTATGTAGTGACAGTGATGAAATAAGTCGAATGCTCAGTTCGGTCGTTGGCGTTGGGATTGCTTGCTTGCTTGTCTGTTTTCTTGTACCGTATACGGTAACCTACGAGCTACCGATAAAGACAGGAGAGACAAAAACACTTATTTTTTGATATAAGGCCAAAGAAATCACGAACATAATTTTTGTGTCCCGGCCTTGATTGGTGCTGCCGCGACGTCTTACTCTGACCCTTTTAGAAACTTAACAGATTATGGATCGCGGATGAGGGCATCTCCACGGAGCATCTACATACATTAGAGTATATCACGTAACCTTAGGAGCAATGACAGTGAGGGCTCGGAGCTCCTTTCCCCCTCTCACTTACTTGTAATACAAGTTTTTTCATGTGTTTTCAAGTTATCGCCGTGTATAAAAGTGATGAATCTATATGACAATATCCATTATTGATAAATTTGTAGACTTGGTACTTACAGTCTTGCCATATCTCCTACCTACATACACGCCTATTCCCTAGCAGTTCTATATATAGGTATATTCTACCTATCATTGCTACATCACCGTGAACGCTACTTTCTCCGGCATATTTATTACTTGTTACCTTATCTTAAGATGTTGGATAACTGCCCCGTTATAGAGGTAGACTAGTTACATACCTACCTAGGTAGTTAAATAATTATCATGTAAGGTTGTAGAGTGCTTTCCAAGTCCCTTGGTGCAAGCAAAACAGCGGACAACAGCAGGATCCTCTTTGGTATTAGAGGGCAACGCGTTTTTTCTTCTATTCTTTAGGTTAGACATAATCCCCTTTTCCTTTTCTACCTATCCGCTGCACGTGGGCATGCGTTAACTAAAGATACGATAGTTACTGTAGAAAATGTGTAAAAAGGCTCTTGTTTCCATACTCGCTGAATTACAACATGCTCTTTTACCATAGATCGCCTAGCATGGAATCCCGGTGGGTGTAACCTTGAAGTGTTTGATAGCTGAATACTCGTGGAGTTTATTCAAAAGAAATAGTCTTGGAATTATGATAATATCTAGGTACCTATCAATGTAGGTATACAACAGTAAACTACCTAAGTACTAGTTAGATAACCACCTGCAACTACTATTTATAATCTCGATACTTATAACAGATTTCAATCTCGCAGCAACGAGTCCGTTTTTTACTAATATTGATCAATCCTTTTACACTCACTTACTCACTCATCCCATTAATCTTTAAAGTAGAAAATAACTAATATACTAAAGGATTAAAAAAAACACAAATACCTATAAGTTGGGTAACTTAAACCTAAGAAAAAATCTCCAATATTAAAGTGCAACACGCAGCTCAAGCCAATGTCCCTCTTCTTTTTCTTTTTCGTAAATTCCGTGTAGTGTGTCATCATATCATTGTCTTGCCAGGAAGGTTTGGATCTTTTCTTTTTGTCAGCGGATTAAGAAAGTGAAAAATAAAAATAAACCTTTGATTTGTTTATATACGTATAAAGGCATGAAGTGTAATTGTTATATATATCAACCGAAGTGACATCCTTAAGCATCTACCTAGATTATTGACAATATCCGTGTGAGCCTTGCCGTAGGCGGAGCTCTTTGCGGCTTTACTCGCTCCCATCCCTGGAACTTGGCATGTGCTTTTTTGGTGATATTATAATCCTAAAATTCAGTTTATAAATCTGGTTCTAGGTATTAGTGGTAAGACAGGATGATATTATTACTATAGTATAATAGGGATCTGGGGGGACTACTATGTCACCATCCAAGAAGCTTAATGATGGGGACCTCTGGAGCATGATTGCCTGCAGAGGGACTTGTCTATTTTTAAATGAGAATTAGAAAAACTAGGTATCCTGTTTCGTAAATAAATCAGTTGGATTCTAAGTAAAAGCTGTAGATAAAGTACCCGTTCCGCCCACGAGCTTGCGAGATGCCGTATTCGAGAAGACGACGAAGTAGAATAGAACATGCCAATAATAACAATACAGTTTGCGAATAATTGCGCGCATATGATTTAGTAACGTTCAACAGCCCTCTCCCTCTCCCTCTCCTCTTCTATACCACCACCTTATCAGGTGCCAGGCACAGGATCGTGTGTTTCTCCATGACCGGGCACCATGAAAGGCTGGGCCCAGCTGGGCCTATCCTTGTCCGGATACTCGAAGTAACCCGTGTTGCCTCTGTGGTTCTGGAACCATCGTAGAACGTCTATGTCCCAGCCGATGCCGTCCGCGGACTGGCCTGTGGCGATCCGCCCCACCACGTTTTTGAACTCGTCCGGCGTCGAGTCTCTTGCGAATATAACGACACGCTCGCACATGTGCATCCAACGGCTGCGCGGCCCCTCCCCAAGAGGGGAAATCCCCCCCCGCGGTGCCGTGGTTAGCAAAACTTGGATCTCTTCTCTCGGCCAGCAAGGCATCCTATCCTCCTCTATTCATTCCGACCTGTGAGGGGGGGAACATACCTTATATGGTCAGCGTCCAGGGTGCCCTGCATCATGCGGATCTCGAGGGTCTGCTTGACGACGCCGTTGGGGGGGTAGGTGCGGCGGCCGCCCCAGATGTTCATGCGGACGTTGAGCTGGACGGTGTGGGTGAGGCAGGTGCTCATGCCCTTCTTGAGGCGGTCGATGGTGCGGTAGCGCCAGATCTCGGGCACGAACCGCTGCAGCTGGTGATCGAGCAAGTCGAGCGGCACGTAGTGCGCCATCTCCTGCAGCAGCAGGCCGCTCGTCTGCGGCCCCGCCTTGGACAACCCCCGCCCCTCCTGCTCCTCCTCGAACAGCGTGTACCAGAGCCGTGACCGCTCGCGCAGCGGCTTGCTGTAGTCTTGCGTGCTGCGCTCGGATCGGCTGTGCGCGGTTGGGTTGGGTGGGTATGTGTTAGCACGGCGCTGGGTTATAGTAAGAAAATTGGGAAGATAGGGGGGGAAATCAGATCTTGAGTTAGAGGATAGTGGAGGATGGATCCGGGGTGAGGAGGGCGTAATGAACGTAGTTGAGAGGAAACCGAGGGGGGGAGGGGGGTTATTCTCGAGGAGACAGCCATGTGAATGGCCAAGGTTAGGGGAGACACGTACTGTAGCTGATATAGTTGTGGCTCCAACACCGCCCATATGGTTGAAAACTTCTTAAGATGCAGCAACGTGAACCCGGCCTCCAGGCCGATGTTTACGTGGACTCCGGTGCCGGCGAGCGAGAAGGGTTTGAATATCCGGAAGGCATCCCGAAGAGTGCCGCATACCTTTTGGATCGTCGGGACCGTCTGCGGATGGTCGTAGTCGAGCACCGGGGAGCGTATCTCGCCAGGGAAGTACTCATACACCATCGGCGGGACGCCCAGGCGCTCCACTAGGTCTTTGTGCTCGTCCGGTACATCTACCCCTGTCGGGATGATGGTGCCTGCAGGATGACCGGCAAATCCTGGTTCTAGGACCCTTCTGGCAACCGAGTTGTCGGGGATCTCAAGGTAGACCTCGTCAGATTTGTCCAGTATGCACGAGCCGTCCATGGTACAGGTCCAGGACCGGTATATGCTGCTTCCTGTGGGTATGTGAACATGTATTGGGTCTACTATATTGAACTCTGCCTCGGCCCTCTCGTTAAAGGTGGCGTCGAGATCTCGTTGCGCTTGTAGTCGCCACTGTGCGGCCACCATGTCTCGGTGAGCGTCGCTGAACCCGGCATCGAGGAAACCCCCTATCTTGGCCGAAATGGCATGTATTTCCTGGGCTTGGGTTCGCCACAGCTGGAGGTTGTTGCTCTTGTGGAAATCACGAAACTGTGCCGCGAGGCCGTCGACCGCGCGAGTCACATTTTCGTCGTCCCGCAGCGTCTGGTCCCATGCGAACTGGCCGACCCACGAGTCAAGGACTGGCATGTTGGGCTTCTGCCGGATGTCTTCCTCGTCTTCGAGGCTGGCCAAGTAGGAGCCGCCGTGTTCGTTCAGAGTTACGTAGGCATCCACGTCCTTTGTTTTAGAGGCACCTACACCCGCCTTCCTGAGTATGTCGATAACCTTGTTTCTACAAGTGAGGTTGAAAAAATCCCAGTCGTTTGCCGTGGAGAGGACGTCTGAGTGCCATCGCCGATCGTTGGGGTGCGGATCTAGGGGATACCCGCGAGCCCTCGCCGCTGCTAACATGAATTCTAATTCTACACCCACAGTCGTTCGTTCCCCCCTCTCTGAGTCTGCTGGTGGATCTTCGAAATCCCAATCGCCGTCATCAGGCCCCTCGTCTGGGGAGCTAAGTCGTGATGGCCCTGATTCTTCGTAGTCCATGTCGGACAAATCTTGTTGATCTTCCTCGCCTTCCTCGCCTTCCTCATTTTCCTCGTCCTCCTCGTCCTCCCCGTCTTCCTCGTCTTCCTCAATCTCTGATACCAATTCCTCTACGTTTTTTTCATCACCGAACTCATCTTGATTTCCAGGTTGAATTATAACGCCTGGTGGTTGTACCGGTGCCGGGGGTTGTACTGGGGGTTGTACCGGGGACTGTACTGGGGGCTGTACCGGGGGCTGTACCGGGGACTGTACCGGGGACTGTACCGGCGGTTGTACCGGCGGCTGTAGCGGGGATTGTACCGGCGGCTGTACCGGCGCTGGTGCCGGAGCAGGCTCTGGTACAGGAGCAGGTTCCGGTATAGCCGCAGGAACAGGAGCTGGTGCTGGTATGGGAGCGGGTGCTGGTGCTGGTGGTGGAGCTGGAGCTGGAGCTGGAGCTGCTATAGCCACGGGTGCTGGTACAGGAGCAGGTGCTGGCACTGGAGCAGGTGCTGGTATAGGAGCAGGCGCCGGTGCTGGCACAGGCGCAGGAGGGGGATTAGGTTGATTGCCATCTCCACAGAGTTAGTTGGTTCCATAGACTTGAAAGGTGATTACGATAGTTGGAAAAAGCTAAACCATACTCTGAGCTCGGGCAGCGGCCTTTCGAAGACGTCTCTGCCATGCAGGCAATAAATTTTCTGGAGGCTGTCCGTATACCCTCCCGCTTCTCGTTTTGAAGGGAGAGGTGTTGTTGTCCGCTGGGACCGGTGGGTTATCTTGCCTTTGGGCGGCGGCACCCCTTCTACGTCTAGGCGGCATTATGTGTCATGGGATAATAAAAGCATACACACTCTCGATGATATCAGAAAAATAAGGCAGGTTTCTCCGCGATAGATTATTTGACCAAGTAGGTATATACCTATGATATCTCTTTCACTAACATGACTATACTGAAAACGTTTCCGGAAGTGATAGCGAGAGCAAACCTTTGTTTCACTCAAAGGCAGGAAAATTAACCATGGGCCTCTAAAAATGTATTTGTCGTTCTGCCGCCCTTTACAATCGCTTCCTAGTCCGTCCTCTTTGTGCGTAAGGAAGGCCACGTTCTAGGGGAAAGGGGGGAGGGTTTGCCATTATGGCATTATCCGGCTCATAAACGGGAGAGGAAAACAGAAAGAAAACAAATAGTAATAATACCTACCTTACCCACCTATCTCTTCTTATATACTATATGTAAGGCCAGTATATCCCATCATGGCCATATTGTAGAGAATATCTGTCGACTCAGCCGTCTCATAACACAGGTAAGTAGGTAACTTTGACAGCTCCCAATGGGTACCTAGGTACTTGGATAGATACCGGGTAAATACATACATATACATATATGCAGTATGATGACTGTATCGGAAAAGGGGATCGGATGGAATGTGTAGATAATTGAATTTGACGGGGGGTTTGAGATTTCGAGGCTTCAAGACTCTAACGTTACCTTAGTTAACTTAGTTAACTTAGTTCTCCAACTTACGTAACTTCAATGGTTCTCCAACCTTTTTGACTTCAACTCTCCCCCACGTTCCTCCTCCTCCTCTCCTTCTCCCCTTTCCAATACATCCCTCTACCCCTCCACCCCTCCACACCCCTCCTTTGGAATGTCATGACAGGTTGGCGGCGACAATGATGCGTGGACGCGGAGGCGCTCGAGGAGGCAGAGCACCTGCTGCACCATGGAACCGACTGAAGCCCGTTGAACTTGACCCCTTGGAGTCGATGGGGCTCCCCTCCAAGGGGGACCACAGGTGAGTGATGTCTCCCATCTGTCTATATCCTAGCCTTAGGTCACTCTGCTGTCGAGGCCTGTCTCTAATGGTGATAGCACGGCAGGCTACTAGATCTCAAGACGCAGGAACGGTACTACACCAAGATTGTAGAACGTTACATGACCTTCTGCTCGGATGCTGGAGAGCGTGATGAGCTTCTCCGCCGCTTCGCGTCTCTTGATCTCTCGTCGAACAAGGAGGCCGTGGCTTTGATGTCTACCGCCCATGCCCTCCCTCATACTGCTCCATCTAGGCCTTCCACCGCTCCGAGCACCATCCCGAGCAACACCCAGGGCCTGTCCGACGTCCTGGCTGCACTTAGGAAGCTCCGCGAAGGCATCGTCGCCTCTAAGCGCGCTGACGATTTCGCCATCCAGGCCTATCTCTTCTGCATCCGGCTGTCTGTTCTCGTCAAGCACCACGAGTCCTTCCATCCTGCCATGCTCCACCTCCTGCGCCGGATACAGCCTCTGCATAGCATGACGACGGTTGAGCTGAGCGAAGTGGTCGGCTATCTGATCCTGGACACGGCGTGCCGGCGGAACAACCTAGCTGAGGCATATGCTTTGCGCTACAGGTACCGGCTGAAGGATGCAAAGATAGATGCGGTGCTCGATGCCCTCACGCACGACAATTATGTAGAGTTCCAACGGGTGAAAAGGAGGGTGGATGGTCACCGGGCCAAGCTAATCGAATACGCAGAGGATGGAATGCGGAGACATCTGTTGAAATGCTTTGGGAGGACCTATCTCAGTGTCGATCTTGCCTTCCTGGAGACCTGTGCAGACTCGGAATGGGCACACCTCAAAGCTGAGGATGGAGTTGGTTGGGAGCTAGATGGGAGCAAGGTCGTTATTCGAAAGATCAAGGCTAGGTGACGTGGGCAATTATCTGAGACCCCTTATAGTAAGTATATAATAGGATGGTTGCTAGGGATACTACCTACGCCTTGACCTGTCGTGCTGTATACTTCGCCCTTTCCTAGCCAATCTGTTATATACACTCAGCACTGGGGTCGATTACGCTGGCGGTGGGTTTCCCTCTCCCTTCCCCTCTCCCCGTGGGTTCATTTTGTGTCTTGTCTCTCCTAGCAACATAAACCGCAAGGGTGCTGCCTTGGAGATTTCTCATTTCTGTTGCTTAGGCTATCGTAGTCTATGTGGCTGACGTCCTAAGTAAACCATCCGTTGTTTTCCCTGAGCTTGATCTTCTATATCAACACCTCCCATCTCTTTGATCCGCACCTTCTCCAACATCCACATTTACTCTACATCCCCCAGGAAGTCACCTTGATGGTAAGATCTAGAAGCATGTCCCGAATTCTAAGCTGCACACACAAGATTGTTAATATCATTTTCTTCCCAGTACAGGAACGATCCTTGGTCCACACAAGTCCGCCTTGGTTGTTTCTCCTCACGACCACCCGACTATACCCCAAACCCACCTTCAACCTTTTTCTCAGGTATCAAATGTTCCCAAATCTATTGTTATTACCACTGCCATTACCATCATTTCACGTCGATACACGTGCCAATAGTTTACCACAGTTACTATCATCAACTGACACGAAGACAGCTACCTAGGCAGCGAAGAACACACATCGCACTCTCCCACTATCAATCGGCCAGCACTACACGGAGATTCTGTCTTGCACCCAGAATTGAACTTCAAGATGGCATCCGAAGAGCATGACGCCACCGTCTTCAATGTCACTGCAGAGCCCAGTGATGGTCATTTTTGCGCAATGGACAATGCGACGACCCAGAAGCAAGAGCCTGCTGATACTCCAGGTGGCGATGCTATGGATGTTGAGATCGATCACATAGATGAGAAGCGCGCTCAACTCTCACTCTCTTCAGACACACCCAATGCCATCACTACGCTTCCAAAGAGTGAGGACCTTGAGCAACAGATCCAACACCTTAGGACCATGGCCGAGAGCTGCAAGCAGCTGGCCGACTCGTACCATTTCAGATTAAACAGTGCAAAGGCAGCTCGTGATAAGATGAATCACCGCCTAGCCAGAGTTGTAAGAGAGCGAAATGATCGTAAGTACTATTTATTTATGCTACGGCTACTTACTCACACTGGCATTACCATGCTTTGCGACGTTTTTACCTTCCTTGTCCCAAGGGTGATGATGGGATTGTACTTGCTAATGCGTAGTTGCGAACCCAGTCCGCGCCGAATTGAACTACCACCAGGAAGACACGGCGACAATCATCAAGCAGCTTCGTATGCCTTGGCACAGGTTCCTGCAGGTGTACAACGACATGCGCCTCCCCATGGATGAACGCCTCCATGAGGGCAGCCTCGAGATGCTCCTCGCTCAGGTCCTAGACGCGAAGCTACAGCAGGTCGTTGAGAGGGCCGCGCGAGAGCGCAACGGCGGCAGTGCCAATGGCCACAACGATAATGACAACAGCAACAACGCTATCATGCTGCAATTGCCGATCCGTGAACTGGCAGGCTTGAGTCTTGGCAATGGTGATGACACTAAGCACAAGAACGGTGCGGAGCAGACCGACGTGGTCAATGGAGGAAGCACAGAAGCTTGTGAAATGAAGGAAGAGGAGGAGAAGGAGTAGGGTCAGGGGCGAGGGGCTTTGAAGCACGAGTTGCTAGGTTAGGTTAGTTAGGTACCTACTTGCCTTTGCCTCTAAGGTTTCCCACATACCTACTACCTCCTTGCAATTTGACGGTAGATGGTCATGCCAATTGGCATCTTTTTCGTGTATATGTACTAGGTAGTATGTAGCTCTGTGAAATACAGCACCGGGGGAGTCTGTGAACAACCAAACCCCTTCACCCTTCTCCTCCCTGAGATCAACGCACTTCGGATACCTATATGCCATACCTAGATCATACACAACTTGGAGATATCGCTTTCTACATTACTAACCCTAGTTGCTAAAGAAAATTATCATTATGCTGATATTACGTGATGAAAAGAAAAAAAAAGTCCTGGCAAGCAATGTGAACATAGCAAGTGAATATCGTATCCAAAACCAGAACAAAGGTCTCAGTACCCAATCTAAGTTTTTAACCTAGTATTTACGTATCAATGTCACAGATGATTGTCAATCCATGTAACCTACCTACTTGCCCAATGAAAGGGGGGAAAGGGTATAAATCTTATAACCTTAGTACATTAACAGGCAGGGAGCCTTTCTTGTACCAGTCACTACCTAGGTACTAACCATGCTGACCCCCATCTGCAATCACCCCCCATTTGCAACACGTTTTTTACCAAAACACTACATTTTAAAAAGGTAATATTAAAATAGTTAAAAATAAACGGTTTAAAGTTTTAAATAAGTTAATATTATAAATTAATATATTAATAAACGTATTACGTAATTTTTAATATATAATATTTTTAATTATTTTATAAAAAGTTAAAAAGTATACTATGTTTTAAAAATTAAAAATAAAATTAATAAAAATTAATATTAATTATATTAAAATTTATTTTATATTAAGTTTTAATTAAATATTATATTAAATTTAAAATTAAATTTATAACTTTTAAATTAAAATTTATATAAAATTTTAAATATAAAAATAAAAATATTTTTATTTTATTTATAATTATGTCACGGGGTCAGGCTGTGCGCCGTTGTAGGTGAGGTAAAGTATATTAAAGTTGCACGAGGAAGGAAAGATCTAACTGCAGCTTCTGTACATGCTAGGCCCTTATGTACCCGCACCTACAAGTGCGGATACGCCCGCACCTGTAGGTGCGTTGCCCCGTCCCCGCATCTCTTGGGGCTGGGTTGCCTGGCAACAGTCAGGCCTTACCTAATCGGGCTAAGCTCGTAATAAATTAATTATAAAAAATACTTTTTAAAATATATAATTAATTTTAACATAATATATTAAATATAAAACTATATATTAAATTTATAAGTTTATAATATTAAAATATATAATTTTATTTAAAGTAAACGTTTATAAGTTTAAAATATTTAACGCATATTTATATATTAATTATAAAGTATAAAATATAATTTAAATATATGCATATATTATTTAATTAATATATTTTAAATATATATAAATTTTAATTTTATTATATTAATTTATTTATTTAATATAATTTTTATAAAATATAGCATTATTTATATAAAAAGTTTTAATATTTACATTTTAAGCTTATATTTAATTAAAATTAAAATTTAAAAATTATATTTACGTTAATAAAAATATATTAAATAATAACATATTTTTTATAAATTTTTATAATATGTTGTTATTATTATATAAATAAAAGTTGCGTTTTATTGTTGCAAATGAGGGGTCGTTGCAGATGGGGGTCAGCACGGTTAGGAGGTATGTTTCATAGATGTAGACAACAAAGTATTTACCTAAGTATGGTTAAAAGATAGGGGGGGGGGGGACAAAGGAGCTGTGGTAATGGCTGTTCTTTACAGGCCAGAAACAGGAAGCAAAAAAAACCCCCCATTTCATTTCAGTTTCTGGAGGCAGAATTCTTTAACAAGGCATGTATGGTATGGTATAGTACATTGGCGGTTCTGACACATCTGATATACCCAGAGGGTGGTTGGTGTATCAAATCTATGTATATACCTGCTTTGCCGTATTAAAAAAAGAAAAAGAAAAAAAAGGTATACCAACTCCTCCATTTCCTCCTTATATGTAAGCAAGAAAGATGCAATATAAGACAGGTAGGTTAGGATAAATGTAGCTATCACGTTGTGTAGAACTAGTCAGCTGTGCCTTGCTTCCCCTGCTTACGTACCAGCCTACCTATCCCACATACTTGCCTATACGTCGTACACACTGAGTTTCCCGGCTTCGCATCCCTTGAAAACACCTCAACACCATACACAAATAATATATGTACATAGGTACCCCCTCCCCCCTCGTATTCCTCCCTTCCTTCCTACCTACCTCCACACCTTGTTCTGTCCTACCTTACCTACAGAGCTTAGTCGGCCCACGTAACCCTCGCCCGTTTCTTTTTCCCAGACCCCCCGCCTTCCCCAGCCGCCCGTCCCGCAGGAGACGGACTGAGCGGCCTTTTCGAGCCGCCACCCCGATTCTTATTCAGCCGGACCTTCACGGCAGGCCTATCCTTCCCCTTCCCCTTCCCTTCCGGACTCCCCTCTCCCACAAGCAAGCCCTCATCCGGGTTCCTCAGCTCGCGGCCGAACCCCCGTCCAAACACAAACTGCGGCACCTCCAGCATCGCCGTCTGTGCGACCCCATCCCCATCCTCCTCGGCCGCCTCCGGCATATCCACGATCCGCGCATTGAGGATCCACTCGTACATCTGGCGATCGTCGAGCCAGTTCCTTACGCGGCAATGTTCCGCGGCGGACATGTGCTCTCTCCTGCTCACGACGAGCTCCTCGATGCTGTGTCGCAGCACGAGCGTCTCCACCGTCACCGGCTTCTGCTGGCTGACGCGGCGTGCGCGTCCTACGGCCTGGGCCTGGACCTGTGGGTTGAGGACCGGGGTCATGAAATAGATGCGCGAGGCGCTGCGCATGTCGAGCCCGAACGCTGCCTGGCTGATGTCCATGAGTAGCACGCGGAAGGCCGGGTTGTGCGTGAACGTCGCGACGTACTGCGCTCGCCGCGCCGCGCTGAGGCCGGACCGCGCGTAGATCAGGTGCTGGATTTGGAGCTATGCACGGGCAGAGGAATTAGTGAGGGTAGCAGAAGAAGAATGAGAAGAAGGTAAGTAAAGATGACCACGTACGATCTCCAGCACGCTTGCGAGGTAGTACGCAACATTGTCGTTCTCGTAGAAAATAATAATCTGCTCCTCGTCTTGATATTTCACGATAGAGTCGATTAGATAGGACAGCTTGGCAGAGACGGTAGAGATGATCTGTGTCTTGGCTAGCGGTTCGGCGATCTCGACCTTAGTTGTGAGCTCAGGTCTAGGCTGGTGCTCTTGGTTAACTACGACTGGGTCTGTATTATTATTCAGAGTGCCAGATTTGGGCTTTGCGTGGTGGTCATCGCCGAGGGGGGTGTTCCCAGCTAGGGCTGTAGCTTGCGGGTTTTGTGATGTCGACTCGCCGGAAGCATCCATCGCGGCCGAGAGGGCTTGAGACCGTTCGGCGTTGCCCTGCTGGTCCAGGTGCCCGCTGTCAATCATAAGTTTTAAGGAACTAGGCGCATCGATGCACGGGTTCAAGAACTTCTGCAGAGCGTGTATCAGGCCAGCATCCGTTAGTACTGGGCCACCTTGAGTGTCTCTGTCGTCAAGGGACCAGCTTTTCCCGTTACCGCCAGGGAAATCCTTCACATACAGAGGCATCGCGTGGAACTGATTACTGACATCCTTCAGACGATTCTTTACGGCGAGTTTACCAAAGTCAATCGCCTTTCTCAGCAGAACCTCGTCCTCAGCAGAGATAGGAGTCTCCTTCTTTTCGAGGAAGCCCTCAGCAGTCTCCAGGGCCTTGGCGATGTCCTTGGTGGAGTAGAACACGCCACCAAAAAAGCTCGCTTGCTTCAAATTCTTCACAAGCTGGAAGAGGCTCTTCCTCTGTTTCTCATGGAAAAAGTAATCCATATCGGTCCGCTGAGATTGAACCGAATTGAAGATTATCATCATCGAGAATAGATTTAATGATAGCCGATCTTGATAAGATCCATCAAGGACTACAATCTTCTCGTCAACGGATGGCAGCATGATGCTAACGTCCGATAATTGATGGCGGATTATAAGCGAGTTGAGCGTTGTAGTTAAACAGTCCTTGCGATTATTGCCGTTGGCGTGCTGTGATGGGTGCATTACATATACATTCCACTCTGCCACAGTGTCGCCGGCCTCGTCTTTTGTGTTGGCCCATGGCCTGACCTTGAGATACTTCGCAGTAAGGTTACCGATGCGCTGGATATCTTCTCTTTCTTGTCTCATTCTAGAATCTGATAACTTTCGAGCATCGCTCTGATTGTCGATGCCCGTAGCCCCAGCGGTCTTTTCTACACCGTAGAGTCCCCTAGAGGGGGTACCTGTGACCACCCAACGGGCGGATATCTGGAGTTGATCAAGCACTCTCATCACGTCACTCTTCCATCCTCGGCTTCTGTTTCCCAATTTGTGGCCTTCGTCTACTATGCAGCGCTTAAAGCGGATGTATTCTAGCGGACAGTATGTTTCTATTGCGATTTCTCGGCCATGAGAGCGCTCCTTTTGTATCCACTCAAACCGTCCTTCAGAAAAGAGGAGAATATCGTAGGCGAGAAGCTCTGTTACTGGCGGGATGGGGTTCTTGTCTACTAACACCAGAACATTCAAACCAGTCGTGTGCTTCTTGATCTCGTTCTGCCACTGTTTGACAAGGTTATTCGGGACAATGATGAGGTTAGTGTAACTGAGGTATACTTCCTTAGGCGCAACATCTAAGGGCGCGGTTCGGCCGCTCCTACGAGGCTCAATTAAGGGGCTCTTCACTTCATACCGGGCCCGATTTTCAGGACGTGTCAACGCTCGTATGCAGTTCTGGTACTCGAAGCCGAGCTGAGCGGCGCAAGCCTCGAAGTATGGCTTCCAAGCTACCGAGTGTTTATTGGCAGCCGCAGCAGCCATGTCCATGAGACTTGCCACCTTGGTCCGCGGAGGGGTTTCTGCAACGAAGGGCTCAGGGGGGCCAGTAGGCTCATTCTTGGTGCTTAGGATCAGGGCGAGACAAATGAGAGTCTTCCCGGTGCCCATCTCTTCCGCAAGAATTCCACCACGAGAGCCATCATAATATCTTGGCTCTCTTAATACAACGCCTGACACACTGTCATAGTACCACGGAACTCCTGCTTGGTCGGTTACACAGCGGAATCGGGGGTCGATGATTCTACCGGGCTCTACTTCGCGCTGAAGCATAAGGGCGACTGAACGGCCTTGATATGGGTAAAGGGACGTGAGAAGACCAGGGGCTTGGCCTTCTAATAGACATTGCATTTTATATTTAGCTTCCGGATCAGCTACCATGTCTGGGTTGGGATCGGGTGATGGAACGTTATTGAAAATTGTCAGGAGTGAGGCGTCGTGCTCTTCCGGTGGTGTGCCCATTCCTTCGGGTACCGGCAGGCCCTGATGGATAGGGTTACTTTCTCCATTCCATGATCCTTGGGAATAATCAAGTTGGCACAGGAGAAGTGAAAGTATCCTATGCGGGTTGCTTCGTGGGGGTTGAGCGCTGCCATTGACATCCTGCGGCAAGATGTACACCCTCACTCTTCCATTTATCTGCGAATCCGAGTGTGTAATGGTTGTGAAGGATAAATGTATCCGTCGACTATGCCATATGCTACTGAATGGTTTTAGAACCGGTAGGGTGAAGAGAGCCTGCTGAGTACTGTGTGGAAGAGAGGAAACTGAGGTTTTATCATGGCGGCGTGTGAAGTATCTCCATCCTGTCAGCTCGGGCAACACCGATAATTCAGGTGCTGCGCTATTCTTCTGGATGGTGAGGGACAGAGAGCCAGCTGGTATGTACTGATGGATCCATTGGTCTTCCATGATGACGTTTGACTCGAAGGTATATATTTGCTAGATGAAATGCCCATTCATAAAATAGGTGAGCTCAAGTCCAAGTTCGAGTTCAGCTTGTAGTGTAGTGTAGTTGTGGTCAGAGAGAGATCAAGACGGGACGAATCAGCGGATAGTGAAATTTTATTCTTGGTTATGAAACTTTGAAAGTCCGCTAGGCCACTGGCTACTGAATTGCTGGAGATGGACATGATCCCGTGTGCGGTAGAGTTGCTGATAAAAAGTAGGTAGACTATGGGTGTAAAGAATCGTGAGATGTAAGAGAGTCTGTTTGCTGCCTACTGCCTACTTACTATTACCTACTTACTATGTACCTAGTGTGCTTATGGAAGATTGGGAGTACCTAGGTACTTGTACATAGGTACGTGCTACATAGTACGCATGCTAGGTTCGTGTTACATGGTGCACTAAAGTTTATCTGATGTAGTATTGGATATTTTAAGCCCAGCATTACTGTGTAAATATATGCACACTGTGATCTGGTACTGTGGCTTTTATATCACTACCTGCAAGCATGTACGGAGTAGGTTAGGTTAACTCGGTATGTACCTACTTAGGTTCGTGGAGTTCCTGGCATACCAATCACAGTCATTTTAAGAGAAACTGGTCTAGTAGCTCGATGCGAATATACTTCATTGATTTGATGTTACTTATGACTAGTTCGTGATCAAGTCGTAAAATAAAATTGTGTTTAGCTGTATATCTACCACAAGTTCTGAATAAGTACTACAGATAAAATGGCCGATTCGGCAGCCAAGGGTATCGAAGAGTATAAAGCGCGGGTCTAAGAAAAAGGAAGAAGAAAAAAAAAACCCTATAGCCCTTTTTTGTTTGCCACCCCCATCCCCCATTTGAGACATTAAAAATAATGGTAGAAGCACCACCCCCATAGGAAATAAGGGTGTGTTCCTCGTGCTCATGATCAGATATCAGATAATACAGACCACCCTCAACCGTATTGATCCTTACTCCAAGAATAAAAGTGCCTCCCCCCACTCCCCCCACTCCCCCCTGAAAAGGAAAAGAAAAGAAAAGAGGGTAGTCAGTCCTATAGAATACTGATAACGACTCTGCTCTATCCAGCAAATATTGATGCTCAGATTAGACATTCATCATTGTGCTGCTGGCTCATCCAAACCACCCTCTAAAATCCGCCGCGCCGCGTCGATCCTTCTCCGGTATAATCTACTTTCGGTACTGGCTCTTCCGGATTCAGTCAGCCCTAGCACACACCGGCCAAGGCTTGCTACTAATCGTTCAACAAGTATCTGGTCTTCCTTCAACAGCGAGTTAATGGGCGCGGTGGTTTCTCCTGCGTGAATACTCTCGCGATCGCATATACTGGCCGTCTCGCTCATGAGCGTCTCTGAAATTTGCTTGAGCTCTTGATCCGGAGAATCCCGTGGCGTCAAAACACCACCATTCACCTTGGACGTATTATTGACTAGTGGAAAACTCCTATTAGTGCCGGCTGAACCTAGGGAAGAAATGGACGGGCGGTGCTTGGAGGTTGCCGTACTGCTTTGGGGACGGCGGATGGCCGATAGGCGGAACTGGCTTCGATCCGAACCCGAGTCACTTGTTTCAGAAGCAAAATTCATTCGTCTGGATGTTCCTGGGGTCTCGGGTGTTTCCACCTGGCCTCTTTCAGGCCTTTTCTCAGCCTGATCCCAATATTCGTCCGCGCTCGAGTTGTTATCTGTCCTGGTGTGACGACCCTCGGTCGCTGTTGCGAACGACTCCATAGTCGATGTCGACCCTGCGCTACCTCTACGAGAACGGTGGCCGGTTTTGATGACACTCGATCTTGAAGATGTGTTTGGACCTCGCGTCGTTTCTACTGAGTCTTCCGAGCTGAAGCTATCTTGACTTCCCCGTCTGTTCAGACGTTTTTGACTCATAGTTCCCATTGCACTGTGTAAAAAGAAGTGTTCGTAGTCAAAAGCATCCTCGCGGTCCTCGTGCGATACCTGGTTTTGCACGGTATCATGGTATGCCGACTCCCCACTTTCACTGGCCGAATCGTAAATGTCGTTGGTGTCATCGTCTTCGTAACCGTCCTCGGTTCTCATGTCATCCACATCATCCACGCCATCCATGTCATCCGCTTCTTCTTCATCAAGGCTCATCGTTTGTGTCGTATCGCTATCAGGTGAGGATGCTCGAGAATCAGGGGGGCTCATATCAGCGAGAGGGGTTTCATCGGAATTTTCATAGTCATTTCCAACCGACTCCACAATCCCTTCCTCCGTCATCTCTAGGCTCCTGTCCTCATCCTTTACAGCTGATCCATCACCATTTACGGATTGCGATCCGGGGTCGTCGGGTATAGACTGATCATTGGTAGGCCCGGTTGTCTCCACGTACCACTGTTCGATGCGCGCGTGTGTAAAGGGGCTCGGTGTACGCAAGCTTTGGAGACTCCGGCGCTTCATACTGTCGGCACGAGCTTGGTCCCTTAGAGTCGATAGCCTTCCCTTAAGATCTTTCATGTGGTCCTTCAAATCTCGCATCTGTGTTGCGGAAGCAGATCGCTTAAGTGATGCATCTTGGAAAGACCCAAACGTAGGGCTAAGAAAAGAGCCTACCCTGGCGCCTTCCGCGCTCGGTCTTGACGACGGACCTGGTGAGACTTCATCTTCACTCAGTGGCTCGAGTGCCCGATCCCTAGTGCGCGAGGACGTTCTGGTCTTGGCAAATGTCAACGTTCCATAGATCGAACTGTCCCGGGGGCTATTTGGGTTGGTTTCGCGCATAAAATCAGCACTGCGGGAACCTTGTAGGGCTTGTAAAGGTTTCCGATACCCGCCTGCGGCGCCGAGTGCGCTGGAGGACCTTTGCGCAAACATGTCCGTCTTAAACTCGCCTACAATATTGTTTTCGCTGGATATCCTAGTATGTCCGTGCGTGACTTGGGAACGGTCGGGATCATGGTCACGATGTATCGCCGTTGTAGGCCTTGTGAACGTTGGCGATGGCGTCGACCCAGACGTCACAGACATTGTCGGGGAATAGATGCGCGCCCGGTTCAAATTATCCTCCATGGTCTTCCCTGCTGTCAGTGGTGGCCGAGTATGAATGGGGGGATCCTTGGGGAACTCCTCACCGTCAACCGCCGCTTGGCATTGGCTAAGATCTGTTCTGCTCTCCGGCTCAAGGCCGTCGAATATCGCTCCTCATTAAAGGCATTCGAGAACTCTTTAGCTGGCGATATGGACACCTGGGCCGAGGTTTCGTCGATATATGAATCAGCCACGCTCTCCTCATCGTCACCCTGGAAGTTACTGTCATCGACGCTGACCGAATCGTCGAAATCAGCAAATACGCCATGGTGATCGTTCGTGGTAATAGTACTGGTTGATTCATTGGACATGCGCCTTTCACGAGTGGTCCTAGACTCCTTCTTCTTGGCTATCTCGTAGGTCATGGTAGGAAACGAGTGGCCTGGAAAGTCTTTTCGTATGGACGCGGCTCGCGATCTCGGCGCACAGGAACTTTCCACTTCGGTGACCTCGCCTATATCGGACAGCATAGTACCGTTCCCATATATGATAGGGGTCGTAGGGGTGATGGGCCCGGCGGGGAAGGGCTGGGAAAGATTGAATTGCATGTCAGCAGGGTGGGAATTCTTCCACAGAGTGCGCGGAGACTGGGAACGATCGGGCGAAGAAGCAGCATCGTCGTAGTCAGGTAATATCATATCGGGGTTCGTGAGAGTGGGCGAGGCAGGCAAAGACGGGTAGGGCCCAGACCCATCGCCCGACGAGTGCGCGGGAGCACCGGTGGCAATCTGCATCTTGACAATTGGGCCGGGTTGGCTTTGCTTGGGGCCGCGGTGGCCGTCTGCAGGCACGCCAGACTTGCGCGCAGGTAGTCCGTCGCCAACGACGAAGAGGAGGACAGCCGGAACGCAGACAGGCCAGAATTGGAACGGGTATCAGCTGCAATGAGCCGCGCCGGGCTTTCAGGTTGCAGCAGAAACAAACTTCAACTGGTCCTCCACTGAGTAGTTTGTAAGGAAAGCCCGTCTGGTCGAGGCGATTATTTGCTGCTGGACTCGGGGTTGGGATGACGTGCGAAGACGTGAATCAGGGCGGGAGAAGAAAAGATGCGACAAGAGAAGGAGAAGTTGGGGTCGATCAAATTCGTTTGTAGTCGTAATCTTAGTCACGCAAGTAGGTACATAGGAGACACCACCCGACACCAGACACCAGACATCAGCTAATACTAGAAAACAGCCACCCACCCCTGTCGGTTGTTTAGAATGGAGGACTTCAATTGGAGGCTCGAAGGAGAAGCCCGGAGTGCAGGAAGGAGGAGAAGAGGAAGTAGGAAGCTACGTGTAATTAGAAGACGGCCATGGTCTAATTGTAGTCTAGGGTATGAAGGTAGGTACGGGTACCTAGGTAGTGGTACAGCTAGTGTACATTCAACGGGACGAACAGGGGGTTGCCCTGAAAATCAGGTACATAGGTCTAGTATGTTAGTAAGTAGGTAGCATGTATTAACTTTTATATTTTTATTTTATTATTTTATTTTTAGTTCCCTAACTATTTCAATGTTTCTCTTTCCCTGACATTAGGGAGCGAAACGAATGGGACAGTATAACGAAGAAAGGGACCAATATTATAGCACTATTCCCCTTTGAGCTTTCCCCATCCCTTTCCTCTCTTTCCTTCTTCCTCTTCCTCCTACCTAGGTAGTGTATGTACGTTATTCTGCAGGGAGATACCAGTACCAAAAGACAGGGGGTCTGTTAATACTAATGTACCTAAGCGGATACTTACCTGACCTTAAAGTTGATGTACCTACCCATCCACCTCCCTTCCCTTTCCTCCCCAAAACGCAGGCATGCAGGTATTGTGGTGTAAGTGTAGGTACCTAGGTATAGAAAGATAGTGGACCTGCCCGGTCTTTGCACTTCTCCAGATTCAGCCATTCTAGCCCGGATGGTCCACCCACCTACCTACCATGTAAGTCTAATATGCCGGCTTTAAGGCTTTTCAGGTCTAATCAGCTAACTTTAGCGCTATTCCAAGCTGTCCGTGCATACCAACTCAGCTGGTTCAAGCGTATCCCGAAAATCTATCGGATACACACATCAAAGACAAAAGCATTCAATATACACAAAACTCAGCTGCCGGCATGGATATCGCACAGCTTCTATCCATTTCATGCGAACAAGAAACCAATATTGTAAACTCGAAACTCGAAGCTCGAAGCTGAATGGCTAGCTGCTGTAAGCGAATTGGTTGCCGTTCATAGAACACCTCCAAAAGGGGGGAAGGGGGGGGGGACCATCACGGAATGCCGCTCCAATTACCTATGCGATCCGGATGATCCAAAATCACGACCTATCGTTCAACGGATTGAATCTTTGTACAACGTAATATGTAAGGTACCTAACACAGGGAACAAACGTATGACATGCAGGTACCTACCGGCCTCGTCCATCCTGGTCCACCCTTTCCGAAGAACCCCCAGTACTGAAACACCCGGGAGGTGCAAATCAAGGCATTAACCAAGATACGATGATGCTATAAGTCATAGGTAAGTGCATACTACTTACCTACTTTTATTATTCTCGGAATCCTGCAAAGGGCCTCATGCGAGCATTGCAGATGTCCATGGCTTCGGGGCGCATTGCGATGTAGATAAATAAAACAAGGGCCCTTATAACTGGCACGTACCTCTTGTACATAGGTACCTACCTAGGTAAGTACTTAGTGAGCGTGTGTGATAATCTGCATGTGATCAGAAGTTTAAACTTCATCTGACTGTCACTTTAAGTGCGGGGCAACCCGAACCATTTCCGAGATTATCATTGGCCAGTCTCGCCCTCCACTCAATCAAAATTGTATCCTCAGCAAATCTCGCTCTTGTCTGTCCCTGCATCAAATTTCGTGCCCAATCTCATTCAACTCTTCTCCTCTACCAACCACCTACCTACTACCACCTATCTACCACTCTCCCCTCCAGGAATCCCATCTCATGTTGCATCCGCCACAACGACCTCGATCTCTCAGATCTGTTCTCCGCCTCCGCCGTCCTACCATAAGCTAAATCCCAAGACTGGTCCGTGTCAATAGAGAAGCCCTCAGATGGCGCTGCCGCCCTCATAACGAGTGCCTTTTGATGGGCCGGATAGGCACTGGAATGCTTCGTGCCGCACACAAGCAAACCCCCGGCCTGCGTTTGATGATCCCCGAGCCCAGCTTAATGCACTCTTACCTCACGTGCCCCTTTTGGCATCAGACGTTGGCCTGCCCCTCTTGACGCGTCTTCGTCGCGTAGCATCCTTTGCCAACGAGACCACAAGAGAGGGCTGAAACAAAAGAGCCAGACCCGGCCCCATCGATCTGGTTCGAAGCCTATAATATACCTTAGGAAACAACATGATAAATACCCGTGTTGTAAGACGTAACCGAGGCCGCCAACCTTTGAAATCATGTCTCGTAGCATAATCAAGCGGGAAGCAGAATGAACCTCAACGGTTAGTCTCAAGACTCGCTTCCATTTCTATTTTCATTCCCCCCTATACACAGTCACGTAAATGATGAGCTCATCAAGAATTCTGCAATGCTGAAAAAAAACCTTCGGGTTTGAAAATGTGGATATTTCTCTTGCCTGATAATATGCAAAATGCTACAGTCTTGACATTATTGCAAACATCCGTCACTAGTTTCATTAGCTGACAGATATAGACAGCTGTACTCTTTGATCTATGTATCAACAGTAATAAAGTCGGGATACCGCTTGCCCGCCGTTGTAAATTTGGCGAGCGTAGCGTCAATAGCGGCCATATCCTCATCGGTCAACTCAACCTCCCTAGAATTCTCCTCAACGCGTTCCGCCGTCGTTGCTCCGGGAATCGGGATGATGGTGGGCATCCCTGGGCGCCGAGAAAGCGCCCGAGTCCAACTAATTGCAAGCTGTGCTGGTGTGCAGCCCTTCTTCTTGGCCATATCCTCGACTTGCTTGACGAGCTGTAGGTTGATCTCGAAGTTGCCTGGCTGGAAACGAGGCATGTGCCGGAGAAGACTATCTTCTGGAATGTCTTCTAACGACTTGTATTGACCCGCCAACATCCCACGACCCATAGGTGAATATGCGACCAGCGGGATTCCATATTGAGCACAAGCATCGGCAACGCCGTTTTCGAGCACTTCTGTACTGAACCTGGTAAATGGTGTTAGTATTACGTAGGCGGCAGGATCGGACTCTATTTGTTAGCCTACAGCGAGAGTTCAACCTCCACAAAGTGAACCTTAGTGATCTTGACAGCCTCGTGGATCGTCTCGGCTCTGACTTCGGATAGCGAGATGCCACCTAGCTTGCCAGTCTGGATATATTCTTTTTCAATGACATCAAAGGTAATCTTCATGTCGATGTTTTGGTCTCGGCGTGCGAACTCGAAAACGTCGAGCTTCTTACGGCCCTTCAGCTGCGCAAGGCAGCCATCTATCGACCTCCGAGTGTTCTCGGGTGAGCCATCTGGACCAGTGACTGCGATGTTCATGCCTCCTTTGATGCTAAGAACAACTTTATCGGCATCCTCGGGGTATTTTTCGAAGTATCGCTCCAGTAGGACTAGACTGTTGTATTCGGGCGTCCCGTAGAACTGGCCACCGTTCCAGAAATTCATACCCTGCTTCAGCGCCATGCGCATAGCTGCGAAGGCCTGTTCCTGGGGGCACGGGTTCGCTCGCCAGGTCAAGCCCATGAGCCCATACCCCGTAGTGCCGATTTCCTTTCCGAGAATTTGAGGCATGTTTGTTGATATGTCGCTCAAGAGGAAACAGCTTCAGTGATGGTTGCAAGTGCAAGATAGAGGAGTTTTAAGCCAAGAGTTATCGAATTAGTCCAATAGTGTCAAGAAGACTTATATATCTGCCGATCTGAGCTGAGAGATTGTATAGCACTAGGGGAGAAGATGGCAAGATGGCCAGTTCATTATATCTTCTTCTGCGAGGCTTCTCGATACTTGATTAATCAGATGAAAGAGTAAATGCTCGGCGGCCGACGGGCCCATTGACGGGATGTAGACATTATGCCACTCTACCCCGCCAGCCCGTGGAACCTCGATGACTAGTGAATTACTACCCTTGCATTGCAGAAGAACAAAGGGGAGGCAGGAGGGGAAGAGGGTCACTAGGTAGGCAAGGTTGCGATCAATGACGAAAACACTTCCCTTCCCCGTCAAGTTCTATTTCCATCTATTTTCGGACCCGAATAAATAACCAACACGGCAATAACTAGGTAAGATGAAAGGTGCCGGTGCTCCAGTTCGGCTTTTTGGTGACTACTGCTACGTTCGTCCGTCGGATTTACAGGAAATTTCAGAGCCAGAAATCCGACTCGAGGACCTAAAATGGATAAGTAAGGGATCTAAAGATCAATCCTCCACAGAGCTTTACATAGACAAGGATAAAGGGTAGCCTAAATCCGGGCGGCAGCTGGAAGGATGCAGTTGTATGCAGTGTAGGATCTACCTAGGTACTTGCATCAATAATTGCTTTCAAATCGATGTTAGCAAAGCCAATAACCCCAACTCGAGCTGTAAGATGTTTCTAGACCTATCAGAACCTATGATACATTAATAGAGAAAAAAGGGATGGATGCGTGATGCCCGTTGCCGGGGCCGGTGGCTGATTAGGTACGGAGAAAGACCCGTAATACGGTCTTATCTAGAATTAGTAAGGAGAAGCCCGCGGACCGCGGGGGCCAAAGTCCGTCTTAAAGCCTTAAAGCCTTGTATGACCGGCAGTATAAGAAAGCAGCTTATACCTACTAGGTATGATATGGGTACTTTTTTTATACCTTTTTTATAGTTGATTTCACCCAAATTTCCTTAGGTGTTGTTCTTATAAGAATAGGAATACATTTACAGGTAGAACATAGTAGAAGTGGTACCTAATTATCTTGTCATATTTCATGAAACTTCAAGGTTATGGAGGAGACCTTTCTCTTCTTATAACTCGCGGCAGAATGACGGGACTTATAGGCGGTGAATTATGTATTTTCTAGTGTAGGTTACCTAGGGTAGGTACCTAAGGTTAAGCTGAATTGCCCCTCCATCCCTCTAAGAAAAAAGTGCCCCACCACAACTCTCGATAAGATGAAGTCTCAACTTTCCTCCAATACCGGAAACACCTGAGTCCCGACTGGTCTTTCTGGATGTCAATATTGACTTACATCTATTTATCTATTCGGATACCAGACATTGGTATACTATACACATAAAAAGATCATATATGGTTTAAGAGCTACTAGGGCGGGGCTTAAATATAAGATATTGTCTGCTTATCAATATTCAGAAACCTCATACCATATATTCAAACATCAACTACCTAGGTAGGTAGGCTATCTACGAAAAGTCACTTCCTAAAAGGGACATCGAAAGAATAAGATGAAGAGCAAACCCACCAGGTGACCCGTATTCTTTTCAAGATGGATACCGAAATAGAAGATGAGGCTCTCCGGCCCAGGACTCAGTACGTTTCTCTCTCAACACTCTACTCTATCACAACCCCCTCCCCCCAAAAAAGAAAAAGAAAAGAAAAAAAAGGAGAAAGATATTCACACCCTTCCCTCATTCCCACTCACTTACACTAAGTACCTACCTACTAATACGGGACCTACCCTCTGTCTCTCTCTCCCCCACCAGCCCCCTCAAGATCTTCGACGCGGCCCGGGCCCAGCAGCGCCTGGTCTACGCCTGCGCGCCCATGGTGCGGTACAGCAAGCTCGCCTTCCGGCAGACGGTGCACCACTACGGCACGGACCTGTGCTGGACGCCCATGATGCTCGCGAAGGAGTTCAACCGCAGCGCGGTCGCGCGCGACAGCGACCTGACCATCTCTTCCCCGCGCTCTCCCCTTTCCACCCCACTAGCACCTTCCGCCATCCCCCTCTACGCCGGCGAGCTCCCGACCATCGCCCAGTTCGGGGCCAGCGACGCGGGCGAGTTTGCGCGCGCCGCCTCGCTCGCCGCCCCCTTCGTCAACGGCGTCGACCTCAACTGCGGGTGTCCGCAGTCGTGGGCGTGCGCGGCCGCGCTGGGCGCCGCGCTGATGGGGCGCCGCGACGCGGTGCGCGACATGGTGGTGGGGGCGCGGCGGCGCCTCGCCGCCGACGGGTGGCGCGGCCGGGACGACGCCGAGGCGGGTCGCGGGCGCAGCGTCAGCGTCAAGATGCGCGTGCACGCGGACCTCCGGCACACGGTGGATTTCATCAACACCGTGGTGTGGGGGGGTCCCGGGGGGGACGGGGACGCGGGGGCGAGGAGCGTCGACTGGCTCACGATCCACCCGCGCACGCGGCACACGCCGTCGAGCGTACCCGTCGACCTCGAGGCTCTCCGCCTCCTAACCGACATGTTCGGCGACCGGGTGCCCATCCTCGTCTCGGGGGACGTATTCGCCCTGTCCGAGCTACCCTACACATCGCCTCTCCTGCCAACACCAACATTCACCACCACCCCCTCCCCCCCAAACCCAAACCCAACCCCAACCCCACTATCCCTCCCCAAGCTCTCGGGCCTCATGTCGGCGCGCGCCCTGCTCGCCAACCCGGCGCTCTTCTCCGGCCGCGCCGCCTGCCCCTGGGACGCCGTCGACGTGTTCATGTCGGCCGTGGCGCGGGCCCCGCTGCCGCTCAAGCTGGCCGTGCACCACCTGAGCGAGATGTGCGGCCCCGGGTTCAGCGCCGCCCAGCGCGCGCCCGGCGCCGCCCTGCTGAACCGCCGCCAGCGCGCCCGCCTCGCCGGCTTCGCCAACTGGCTCGACGTCGTCGACTACATGGACGCCGTGCGCCGCGAGAGCACCGGCGGTCGGGACCAGAGGATCGTGAGGTATGGGTGATGATGTGGTGATGTGGTGATGGGATGTGATGGATGGTTTAAAGGGGACAGGAGTATGGAAGGGAGGTAAAGACGGAAGAAAAAAAAGTTAAGACAGGAGGTAAATAGACCCTGCAGTGCAGATAAATATAATACCTGCTTCGAAGTTCCCTTTTTCACTCTCCTATCCCATGACCGCTTTCCTTCTCTATGCTTACACGCACGACAGCGCACAAGAAATAATTCATATCCTTCAATATCTCAAAAGAATCAGCATTTCGTTCCAAGCAGGGGGTGGTGGGGTTGCTTCCTCAATATTGAAACCTTGATTTGACTATGGAGTTACTACTACGAGGTGGAAGGCTTTTTACTTTGAATTATTCTTTTCGCGTTTCCACCCCCCTTCTTCCTTTCCCCATCACCTTACCCACCTTACTCCCCTTATGTGTGTGTCCAGTAAACCATCACTAACTACCACTACCCTAAAGTATCTAACTTGTGTCAGATGAGCATCGTCATCGTCAATCATCCGAGCTTGCTGTATTCGATTCTTTCCTTAGCTCACTTGCCAATGCCACCCAGGTGGGAGAAGACAAAACCAGTTTCTTCTCGTCTAAAAAACACCCTCCCTCTTTTCCTCTTCATCCAAGTGAATACCTAGCTTGAGGCCCTGATGCGAGGTCAGGCTCTCCCTAAAAGAAAAAGAAAACGGTGTTTGATCAAGACACATCCTCGATGGTCTGCGCGTCCGGGAGGTTTCCTAATGTTACACGATGTATGAAAAGAAGAAAGTAAGAGGTATCAATGCCGCGACTAAGACAAGAAACAAAAAAAGAGCGCAGACCGATGTGAAAAAAGGTTAAAAAAGGGAACGAAAAAAAACTAGATGCCAAAGGCGGAGGGTCAATATAAGGGGTAGAGTAATAATGCTGAAGCGAAGAGAGGGGGAAAAGAGGTTAAAGGAAAACAGACGTATTCCACACACGCGCCGGCCATCCTGTCAAGACCGACTAGTAAGAAAGGAAACGAAAAAAAATTAAACGCCATAAGAAAAAAAAAAGTCCTAAGAGTACCCGGTGGTATTAATCAAATTTCACACACATAGTTTTTGTCCAAATAATCCTGCCTACACTCCCCTTTGCCAGTACCATGCTAGAATAAAGTAGCCCTCCTTTCCTCTGTAGTCATATCGGACGAACACGTCTCCTCTGTGTCCGGTCCACCAGGTCAAGTTGGTCGGGAGATGAGATGACGTGTCCGCGTTTTCCGATCCCGCCAAGGCTTTGTGCTGAGTTGACGTAGCCCGTTTGTCATCGTATACTGGTTCACCGATTTGTGTCGCTCGGACACGCGAAAATGATCAACACGACTACCTGCTGTTCATGTGCTAATGGACGAATTTTCGGTTGGGGATGATCCGGTTTTGTGAAGCATGATTCTATGACAGCAATTTCCTGGGCTTATACCACAGTCTTGGCTTCGTAAGCGCGGGAGGGTTTACTGCAGACATCTGAATTTGGCGCATCCCCGTATGTTGGATCCAGTAGCCTCCCCTGCTGTAGAATAGAACGTTGCGATAGGACCCATTACTCGTGGACTTCGCCTTCGTCGTCATCATCGTCATTGCCATCATCCGAACTGAAACGTTGTCGTTTCTGTTCACGGCTCTCGGAAGCTAGTGACTCGACCTCTTTCCTCTTAGACCGAGGCGAGGTTAGTGAATCTCCGTTGGTGCCTGGGTGGATTCCGGGGTTATTTGCCGCTTCCTTAAGGGCGGCGTCCGAGTCACCTGGTGCGGCTTGAGAAGCCGTTTCTGCCGCGGCAGTGTCGATTTCTCGCTCAGCGGCTGCTTCATCCATGCCATTAACTCTTGCCCTGGGACTCAGGGTGCCCCGCTCTGTCTTAGGTGTAGCAGTGCTTGAACCCACATCCTCACCCCTACGTCTAGTATTCTCGAGGTTGAACTCGGGAGACCCCTGGTACGGGTTTTCTGTTTTCCGCAAGGGATTCTCGACATAGAACTCCTTGAGGACTTGAATAGCCTTGACACAATGGTCTTCGTTTCCCTGCAGCGACTTCCACCATGCCTCTCCATTGATGTCCTCGATTCGCTCTCCTGTGAAGGTGCTGGAGAAGAAGATGGATGCAATGGCAATATCACGCGCTTCCATCAGAAGCGGTAGGATGGTGAGGCAGGAATCATTGCAAAAGGCCCACGCTGCGTGTCGCAGATTCTTATTGTGGATCACGCCCAGCTGACCGAGGAACTCGTACAGCTTGAAGTGCGGGTTGTCGATCATCAAATCAAACGTCAGGTTCTCGAGCATGACTTCCTCGTACATCAGGATGCTGTCGCGCCATCTCCAGTATTCCTTAGATTGCTCGTCAACTATGAGCCTTGCGTTCTTCTGGGCGACTTTCGCGACGGCAATGATGATGTCTTTGGTCTTGCGGCAGTTTTCCTCGGTTTTGTTTGCTAGGAAGAGAGCGGTGGCAGCAATGTTCTGTATTTCAGAGGTTAGGGTTTTGTATATATATATATATATATAAATAAATATGTATATATATGAAGCTTCGATTCGAAGGAGAGGAAGTGGGAATCTTACATAGTGGTGTACTCCGTGTTTCTCCTCAACCAAGCTACACCGCATGTAGAAGCGGTGAAAGAACACGCCGGCAACGTATAATGTGATCTGAGGTAGCTCGAGCAGGACGCCGACTTGGTAGATGAAGTTGACACCCTTGGCCCGGCGCAGTCTCTCCTCGGCAGGGGACAGACCATCCAAAATACTCGGGCTGCTCAAGACCTCGTCCTGGGTGAAGTACCACTGATTGGCCATGGCGATGGGTGTCCGGGGCGTTGAGTGTGCTGGCGAAGGTGCGCTGCGACGCGAGTTTGGTCTCGGGGGGGAGGTACGAGAGGAGTGTGTGGGTGGTGTGGGCACGGCGGGAGGCACGTCGCGGCGCTTGGAAGGAGACTTGGACAGACGGCTGGTGGTGGTGGCAGTGGCGGCGGTGGTGGTATTGGTGTTGGTATTGGCATTGGCGGTCGCGTTTGCGTTGGTAGATATGGCAACCGGAGGGGGCTGGTATCCTTCTCGGGGCGGCGGACGGTATCTGTCGATGCTCGCCATCGTGTCAAGAGGTCGAGCTGGGTGAGACTAGACAAGACTAGACGAGGGTGAGTGTTTGAGGCGCAACGAGGCTGCGTTGCCAAAAAGTTTGTTTTAGGTCGCGTTGGTCGATCTGTTCATTTCTTCTGTTGATTCCCTGCTTGTTCTGTGGCCCGGAGCTTGGGATGTCCTGTGGTGCAGCGTGCAGCAAAGGGGAGAGGGAGGAGAGGAAAAAGAAGTTGGTTGCTCGGCATTGTCTTTCTTACTTTCTCTGAGGTCCCGTCGCTCTTTCATCCTTATCGGCTTTTCGTCGGTACGCCACGGGTGTGGGTCCATCTTGATTATCTAAGCCTGAGCTGTAATTCCTGACATAGTACTTAGTACTTGGTACTTGGTACTAGTACCTAGGTTAAGTACCTAAGATTTAAGTACTGAGGTCATACTTTCAAGCCAAACATGTTGCTTGCCATGCATGCATGCACATTTAGTATCTACCTAACCTAGTAGTATACTACATAGTACGCTATTAACACCTCTGATGCCTGCATTCATACCGGACATACATACATACATACTTTGTACATAGGTCAACACATACAAAAAAGTTTGCAATTAAGAATTGAACCATCTGCTACGGCACTACAATGTTTTTATTGGGTATCTATTGTTTCTCCCCCTCAACCTCCCCTACCCCCTATTGTGTACATTATGTACAGTAATGTACCTATGTAGGTATGCAGATAGCACATGTACCTATAATACATCTATTCAAACTATCATCAACCCCTATGTATGCCCTCACTTGCATATTGATGTACCTACCCATCATCAATCATATGCCCGCACCATCATTCCTACCCCATAGCTTGACGGTCCTATCGTGTCCTCCACTCACTATCCATCTACCATCTCTACTAATATCCACGCTCGTAACCGGACCTGTGTGTCCTTCTAGAGTCTGCACCAACGTCCAATCATCAGCAGAGAAGATATTGACCTTGCGATCGAACCCACTCGATACGAAGCAGGTGCCGGACTTCTTCGGCAGCTGATTGCCGTTGTCGTCCACCCCTGGCGGAGTTCCGAGCACCGGGTCGTCTAGTCCCTTGTACCATCTTAGATCTGATACTGCGCTGCTGTGCGCTCCGATGCCGCCGGTTCCCTGTACGCTCCGTACATCCCAGCATTTGACCCAGCCATCTGCAGATCCGGTCAGGACGCGGTGGCCATCGGAGCCCCAATCAACCCCGTGGATCGGCTTGATATGCCCGTCCAAGATCATCACCGTTCTCCCCGTCCGTAGGTCCCATATCCTGCCGATGCTGTCCATGCCCGCGCTCGCCAAAAGTGATCCGTCCGAATTAAAGCCTACGGCAAAAACGCCCCGGGAGTGGCCTTCCTGGAGAAGAAGTTCTGTCGTCGTCTCTACGTCCCATATCCGCCAGGTCGTGTCTTCGGAAGCGGAAGCGAGATACCGGCCCGAGGGGTGGAATTCGACTCTGCACACGCGCTGGGCATGTCCTTGGAGCGTCGAAAGAGGAGTGTCCTGGGTGAGAGACCAGAGATTGACTTGGCCCTCAGCACCACCAGACGCCAGGTTAACGCTATCCGGCGAGACATTACTGTCGGATAGCGTCGCGCCGGGAAACCACGAGATCCCGCTGACCCGGCTCGTGTGTCCTCTCAGAGTCATCTTCTCCTCCAGTGTCGGTATCTCGATCATCTTGATGGATCCACCCCAGTTTCCTGCAGCAACATACTGCCCATTTGGTGATATTCTTGTCATGCTCACGTTTCGATCGCCTGCCGTTTGACTGCCCTGAAGCTCGAACCCCTGTAAACGCTCCTTAATCTGCTTGCGAAATTTGACGTGTGTTCGTAATGGTATCGTGGCCTCCTGCTTCTGGAATGCAAGTCTTCGCTTTGCGCGCGGAAGTGAATATCGTGCAATCTCTTGTCGTGCTTGCTGTAACGCCACGCCGCCGTCGGTGTAGAACTCCTCTTCCTGGTCTCCCTGGTCTTCTTCAGGCATATCCTCCATGTCAACATCGACAGCCTCGGTCGTGCCCTGCTCCGCCTTTACCGTCAACAGTTCTCTTAGGCGGTCCCGACGGTCTGCAGGACCTTCGCCAAAAAGTGTGATGGGCTCGCCCAACTCTCGAAGCCTGGCGCGCACTCGGCCATCGTCTGTAGGCACTGCTATGTTGGCGGCCATACGCTTACGCTCGAACTGTGATAAGATGGCCGACGCCTTCTCGGGCGCAATGCCGGCTGCTGCTGAGGGCAAGTCATAGTCGCGGTCTACTGGTATCTCGTCTAGGCTCATGCCACGCTCCTGTAGGCACAAGTGGTTAGCTTCATAACAAACGTGAGCAAGACTGAGTCTCAATAGTACCTCCTCGGCTTCCTCCACATACGCCTGGCGAGACGGGTGTATCATCTTGGGCAGAGATATTCGGCGCGCGTAGCTCGTGCTAAAGGTTGGTTTGTTGTATAAATTTGGAGAAAGTTGATGGCGCCTATGGAATACAACATTGATTCTGGTAAGTTTAAGGACATGGGTTTTCGTGAAGCTACCTACCTAGATATGAAGCTAACAAGGCACTGCAGCTAGTAAGTGGGCCCTACGACTAACCTAGTGGTCAAAGCTTTTAACCTAGGTACCTATGTACCTTAAACGTCACCTACCGCTCTTACGTACTAATACACATTAAGTACAACTAAGTATGTAGTAAGTGCTATGTACGACGTATGTACATTACGCATATCAAATAAATTCACACCGTAAAGTTATTGTAAGAAGTAGCGGACCATCTGCTGCCGGTTTAGCGACACTTTTGCTTCCAGTGTAGCGCATTTAACTTGGGAAATTGGACCTCGCCGCTGTGAAAAATATCTAGTGTATAAGGACCCCCCAGCCAAGGGAGGGGACACATCCGGATCTCGTGAACAGCAGCGAGAGAACGGAACACCGCAAATTCCAACTTGCCCTTGTGAAAAAGTAGGCATGGTAACGGAGCTGGTACGGAGGCTCATCATTAGCCGGAACCGGTTTGATACAGCTTCACCAAAAGGGTCTTTGTCCACAACTCCAATAAACATCCGACATGGGTTACTTTCCAAACTATTTGCCTCGAGGCTCGCAATTATCGGGTCTTCTCTCGTGCCTCCTCTATGCGTGCAAGCTCCCTGTCTATCCTCTTGAAACTCCAGCTCTGCCAAAAGGAGGGGTCTAAGAACTCGTATCAGTTACATGTGTCCGCACGGAAGCATTCTGCATTCACTAACAGAGAAATGGCCTTAGATCTAGAACCGGTCAGCATTTTGCCGTTAAAATTCATATTGAGCAGTGATTATGACTTACCGAAGCGGTTGTCGTCAGGTGAGTAATCGTTGCTGGACGAAATTAGCTTATACCAGGACAAGTGGAAGAGAAGTTGAACTCGTACCAGTGTACTATTTTTTAAGAAAAAAAAAAGGAAAAGGAAAATGTTAGCATAGTCAATAAAGTTCATGGTCCTGGATTCGAAAATGAAGAAAACCCGAGGATCACAAAAGCATTTTAGGCCCCAAGAACAGTTCTCTCAGGAGCTCTAGTTTGCCAACTCCGAACTTCATGTGCACTTACAAGCCGGGGTGAGGGTGGTGGCCTTGTGGCGTGTGATCGCACTGTTCCTCGGTTAGCGTAATACTGGATATGCTCAGGACCTTCCAAAGCCTAGGCTGTAGTTCTTTCGGAGAAGTCCAACACAGCCAGCCAGGCACTAGTGTAAAAAGACAATGCTGACTGGCAGCCCAAGGGACAACGTACTATTTTACAAAAAAGAATTTCACTTTTTCAGCAATTTCTGCCGGTTCGAGGGAGGGATTCTTATCGTCTGGCCCCTTTTCCCGATCCTTTCCCCAGACGTGAACGAGATGCTGCCACATTGACAATGGACCCATCTTCCTCTCCTTACGAAGACGCCCTGTTTTTATTAGAAAGATCTGAAAAGCGGGAAGGACTACAGGGTTCATACCAAAGGCAGTTAGTTCGGCATAAGTGATTCCCATGTCTGCCTCATCTGACTGCGTATAGTCCTCCGTTACGGGCTCCAACTCCGCCGTAGGAGTAGCAGTGAGGAAGTCTTCGAGGCATGGCATTTCGAACTCAACCTGAGCCCACGCAATGAAACCTTTGAGGGCTGCCTTGTCGATAGAGCCAATCGGATTGATATCTGCCGAAGAGCAATCGTACTTGGTCATATAACCTCTGAGCGCTGATATACAATCAGCTGTGTCCTAGTTATTAGGGATACGACTCCTATGCCTACCTTCGCCAACATTGGCGCTACCCAGGACTAGCAGGCTTCCTCCGCCAGCTAACTTACGGGTCGTTGGAAGAATTTGAGCAAATTCGTAAGCAACCTGTGATGAGATGTGTTAGTCACAATATTAACAAGTTAAGTTAACCTAATGCCGTACCACCATCCGTGTGCGTGCTTGGATGTTCTGTAACATGAGATTTTCGGCTTCTGAGCCGCCTTCTACTTTGAACTTTGCATCAAAGCCGAGTGAACTTTTGACGAGGTTTTTCTGCGCATGATATACAGTGTCGATATCAAGATCGGTGTGGTAACTTCCTATAGCCTCGGACAAGTCTTTTGCACGCTGGCGTGTTTCGCGGGAGCTCTGCTTTGACATCCCCATGTATACTGTGTGTAAGACGCGACGACATAATTCTTGAGGGGTTTTTGGAAGAGCAGAGTCGCCGAATAAACGTTTCACGGTAGCGATCACCGACTGATTTTCGTCCTTGATGGCAAGGATGACAAGTCGGCACATTGAGAAGACAGACACGGCTGATAGAAGTTGTCAGTGAATCACCTGGCCTGCCAGAAAATGTAGAGTTGCTGTTTCGATCGACTTCACTCACTTGTCGCGCAGGAGTCCAGGCCTCCTGACAGAGGGGCGAGACTAAAAATGTCGTCAGTCCACAAGAACATCAAGTCATGAGATATCACAAGATCTGGACAACCCACTACCCCGCAGATTTGCTCCTTGATAGGTAATCCCAAAGGTAACAACCAGTGCACTGTGCATGAATTAGTAGTCAAGCTCAGGGTCGTTGGTCGATAGGGTACTGGTACTATACAAGTGCGATTTCCTCATCGGCTGAGTAGAACTTTGGTTCCCGAGGTAGCGTCGGTCGGAGACGAAGATTTAAAGCATCCTCGTCGGGGCTGAGCTCAAAAGAGGTCTGTATCCTGTAATACTTTCGAGTGCTCTGTGCAGCTTGCATGGCCCGGGATATACTCGTGCGATAGGCCCGAACCTCTTCAAGGTCAACGGTCGCAGTGACAACATCGACGTCATTGAGCGAAAACTGAGGGCTTTGCGCGAGAACCTGACCGTTGCAGAAAATCATAGCAGACCCGTCAAAATACAGCCTGTCGCCATCGCCGCCTGTAAAAGTCTGCTTTTAGAAATATATACTAGAAAGTGTCCTGCAAGATAGGGGAACAAACCTGAGACGTTTGAATAAATATATACACCTCCACATTTGCGCGTAGCTTCACCGATGAGCTTTAGCCTAGTATCCAGTTTCTGCAAGCTGAAATGGCTAGCAGAACTATTGGTGATTATTTCAACACCATCCAAGGTCATTGGAATATCTAGGCAAACCTGTAAGTGTGGATTCCGGTGGCAGTCTGGGAGGGTGATACGCACGGGGCGCGTCTGGCAACCACATTTCCTCGCAAGTTTCAGCTCCAAAACAGCTCTCAGGTGTGCTTATGACGCAGTCTCCAAAGGGCACATGTGTAGTTCCTTGCAGTTTCTGTAGAATTTTTGGCAAGTGGAATTCTTCCCACTGAGTTGGCCGGAGCCAGGGAGTGAAGTAACGCATTTCTCGGTAATCTAGATTATTCGTTTAGACTGGCCCGGTTATTGCTACACCAGGATATAAGAGGACTTACTGCCGTCATTCGCCAAATCTGCACTGATGTTAGTAACGCAAGGTAGACTGGTCTGCCCTGGATATAGCCTACGTAGCTCGGCGGAGCCAGAGGGCGAGGCTGAAGGTTGTTGTACTTACGCATCTTCGGGCGGATAAAGAGAATTTTGCCATCAAGACAGACTACTCTGCAGTTGTAGTTCACGTTGCGGTGGGCGACGGGAAGACCAATATCTAGGAGTATGCCATAGCAGGTTTTGTCTTCAAGAATTCGCGCCAGCATCTCCATACAATGTAGGTACATATCGGGCTCGAGAAAATGGTCATTGCAAGAATAACCTGATATCTCTAGTTCCTATCGAGTGGGAAATCTCAGGATAATTGTTTACAGCTTGGTGGAGAGGAGAGGAGAGGAGGGGAGGGGAGAGGGGAGAGGCTTATGGAGATAGGAAGGCATGATGAGAAAAGAGCATACCGGTCCAACACGGAGTCTTGCACCAGCAGCTTTAGCCTGACGAGTTGACTCAATGATCCTATCCGTATTCCCCTAACAGACGTCAGTCAGGCTTTGCGCTCTTCTAATAAATAAGACAGTCAGTACCTCAAAATCAAGGGCCCATTGCCTGAGCGAGGCGGCAGCGACGGTCACGAGTCGGCCCATAACTACGAAGTCTAGTGTTCTACTGGCTGAGGTGTGGGCGTTGAGGTTAAGGGCAAGTTGGAAGTTCGCAATCCTCCAGTAATGTCTGGTGTACTAGAGGTTGTGTCTGGGAAAAGAAGCTGAAGGGACGTCACTTGGAACAGGTACCTAGTAGGTAGCCCCGGCCCCGGGCCAGCCCCAAGATAGGTAGCTGGAGTGTCGGATATGGGGAGCGAGTTCGGAGGTAAATTAGGCTGAGAAAGGTCCACTAAAATCAGTTTACACTAAGGTTAGGTAAGTGCCAAATCATGTGACACCCACCTAGGTAGATACCTATTCTTTGGTAGCTGTTCTAGGTCTCCTACCTACCTATTTTCCTATTCCCCAGCCTCTCAGGGAGCCTCCAGCTGTCCATAGTGCTTCATACGAGCAAATTATAGGTAGCTGGAGGTAAGTACCTACCACCTGTGTGGTTAGGTAACACCCCGCACGTCCTGCCGTCCAGCGGCAGATCGGCGTCTAAAATGCAAGATCGCCCAAACTCTTCCCCGGCTTCTACCACGTGGTCGACGCGGTCTCTCGTTTTGTACACCACACTGAGGTAGCGAAGGTCGCCATTCCGGTTGCAAAAAACGCGCACTGCCTTCGCGCAGCTCTGGGGAACCCGACGAGGCAGAGAAGGACTCTCGTCATCTAGCTTCGCCTGAGCAGGTATCCGCCCCTGCGGAGACTCTTTCTTGCGGCGTAGAGAGACGATGGCGTTTGCGGTGCGAATCTGGTGCTCGAGCTTGGTTCTATCATCCAGATGCGACCAGCAATCTTCTTACTCGGCTGAGTGATGTTCTACCTCCGCTAGCTTCTACCCGTTAGCATCTTAGTCAAGCTGTGTGCTGTCCTCGAGCCGTGAAAGACGGGAATGCCCACTTACGGGTTAGGCCTACTTCAAGGACAATGCAGTGTTCATGAGCGCCGTTAAATCGGTCACCGTCGCAGGTTGCCTTCACCGCGGTATTATGCGCCTCGTCCACCTCTTCATCACTCCGTACATGTTAATCTTGATGGACTCAGCATGTCTCTTTTTCACGGTTCCCCTTTTCGACCGGATTGTTGTGAATCTTGCGATAGTGGTCGGCTGAATGTTTGGTAACCCTTCTCTCGCAATGCCTCACCCGCCGCCGCAGATGACCGAGTGCGAAGGGAAAACCGGCATTTTGAATGCTGTGCCAACTTTGGTGAGGCCGGGTTTTGGGTAACTGCTTCGAGGAGCCCAGTTTTGGGATTCCTGGAGTTCGCAAACGGGACAGGGATTGTCGATGCTTTGGGTAGGTAGGTAGTGCCAGGTCGGGGTCGACTCTTGGCTTTCTTGTCTTATTATGTAATGATTCCCAAACGTACCTTGTCCTATTTGGAGATTCCCTGTTTATAGCATCTTCACCTTCTTGAGCATAAACCTCACCATCATCATGTGTTCATGGTCTCGGGAAGACTCTCACTAACCACCCATGTCCCCGCCAGAAGTTGCATCGGAGAAATCATGTTAGTCCTGCACTATAGCTCGTGATGGTAACGTCCTATAGGACCGCTTCTCTCCTTACGTTCCATTCAGCGACTCTTAGCATCCGTGGGTGTGGGGAAGAACCCCAATAAGCTGGCCTTCCCCGCAGACGACGGGTTATTCGTGAGGTGAAGCTTGAGTTAGTAGTAGTGTAGTAGTCCAAGTCATGGCGAAGCTGTTTCCCTGGAAGGACACGGCCTTTTGGTATGGATACATTGACGCCGATTCGGGTTTCTGCTACCGAGGATGTAGCCTGACCCAGCAGCTATCGTGGCCTACAAAAAGCTGGCGTGCGGAATGGCCATGATGATCTCCATCCTGAGTTCTCAGGAGAACCACCACCTCCACCTCTTTAGACCTCCTACCGATAGTAAAGGAGTGTTGTTCTGATGGCGGTCTCTCTACTTGCTTCACTGGCTTTGCTAGTGGCTTTGGCGGAAGCTACCTTGGTGAAAATACCAACTCCACCCATGGGATGGAATAGCTATAACTACTACAACTGCAATCCCAACGAAGAAATCATCAAGACCAATGCTCAAGGACTCGTGGATCTTGGTCTGGCAGACCTTGGATATACATATGTCACCCCAGACTGCGGATGGATGTCTAGAGACAGGGATTCCGAGGACCGTTTACAATGGAACACAACACTCTTCCCTTCTGGTGGAGGGAAAGAATTAAGCGATTACCTTCATGGTCTCGGCTTGAAGTTTGGCCTCTACTCCGGAGCTGGGTATTTTCAATGTGGCTCAACAGATCTCCCAGCATCTCTAGGTTGGAAACCCAAACAGCTCTTTATGTTAGATAAATGTGACAGAAGTCCTAACTTCTCACCCAGGCTACGAAGAAAACGACGCCCAGGTTTTTGCGGAATGGGGCGGTGACTCTCTGAAGTAAGTACTTATTTGTATGGCAAAAAAAAAAAAAAAAAAAAAAAATAGTAGCTGACAAAGGGCATCAGATACGACAATTGCTACGCTGCTTCTCCGGATACACAAGCGGACTACACTTCTGAAATCTCAAAATCCCCAGAGCGACACCAGAAGATGGCTTCTGTTCTGGACTCCTTAGATCACGATATCTCTTACTTTGTCTGCCAATGGGGCGTGGGAGAGAATCTTGAGGAGTGGGCTCCACCTATCAGCAATTCGTATAGAATCAGCAACGACATATACAATGCATGGAGAAGCATATGGCGCATAACCAACCAGGTGGTGCCGTATTATAAGGCTACCGCAGTTGGAGCCTACCCGGATATGGACATGCTAATGTGAGTCCGCACCCGTGGCTTTCCAACTACCCCTAACAAGCCAATCAAGTGTTGGGCTCAAGGCCTTGTCCCTGGAAGAAGAGAAGTTCCATTTCAGCATGTGGGCTATCAACAAGTCGCCCTTAAACATTGGCGCGCCGACCAACACGCAGCTTACGCCAGCCGAGTCGTTCGAGATCCTGAAAAACAAGGAAGTCATAGAGATCAACCAGGACTCTCTCGGTAAGCAGGCACAGCTCACCCGGCGATACACTGAAGAAGAGTGGGATCTCTGGGCCGGCGAGCTATCAGGTTCCAGAATCGTACTAGGAATTGCCAACTGGAAGAACGATTCGCAGACGGTCCAAGTTGATCTAGCAGCGGTGCAAGTTGCGGAAGCTTCTGCCCATGATGTTTGGACATCCACAGATATCGGCGTCATCTCGGGGGTTCAGACGTTCGAGCTCGCTGGTCACGAAATGAAGCTTGTCGTCCTATCGAACATTGTTCACACGACCTCCCCCCCATCATCGTCAGGCTACTACGCTTCTGATAATGCTACATATTCCGGCAGCACAGCGAAGCCGGTGGCATGTAGCAGCTCTGAGTGCTTACCAACAGGTACCAAAGCAAGCATCCCGGGGCCGGATGACAGCGTCACATTCGATTCCGTCCTCTCCAGCTCAGACGGGCAACGGCTTCTCGGCGTCGATTACATTAACTACGAGATCGCGCTAGACAGTGCTTGGGGATGGGGCTCTAACACGCGCAACATGACGATCGCGGTGAACGGGGGCGCGCCGAAGAGATGGGCTTTTCCCATCTCCGGGGGCAACTGGTGGGAGACGGGCCGTTTGCTCATCGAGGTTGATGGGTTTGTAGCAGGCGATCAGAACCAGGTCGTGTTCGCGACCACGGGGGGTACGCCGGCTCCGGATTTGGTTGGGTTTGAAGTGTTTGAATAATGAGTGGCCGCCCTACCTACCTAGGCAGTCCACATACCTTCCTAATTAATTCACTAATTGAAGTCATTCTGCTTGTTGTTTATGTTTGCGATAAACATGCAGCCAGCCTACCCATTTGCTATTTGGTCGATTCCCACGTATGTTCTAGGTAGGTATCGCTAGAACTATACGATGCAGGTAACGGCTATTTATAGATGTCGCGGGTGAGATTTGGATGTGTCTGTTTCGGAGAGAGTGCGTTACCGGTAGGGCACAGCATTATTTGTTCCTGACACCGGAAGTAATGGAAAAGGGAACTGGTGATCAGCATGCAGAGGAGTGGAGCGAAATGCCAACTTGCACGCTTCGTATTCACTCACCATCCACTCCTAGGTAAGTAATAAGACAATTCAGGGGGAGAAAAGGGGGGGTAACTAAACACGCCAGACTCAGAGAGAAAGCATGACTATCGAGTCTCACCAATAATAGTGTAATAAAAAGTCATCAGATTACTTCGTCTACATTAGGTACTACCTACACAACCTACTACCTATGTACCTAGCACCTGGGCTCATGCCTTTGTTCCATAAAAAGACTTAGGTAATAATAATAATACAAAAGACAAGATGAAGTTGAACTCTGGTCTGTCTCTCTGTCTGTGTGCTCCTTTTTTTATTCCTTTTCTTCTATGTTTTCTTCACAAATAGGAGAAGGCCATGTGCAGGGAGTGGCACGCGGTGTGTGTGTGTGGTGTCATAAGTCGGTACATTCTAACTATAGGCACTTACTTACTTACTTAGTGTTCCTAGTCGAGGGATCTCGATGTGGAAAGAAAAAGGGAAAGTGTAGGTAAGAAAAGAAAAATTCATCAGGCGATGCGCTTTTTATTATTGGTATTTTCTCCTCCTGCATGTATACTTAGTGTACCTACCTAACCTAGTGGGAAGTGGTTCCTTAGAAGGCGACAATAATTAAAACTGCATCGGGATGCGAGCATGGGATGTCTCGATTTGGAAAGTAGGCATTCCATACTTACAATGCAGTAATACCCGGACTAAGTATTACATGTGATCGGATCATCTGGGCCGTATCCAAGGTTGTAATAGGAGAATAAGAAAAAAAAGTTTATTTATCTTCAAGACCTCAGTTGCTATAATGGACGCAATGATTTCATTGTATTGAGTTGTGGTTTGGAGGATAAAAACTCATCTTGGTGGCAGAATATTGCCGACCTATAGGTAGTAGGTAGGTACCTAGGTGGTGCACATACCTCAGGTTTATGTGCAAGGGGGCGTTCGCCGTGAGATCGACGCTAGCATTCCTCTAGGTTAAGAGTGGGAATTCCCTACATAGTTTGGGTATGTAGTTACGGTACGTAAAGAAGCAGCAAAAAAAAAAAAGACCTCAGACTACTTAACCTAGGTAGGTGGAGGGTCTCGCGGACCCAGATATAATCCCCAAATTCCCCAGATAAATACCCAAAAGATACATTGGTCAGAAGGTCAACTAATGCTAAAATCACTAGGTTAGGTGGTGGTACACTACAAGTAGGCGGGGCACAAGTTGGGCTGTGAATAACACCTGAGCGAGTAGCCTGATAGGGCTCTAGCGGCGGCTTATTAGCGGCTGAGTACGAAAAAAAAGTCATCAGGTTTTTTTTTTTAGCTTTGGCTTTGGCTTTGGCTTTGGCTTGTGAAATCTCTGATTCGCTTCCCGCTCCCGCCTTTTTTTCCCTGACCTGTGCAACCCTGCAACCTTGCAACCTGCTCATAAGCCCACTTTTACTTTTCCCTTTAACAACTTACACCTGAACCTTTTCATTGCTCTCTTCCTCCTTTCTACTTGCTCTTCCCTTCCACCACCATACGGTGAACCCCAACTCAACAAACAATTACCTCAAAATAGGTTGTACCTTTACAACGACACTGTCCCCGCCTGCCAATGCATCAGCAAAAGAAGCCTTACGACTCTTACTTCCACGCCTGCCAGACACCGATGCTCGCCCCAACCGCCCAGCCAGCACACCTAGATCACCTTCGCGAAGCACGCGCCGACGCTGAGCGCCGACGCGGCACCCGTCTACCTTGAATCGGGGCGGGCTGACGGTCGCAGTTCCATCACGAGAGCGACTAGATACTACCTATTACCATATATACCTACCCTAGGTTAGGTACATAAGACAGACAACCGCATTCTGTCTTGCCGTGCGCCGCCATAGCGCAACAGAGCACTAGAAAGAAAGAAGAATAGAAAGAAGACACCAACCAGGCCGGACCAGACCATATCATACCACACTTCAACATGTTACCGCCGGCTGCCCCAGCGCTGACCACCGTCCGCGGCTTCGCCCCTACTCCGGTCCTATCCGGCGACGAGGATTCCGACTACTGCCCGACCCCGCCTCTTTCTTCACGGCGAGGCCGCGGCCCCCTCCTCGACGATGTGGTGAGCGCCAACTGTAGTCCTGTGCTGCGTCCCACTCACTCGCCTGCTATGAGCGGCATCGCCAAGCTGCGCATGAAGCTAGAACCCCTCAGTCTCAACGACTCACGCTCTAGCACCATGTCTCGAAACCGCAGTTGCAGCCGCCAGCGTTTTGTGAGTACACCCGGTAGCTTGAATGGACGCAGTGACGATGAGTTCTCCGAGAATGGTTCCGTCTCGTACGAGGTGCCTCTAGAGCACGATTTCGTCAGCGAGAGTGTACGCGACAAGCCTAAATTGGGAATAGTCGAAGGTGGACTGGTACCTCGCAAGATGCAAGCCGAGGACTTCGAACCCCTCCGCTGTCTCGGAAAGGGCACGTACGGTACCGTTCTCCTCGTCAAGCAGCGGGCAACTGGCCGACTGTATGCACAGAAGCAGTTTAAGAAAGCTTCCGTTGTCGTGCACAAAAAGCTGGTCGAGCAGACAAAGACTGAGCGCCAGATCCTTGAGTCGGTCAACAGGCACCCCTTTGTCGTGAAGTTGTTCTACGCATTCCAAGACCGAGAGAAGCTGTATCTCATCCTTGAATATGGCCAAGGTGGCGAGCTCTTCACCCACCTGAACACTGAGAAGCTGTTCCCCGAATCGACGGCTGCCTTTTACATGGCAGAGATGGTTCTTGCGCTCTCGCACCTTCACGAAACCCTCGGCGTAGTCTATAGAGATCTGAAGCCCGAGAACTGCCTGTTGGATGCGCAAGGGCACCTGCTGCTGACCGATTTTGGTCTCTCCAAGGTTTCGGTGGACGAAGATTCTGGCTGCAAGTCTATCCTCGGGACTGTTGAGTATATGGCTCCGGAAGTGGTTCTCGGCCAGAAGTACGGCAAGGCGGTGGATTGGTGGTCGCTCGGTGCGCTAGGGTACGATCTGATGACAGGCAACCCGCCATTCCGTGGCGGCAACCACGCCAAGATCCAGCACAACATCGTCAAACAAAAGGTTGTCATGCCATACTTCTTGAGCGCTGATGCCAAGGACCTGCTGAACAAGCTCCTGCGCAAGGAGCCCGCCAAACGACTCGGTTCGAACATGCCCAAGGACCTCGACGCGATCAAGAAGCACCGCTTCTTCCGCAAGATCGACTGGAAAAAGCTCGCCGCCCGAGAGCTAGAGCCGCCCATCCAGCCCATGATCACCGATCCTGAGCTCGCCGAGAACTTTGCCCCTGAGTTTACCGAGCTCTCCCTCAGTCCCCTGATCACAAGCAAGGACCATCCGTGGGCTGCCGGCGGTGACGGCATGTCACCATTGTCGCCCAGGGACGGTGGCAGCAGCAGCTTCAAGGACGACAACCTATTTGGTGGATTCAGTTTTGTGGCTTCGAGCAGCCTGCTTGAGAATAGCGGGTTCATGATAGCTGGCGCTTAGGGGATGGAGAGAGTTAGTGAACCCGGCACATTCTTGAGTCTGGATATAGAAAAAGAAGCGCGAATAGGATGAAGGGAAAGAGAAGAACCGATCATTGGTTTTATTTTATTTTAGACTCAAACTTAGCGTTTCTAAAGTATACGCGGAATAACAGGGAATAATAATTTGAAAGGGAAAAGGGAGGTCAAGTCACGACCGGAAGACAATATAGACATAAAAAGTAAAAGCGAAGCAGAATATACGCATTTTTATTGTTAACCCCTTTTTTGGTATATGGCTATATTTTCGGCACTTTCTTTATGCCCCTCAGAGCAGAACAGAACACGGGTTTGTATGAGGGTGTGAGTGCTTAGGTGATAATGGCCGATTGCTTAATTATTATTCTTAGCTAAGTGTTAGGTACTGGTTTTGTTTCCTTGGATTAGCCCGTTCCCTCGTCCCTTTTTCTAGGGTGGCTACAAGAGAGAGGGCCTTGGAGTTGATATAGGCAGTTCAAGTGAGGGTAGGGAAATGGTAAGGGAGGAAGGACTATGCGGACTGGCTTCCTTACCTGGTTGTGCCGCGGTATTTGCTGTCCTCCCGAAGAGCCCCCCCCCCCCCCTTTACTTCGGCTTGGCTCTCGATATCTTGGTATCTGCCCCCTAGCTATCTGTTCTCCTTTTCCTAACGAAATGGCCCGGCTTAATTGGCTCTGGGTTGGGAATATATCGTCAGCTTACCTAAAGGGTCCGGGATAATGCTGTATCTAGCCTAGAGAATGATAACCTGAGGAGGGGGCGAGAGGATGAGAGAGATAGGAGACAAGGGTTAAATAGGGACTCTTCTCGTTTGAGAGGAAGAGGCTGCCACTACTGACTAACTCAACTAGCCTAGGCGCAAATTCTTGGGTTTATTGAATCATTGTGCTCGTTGATGGGGGGCTGCATAAAGGGGGGGAAAGGGGAGGGGGGGGCATTTATAGTATTAGATGTTGTAGGCATATGTAAGGAAATGGCTCTGGGTGGATGTAGATATATATATAGGTATATATTATAGCCTAACTACTGTATATCTAGCACAGGGGCTCGGAACATTACATTATATTGTGTTGGCTATACGTATACCCATTATTCTAGGTGAGGGATAGAGAGGGAACAGGACCACATCCCTAGGTTAGCTGTATGAGGCTGAGGCTGTGAGGGGACAGCAGAGCGGTCTACGACTCCCAACCATGCATATCGTACAGTTTTAATACTCGATTATCAAAAAGACAGCGGAAAGCTATTCTATTGGTCTTAAAGCGTAAAGAGTAGAACTGCATACTGACCAACTGGCTGGCTGAAGTGTAAAGCTAAAAGAAGGAAAGCATCGCTATATATATATACTTGTCCCCGGTTCTCTTGGGGCCTCACAACACTACCTATATGAATTATGAGATGTATAAGTTGGTACCGAACTAGTATATACTATAGTCATGTTTCCCAAAAGAATAGTATGGGCTGTTTATTCGCAGGTTTCTATGGGTGTTATATGCACTTCCCCAGGGTTCTGAGACGAAAAGCTATACATACATACATGTTTTGTTGACAGAGGGCGGGCTTTGCTGTCTTTTACTTGCCCCCCGAGAGCAGTGATATATGCTCTCCTACCCTGAGTGCTGAATGTCAGTGTATCTAAATATTGTAGGTTATGTATCTTCCGATTTACGTTGATATATGTTTTAATAGAATGGATAATAGATGTTGATTTTTGGAGGCCTCAGTCGTTAGGAAGTGTGTCAAGGACGATATATATGGCAGTCTCTCGTCTTTAAAAAATAGTTCGCGCGGTAGTACGCAAGAGCGTGCATGTCATCATGCAAAAGAGCCAGAGTAGAAAGGAGGGGGGGGGGGGCAGGATGAAGATAGGCAGCTTGGATACTAACCCGTGCTTGTGGTAAGTGTCGTTTTCCCTGATCTTCTGGTGGTGGTTAAGCCGTAGAAGAAAAAGGAGTGGAAAGGGGGTGAGGGGGAGTCATCAATAATATCCTAAGGGACTGGCATCAGCATTGTAGCGGTCTGACTACTCCATGTTCATGTTATACAATCAGGCTTATGGGAGCCGCATTTGTCTGGTGGTAGGTAGATGTTGCGAGTTGTTGTATATGGGTAGTGAACGAATGGGGCAAGGAAAGAGTTAGGTTAGTAACTTCGAGACAGTAGCTCCTGGCTCCATTGAGATAGCTCTACTAGTTAATCACTTGGTTACCATTATCCCCTAATATATCTACCTCTCTTTTCCTGTCCTTCTCTACGGGTACCCATGTCGCTCTTCCTTGAATGTTAAAAGGGTAGGGGGAGAAGAAGGACTAAGTTGGTAGTCGTTGTAGTTCCGCTTCTGGTATAAAACTAGTTGAGACTCTTTTTATTAACTAATGTTGTTATTGGTTGTTAATTCAAGTAGTGGGCTTCATGTTTATTTCCTCTCTTTTCCCCAATGATCATCTACTTACTTACTGACAGGGAAAATATAAGAGGATGGGGGTTCAAGAGCCTCTTGTTAAAGTCACAATCATGACGTCGCTACCCCCTAGGTAGATAGCTCATGCATTAGATTCGCTCATTTGATGATCTTTACTGCTTACAATTTAATTTAATAGTGCCTGGGAGTATTTCAGCTTAGATATAATAATAGTAAAATATGCAACCCTACTGATGTCAATATAATACTTACTGGCTATTTCGAGCAGCCGGAGCCGAGCTAGTAAGAAATCACTTCCTACATTCATCTTTACTTTGAAACGTGGCAGAAGACACTCCGTAAACGGTAATTGAGCGGTTGACTACTAGAGAGTAAGTCTGAAGGATAGTTGACCTGCTTATTAATATCTAAAATTCATGATGCCGCAGATGTCTTGCAATATGGCGAATGTCAAATCGGCGTCCCAGGAGCTATGAACAAACACAAATCTCAAACGCGCATCATCAATGGCTTGTTTCTTGGCGGTCACTATGTGCTACACTCAGCCACCATCCTGACAGTCGATATAAAATATTTTATTCCATTACATGATGCATGTAATCCTCGGCAGAGAATGAGGCAGCCGACGAGGTCGGGCGACGGCCTAGGCAGCTGAGAGCATTCGTCAGATAGGGGTTTTATTCAAATGTACTAGGTTAGAACAATCTTCAGTTGACCAATACCTCGTACAATAACACCTAGGTATGTAGGTAGATAGGATACCCGCAAGACGAACTATTGATTTATCTCCGATGGCGACTTTTATGAGATCCGACAATAACGAGATGACTGGTTGATATATTGGATTTCGTGACTCCAAGGGGGTGAACAATGCGACTCTCTTTACCTTTCCATCGAAGAATGAATGTATAGGCCTTTTGAACCCCGGTCGGGAGGAGACGCTGACGACTCAGTGTAAGTGCGCATAAGCCGCGTCTGGCTCTTTTACCACTTCTGCTTTTCTTTTTGTCTTTTCCCCTATCGCGTCAATGATGGTCCTGCGAGCCGCGCAGCTCCCGAATGCCTAGCCAGCCATGTCTCGTTATCGCTCTTCATCCATTCGAGCGAGGAAACCACAAGAAAAAAGAGTTCAAGAGAAGAAAAAGAAAAAAAGAGAAGTTGGCATGGAATAACAATATGTATGACAGCGCCGAGCCATTGGCGGCATGGACGACGCGTGGCCGGCTTGCTTCGTTTCATGGTAAGGCTCGACTTCGATTGGACGAACCCGTCAGCTAAGCCACGACGGTGATGACGACCTTCCCCTCCGATAATGTAGGTAGGTAGGTAGGCAGGTACATAGAGAGGGGGGCTTATCGTGGTGCATCCGGAGGTGAGTTAGGGGACCGGTGCCCCGAGAGCCAACGACTTCTGGATTTTCTGCCCGGGGAAGAGGAAAGAGGAAAAGAAATCGAGAATAAAGTCGCTAATTCCGGCTGACGACGGTGTTTTTTCCTTCTTTCCACCTTGAAACCAACCATGACGTCCCGGGCGGACGGCTACGTAGATGTTCAAGGTTGGTACCTATCATGGATAATGTGGCTGATGGGACAACTTGGCGTTTCCAGCAAGGAATTTAACAGAAAAAAAGATCATCAGAGAATTAGATTGATATTCTTTTATTATTATTTTAAGTCCTTGGGATGCATGGAAGACCCTTCCCCTGGGACACCCAGGTCAGTATACTTACTACCTACTACTTACTAGTAGTATACACTAACCTTACATACATACGTCGTATAACATTGAAGCAGCACCGGGGGCTATGTAGGTACTCTAGTTATTAGTGTAGATTGTTAGTTAGTAATGTTTAAAGGTTGTCATGTAAGTGGTTCGGCTGGCGCTAACATTTGACAACCCCCCCTGGTCCTTGGTCTTCCTTCCCCCACAGAAGCTAGATGCCTACTAGACCTTAGGTAGGTACTTGAAGCTCGACGACTTTCCGAAAAGGGAAAATGAGAGCTATGTAAAGCTATGATGATATGTATGTAGACTAGGTACTAGGTTAGCACGTTAGTCAGTAAGTCAATTAGCTTAACCTAACCTAGGTGTATCGTCCTTTATGTTTGACCAGTTAGCATCTGTATACATGGTCTGGTCATGTTTGCTTCAACCATCAGATCCGTCTGTGTTCAGTATAACATTGGACTGACTTACATAGCCTTAGGCAGTATTTGTCGACGGCAATACGGCTCAGTATCACCATGTAAGTGGCACGTATGACGACGATTTCGATCAAGGTCGAGACTGTAAGTGACCCATCAGAATTAGGGCCCTGTCCCATCCCCCCCCCCTCCCCCTGTAAGCGGTAGGACTGCAGCATCCCATCCGGGACTTGACTTAGGTAGTTCTATATAATACTGCCCTTTAAGACACTTTTAATTAACAATAATCCTCTATGCAGCATAAGCAAACCCCTGTCTTCTTACCATGTTAGGTATGTATGTGCAGGACAGAAGATGGAGGGTATGGTCACATCATTATCATAAGAATATGTCTTTTTTTTCCTTGGGAGCAGGAAGAGGCTGTCAGTTGGAACTTGCATAAACATCCTTTTTTCATCGCCCACCATCTGTGGAAAATCATCAGAATGATCGTCAGCGGGAAAGCTTTGGTTGGTAGCTAACAAAACCAATCAACTCGGCCTGATTCTATTTTCGAGGCACCTCGAATCCAACTTATTCCAACTTTATTTTTTTCTGGGAAGCAGACAAATGTCTGCTGACGGTTATTCTCCGAGTAGGCAGAGGGAACATCGAACAACGCTACCACATAAGGCTGCGCCCCCCCTCGACGGACTTGAGATGTGCATCCCCGGACAAGATGGTGTAGGTACCTATCTGAAGAAATGGCAAATGCCTGATTACACTGCATTAGAGCTCGGAGGGCAATCCGTCTCAGATTCGGTAGCGAGCCTTATTTCGATCCTATTACGGTAGCTAAACACAACCCCCCCCCCCCTTCTTAATGATGCCTTATCAGGATGTGGGAATCACACCTCCCCTCCACCTCTCGATGTGAAATTCTGTCGATGTGAATGTGATTCGGACGAAAATTACCCCCCTGGCCGGTCTGAGCTGAGCTGGACTGGACTGGACTAAGGTTCCTTACATCTTTGTGAGGATCAATCTTCTTCCACGTGCATTGCGCTTTACGACGCTTATCTTGGATGGATCTCCCTTGCCCTCGTCTCACTATGCGTATAATCGCCAGACTCCCCACATGCAAGCAAGCAAGCAAGCTACCTACACATACACGCATACAATACCTACATGTAGTATATAGGTAGGTTTAGAAGATTAGGTAAACGCAGCCATTCTACATAACCTTAACCTAGGTTAAGTCGGATACCAAGACTTCACCGCAGATTTGTCAGGGAAAAAAAAAAGAAAAAAACACTAATGTTTCACCGCGGATGCATCGCAGATTACGCACAATGGATCGACCTACATATCAGGCCAAGAGGTGATGGTTGTCAACAAAGAACCTAAAGGAGCAGGTATGGATGGATGGGTGGTGTAAGTGAGTAGGTAGGTAGTGTACATATCGTGTTCTCATGCAGTTAGTTAGCTACCCTTAGAAAAGATCCATACAGCACCGACTACCTACCTAACCGTGGTCTGGCCTGTAGGCTGTGAGCCAAGACATTTCTGTTTAGAGAAAAGACCCCCCTGCGAAGAATGCTCTCTGTACGGTAATCTACCTACCCTAGGTAAACTAATGACCATTATACGAGGTTTCCCTCGTCCCGAAAATGGACAGATGTAGAAAATGATGTTCTTTTTTTTTCTTCTCGAGAATTCCGTCTCAGCTCTCTTATTTCTTATTTACCTACATTTCATCGACGTTTGCTTGGTGGCTGGTTGAAATTACAATATCTACCTTACATAGAGAGTTCCTCCAGCCACACCAGGGGGGGGGGGGGGGGGGCATACGATGTAAATAAGCAATAGAAAGGGGGGGGGGGAGGAATAGGGTAAAGAGTTGATGTTTCGTCGCTTGTTATACCTAATCTTTACGATTAGTGTAAAAGTCGGCGTGCCTAAAGTGACGGTGTCACCCGCTATAGTGACGGTGATCCACCCACACTAAACCTGATATCGCTAGTCAGTTCGAATACCCCCCTACAGGTACAAACTCCGTAGTAATTAAAGGTACCAAAGTTGCTAGCAATTATCGCGTCGTGTAAAAGAAAGCATACATACCTACCTGATGCAACCTACCTACTTACCTCCTTACTATTGCACTTTACGCAGCCGCATTTCCAAGGCGCAGGTGGATTTCACGGCCTTGACGACTCCAGAATGGATTTTAGGGCATTAGAATGCCTTAAGGTTAATTTTAAAGTCAGAGAGGCAATTGGAGTGGTTTGCGACGTGTGGTTTTTAATGACTATGCTGAGATAAAATAAGTACTTAGATTACTACGGGCTTTGTACCTTAAGTGGGGTACTGGGGTTGATTAACGATATCAGGTTTAGTGTGGGTGGATCACCGTCACTATAGCGGGTGACACCGTCACTTTAGGCACGCCGGTAAAAGTCTCCTTCGCATAACACTAATCCGCATTCTGCCTAATGTCTCGGTACTCCAGACGGCAGAGTAAAAGGGACGCGAGGACATACATAATGCCCGTGGTGGTGTACGAAGGGTGGACCATGAATGGCTGAAAGAAGCCCCCCCCCAGGAACGGGTTGGCTCCTCTGCTCTGGCCCCCTCGGCTATAACTGACAGTACACGAGTGAAACCTTAGGGAAGCGTGGGGGGGGAGTGGTAAGGGACGGACAGATCTCAGATTCGTTTCTGAGTTGTTCACTACACTACACTACACTAGGTAGAGCTTGAGTTGAAGCCATGAAACTCTCTACCTTTAGTAATTACCTGAGCCAGGTATGTCTACCTAGTGTAGATAGGTACATTTGAAGTATGATGTGTACTATACCTAGCCACCGCGGTCTATAATAGCCTCTTGGCACATCAGAAACATCACCCGGGGGGGGGGGGGGGGGGGGGATCCCTTCCATTGACGAATGACCGAGGCTATGTTTCCAAGCACGGCATCCGTACCTTGACCGGACCCAGACGACGACTTCTGAACTTGCCCCAGTGGGGTAGGTAGGTAGCTCACTCACACCTTTTGCCCGTCGACCGGTATCGAGTGTGATACCGCTGTGTAAGTAGGTAGGCGGGAAAGTTCGCTGTCCACGTCAACGGCCAAGCCCTATATCATTTACTATTGGCCCGAAGGGTCAGAAATTGGCCAAGCCCGAGAAGGGCGCCAGGGGTGGTTTTTTTTTTTTTGAGGTTCGCAAAAACCAGGGGATATCCTGAGCAGGATATATATTTTTTTATACTATGCTTTTCCATTGATCGACAACACCACCCGCTTCCATGGAAAAAAAAGCATAGATACCCAGCCGTATAAGTCTGACGGGAGTCTCGGCGGCGCCTTGGCCGCGTTCCTTTAGGCATGGAAAGCATGAACGTCGTCTTTCATTACATCTTGCGGGGATCAGCGGCCCCCAAAACTGGACAAGCAACTAAGAGCACGATAATATGAGTAAGTGACACATATCTGGGCTATACCTCTGTGGTAAGCTTCAAGCCCCCTCCCCCCGTAGCGTTGCCATAGAGCTATAGACACCCCATTCACAAGCCAAGCTGTAGATCGCGATTCATGGGATGGATCCTCCGGCCTGGGAATTATATATCTGAACTATGAATAAGAGGGAGGCCCTCTTACCTCCTATCTACCTACCTACCTAAGATAGACTGCTATAAAACGGTCAAGAGCACCCATCACCCCCCTTCTTCTTATACCTACTTCACGTCGATCCATACTCCCCCTCGGCCCGCAATAAGTACTACTTGAAGTAGCACCCCGTCTTGAGACGATGATGCAAACTCTTTCACAAGCCATATAAAGAAGAGAAAAGTAACACGTACAACCGAACTTTCCCGATCTGGTTCGAGGTAGTACTATATTTTTTTTTTCTCATACCGATCCATTGTCATCTGTCACAAGTGAGCTGTTTGTTCTACCGTCACACCGGATCCCCCCCCAAGTCGAGAACAGGGAGAATATAAAAACCACGACAAAAAAAACAACCACCATCCTTCCTCCCTTACACGCATGACACTCAACAACTTGTCGTTTACTATATATACCCCGTGGAACGTGTACAGCAGAGCGCCTTTCTTTGGGATTCTTGAAGTTATCGTCGTCAGCAAGAAAAAAAAGAGGCTTTCGCCTTGTTCTAGCTGACAGTCCCCCTAGAGAAGAAAAGGAAAAAAAAGAAGAGAAGCCGACGGAGACGTAACAACGTGCAACCGCAACAACAACACCAGGAGGACGTTGATTAACTAGAAACCACGATAATCCCCATCCCCCTCCCTTCAGCACCGTCTTGAAAAAAGTCGAGGTTCATCGGTAAAGTACGAGAGACGAATTGATCGGTCGCCATGTTGTCGAATTCGCGTCTGGCGTCAGCGGCGCTGTGTAAGTCACGCCTTCTTTCTCCTCCCCCCTTTTTCTCATAGTGCTTCCCTTCTTCCCTTCTTCCCTTCCCCTTCATCCCTTCCCGCCCTCCCCCTAAATATATATATTTCTTCCTATAGGATCGAAGGGATTCGAGCATACCCGGACCGTTCCACCTCACGTCAGATATCTTGATGCACACATACGCACCTATAATTGCAGTAGCCCCTTTCCCCCCATACCAAGCCACCCGAGAAATAAGACCGCATGGAAGCCTATTACCTGCCACACCCTTCATCTTGTCCTGATCCCCAAACCTAACCTACACACCACACTCGCTTCCCCCCTCCCTCCATCCATCCACAATGCCGCCGCTAACGCCACCACCCCAACAACAGCCGCCTCCCTCCTGGCACTAACAAGCCTCCCGGCGCGCGCCGGCGCCTCGCCAGCCTCCTACTGCCCAGCAGACGATATCTGCTACCAGGTGGGGGTGCCGAGCAGCTCGGCCTCGTCAGATAGCGGTGGGAACATCTACCTGCAGCTGCAGGCGCCGACTTCGTATGCGTGGGTGGCGCTGGGGACGGGCACGTCCATGACGGGATCCAACATGTTCGTGCTGTACGCCGACGGCACCGGCAACGTGACCATCTCGCCGCGGTCCGGCACCGGGCACGTCGCGCCCTCGTACAACGCCGACGCCGACCTCGAGCTGCTGGCCGGCAGCGGCGTCGACGAGGACACCGGCCTCATGACCGCCAACGTGCGCTGCGGTAACTGCGAGTCCTGGGTGAGTGAATGAAAAATTTACCCGAGCCATTTATTCTTCCCCTCTCCCCCCGAACTAAAATAGTTACTCAATAATATGGGCAAATTACTGATTTAAATTTTTTTTCCCAAACGCAGTCCGGTGGCGAGATGAGTCTGTCGTCCACGTCGACGGACTGGATCGCCGCGTGGAGGGCCGGGGACCCGCTCGACTCGACCGACACAGACGCGTCTATCCAGCGGCACGACGAGCACGCCTCGTTCACGTTCGACCTGACGCAGGCGCAGGTGAGCAGCGACGCGAACCCGTACACGACGACGACGGGGGACACGACCAGCGGCGGCGACACGACGGCCGGGTCGGGTAGCGGCGCCGGCAACAGCGCGGGCTTCCCCTGGTACCTGCGCGAGATCCCGACGCTGGAGGCGGCGCACGGCATCCTCATGGCCATCGTCATGGTGGTCATGTACCCGCTCGGCTCGCTGCTGATGCCCGTCTTCGGCAAGTGGTGGCTGCACGGCGCGTGGCAGGTCGTCGCCTGGCTGGGCATGTGGGCCGGATTCGCGATCGGCGTTGTGCTTGCGCAGCGGACGGGTATCGTGAGTAGCAGTTCCCCTTTCTGTTCTCCTTATATATGCCTTTCCTGTCATTTTCACCCTCCTTCTCGTCCAACCCCTTATCCCCCTTTCCTGTTCAACCTAGCCCCTCCCCTCCTTCACCAAGGAAGCAAGAGAGAGAGAGAGGGAGGGAAGATGCAGAGTAAACGAGAAGAAAGAAAGCTGACCAACGCACCGCAACAGAACTTCACAACCCACCACACCAACCTCGGCACCGCCGTCGTCGCCCTCTTCGGCGTGCAGCCCGCGCTGGGCTACCTGCACCACATGCAGTACGTGCGCAGCGGGTCGCGGGGCATCGTGTCGCACGCGCACGTGTGGTACGGGCGCGCGCTGATGGTGCTCGGCATCGTCAACGGGGGCCTGGGCCTACTACTCGCGGGGACGGGCCGCTCGCTCGTCATCGCGTACTCCGTCGTCGCGGCCGTCGTATTCGCCGCGTATCTTGCGGGTGCGGCGTTCGGTGAGGTCAGGAAGGCGAGGGCGGCGCGCAGGGCGGTCGTCGACGGGAGGGAGAAGCGGAACGGTGGTGTCGATGCTGATGGTGAGGGCGCGAGGTTGAATGGGAACGGGAGGGAGAGGAAGATTAGTGCGTGAGGTGGGGTGCTGGACTGAAAGGGAAGGAAAGAGAAAGGGAAAGGGAGGGGCTATTCTATTTCGTTTTCTGAGGTATAGTTTGGTTCGGTTCGGTCTGGTTCGGTAAAGGATATGGAAAGGGGAAGGGAAGGGGGCAATAGATCATAAGAGATACCTTCATGATTATGTTCGGATGGGGAGCGGAAGCGCGATTCACTTTCACTATAGATACAAGAGAGACAAGGATAAAGGAGGGGGGAAAGACTGGTGCTCATTATTACCCTCGCTATCGAGAAAAGGGGGGGCCAGATATTAGATGATAGTTAGCTTTGTCACATATTTGGCTTGCAATATGTGCTGTGCCATTCTATAAGAAGTACGCTAGTTAGAAATGAAATGGAACGTTTTAATGTTGCTCGTACGTACCTTTTTTTATTCGGCTCATATCAAACCCTTACGCCTTTTTCTCGCCCATCTATATGTATAGGTAGATAGGTGGACGTAGTAAATGCTTAATGGTACCGGTTTGTATCTCCTTCATAACCTCGCTTCTGTGTTTCACAGAACACCAATCGCATACATGGCTCGGAGGCAAGTCGTAAATGCACATTGAGTACTCTCAAGAACTGCATCGATATACCCATATAACCAACTACATATACAATATTGAGTACATCTCCAACTAGAGTACACATAATGAGACAAAAGGTTGCTGTTATAGAGTACATAAGGAATAGATGCTTGGAACAGTGTGTAAACATAATAAAACCTCGCAAAACTAGATAAATTTGCGCCGTGGAGTTGTAATGGAAAAGTCGACTGTACCGAGTATTCGCATAACCACCTCGACGTAGTTCGGAAGAACAAGAGCATATAATGAACCTTCTTTTGCATGATAGCAATCGGTGGAGAAGCTTTGGTTGCTCAACCTATAACTCCTAAAATCAATGTCGAAAATGTCGAGTTTCCTCTCCTTTCCTCAGATATACACTTGTTATGCTCGTTATTCCATCTTAAACCCCGCGAATGATATCTTCTGGGTGACGATAGGATGCTCAGCTTTGCTTCGGGAGTCTCCCGTACGCACGAGAGTACTAGGTTAGGTAGTATAATACAACTACCTTTCCTAAGGCTGAAACACTTCATGGCTGTAGCCATCCGATAAATTCCGGCACACCACCCCGTAGACTAGGTATTCCATCCAAGCTGACGTTCGAGGTAATAGTGAGATTGGTTGTTCTAGTCATTGGGTTCTCATTCATGCACTCCCCCTTCAGGATCCCGGTCAATTCCAAGTTAGCTCGGGTGATGGTCTCACTGGTATCTTTTACAGGCAGTCCCGCCTTTCTTCTCTTCTCAGTGGTGACGTTCTTCCACGTGAAGGGATCAAAACTTGCGAGTCGGGGCTCCCCGTCGCTATCGACAAATGGGAACCGGGCGAGCATATCGGCCATGTCAATGCGCGCACGCGTGGTTCCATCGAGTCTGACCTCGAAATCGCCGAATCTCTCATATAGCATGGCGGCGTGCAGCCTCGGCTGTAAATGGGAGACGAGCCCATATATCGTCTGGATGAGGATATAATTAGACATGGTGTGTCCCGCAGCGAGGCTCAGGTCGGACGGCGCATCCAGAGCAAACGTGTCATAGTTCGGGATGCACTCTTGTAGATAGGCCCAGGGGGTCAGTTCTGGGGCAAGTCCAAACGGCAAGACGGTGGATTCGGCCGTCGGTAGGAAGTCCATGACCAAGTGTTCAGCGGTAATCCCAGCCGAATCTTGGCGGGCGAGAGGACCGCCCTGGGCAAAGGTCCTGAGGGAAACATCTACGGCGCAAGTCGAGGGCCAATCGTCAAAGCCAACAAAATCGGGGTTAGACCTTTTCATCTGGGCGTCAGTCAATTCGTCGGGAGTTGCGCAAAGCCTAACACGGATGTAGAGAGTGCGATAGCGGGGGCCCAGGGTGGGCAGCGAGAGCCAGGTCGGCCATATGCTTCCATTGTCGAGGCAGAGGAAATCCAAGGCGATGTCTTGCGGGCGCGACGCTATGCGACTCAGGATCTGAACCGTTTCATCGTGGATTTGGCGATTTATTAGTAGTAGCGGTATGGCGGGATTCGTCAGGGGATCGGCATCGAACAGGACGCTTGCATATATGTGCCGACTGTAGTTAAGCTGTCGTCGAAGTGGCGTGATCTTACGCCGTGAGAGTTCTTTCAGCGAGGGCACGGTGGGAACGCGGCGGGGCTGATAAAGAACGAGCTCGAGAACCGCGTCTCGGATCTCGCAGGGTAGACCGAGAAATGAAGCTCGAGATGGCATATCTGGCGATATGAAAATCGTAGGTCTCTAACCTATCGCGATGCTGAAGGAGGGGGGAGGGGAGAGAGGAGGTAGGTAAGTATGTATGTATGTAGATAGGTAGGTTGGAGAGACGACTGGATGAGAAGACACGAAGCTTAGGTAGGTTAGGAGGATCCCGACACTAGACAGGGAGGGAGAAGAAGAAGGAGGAGGAGGAGAAGGGGAACTTGAGCGGTGAAGAGGATCGATCTAAGTAGGTAAAGTTAGGTAGCTGAAGCTGTTGTACGTCTCGATGCCATAACACAAGGGATTCGGATATTTTAATTCAATACCAATAGCCAAAAGGGGGGAAATGTTGTTGGTTGGTACATGGCATTAGGTATTAGTGAGGTGGGTGGTTTTTGTTAGGTGAGCTGTTCGATCGTCGGGTGATTTCCTTTGCCTCTCTTTTCTTTTCTTTCCTTTCCTTTCCTTCCCTGTCTTTCTATCATCTATCGTTCTGCTCTCCTCTGCTCTCCTCTCCTCTTCCTCTTTACCTAGCACTCCCACCCTTCAGTTCTTTTAGCTAGCGCGACAGTAAGGGAGGGGGACCTTGTTGAGTTGATTCCCGATTACATGGATCTGCTAGACGATCTACCTACGGGTGGGAGAGGTGGTAACGGCAGTGGTGGTGGTGGTGATGGTGGTGGCTGAGTGCAACAACAGCAGCGCAGTAGCGACAACAACAACGACAACAACAGCAATAATAACTCGGCCGGAGGTTCAATGTTGCATATGTACAAGCAGACATACAAAGTACCGATGGATTGGTTAGTGTCGCCAACTTCGAATCGGCTGCATGGGACTAAGAATAATAAGGTCGGGTCGTTGGATTGCCGAGTTGCTAAGAGGATAAATGATAGGCGGCCAAGGACTAGTTCGGTCAGAGGAAGTTATCGTAGTGCCGCAGCCACTTGATTGAACTTGAGGGAGGTTATCTAGCCTGGCAGACCGGTGAGATCTGGTTTGAGACTTATGTGGAAACCTGGAGAAAAGGTTAGAGTGATAAATAATGGATAACAGAAATAATAATGACGCTGTTGCTGATAATGATAATGCATCTTGGCTGCATCTGGTAGCGCATAGGTACATAACATCAAATAGGTCGGGCCTCTATTTCCCTATGTATCTATCAGACCTATTATATATATATAAGTTGTAACGTTCAAGGTATGTTGTATGCATGTTGGTCATGACAGAGAAACGATGGCGTTGCGTAACCCCGAGAGAGAGAGAGAGAGAGAGAAAAGATACCAGACATATTGATTGCATGTGATGGAAGAAAGTGAGAGAGAGGAAGAGACGAGATTGGGCTTGAGATCTACTTACTAGGTATGCTAACATTAGCATTGGGAGTACCTACTACCTATCAAATGTATGTTGGGTGTTGCTAACTGTAACTGTGTCTGGTAACATTGGAGTGTAATGCTGTAAGTACGCTACTAACTTAAGGTTAGCTGGTACATTGATAAGTAAGTACTTACTTAGTACCTACTTAGTATGTATGGTCTGTACTACATATGTATGTAGGTCTGGTTAATGATGAGCGAGTTGAGGCAAAAAGGTGGGTTGGCGGGCATGTGATGCCTTTTGATGGATATTTCATTGAGAGGCAGCGACATCGCATTATCGGAGGAGTTGCCTCTAACCGAGGGATGGATTAGCCTGATTAGGTAATGAATCTGACTGGTCAGTGCCGGCTTAAATGTGGTCCGAGCTCGTCACACTCCAGGCATGATTGGCTCGCAACAGGAACATTCGATTCAACCGAAACACCGGCGACCTGTGGGACCTTCCAACTGAGCGAAAAATCAACGCATCTTAGAAGCAAGCGCCTTCCCAGCGTTAGATTCCATTATCACCGACATCCATCACCACAACTCCTCACTCCTCACTCCTCATTCCTCTCTCCTCCCTCCCTCTCCCCCTCCAACCCCATCCCCAATCGGGCCATCTGCGCATTCATCTGTCAACATGCTCCTTCAATTAAGAGCTTCGGTATGTAACCTACTGTGTTCTCTTTGTGAAGAAGTGGAGAAGGCGAAAATAAAAAATACACCAAAAAAAAAGCTGCTAACCAAAGACCCCGAATCTCCAGACTGCTCGGTCCGCCGTCTCGGCTGTCACCCGCGTGGCGAGGGTTAACGCTGTTAGAGGCTTCATCGCTCCGACCGTATCACGACGAGGTAAGTCCTCTTTCATATTCACTATTCATTCATTATCCTCTGGCATATTCCCTTATGTCCGGCGTTGCTTGCTGGAAAGCTGCCTCGCCTCGGTGGCGGGGAAGTTGGGGAAGAAAAAAAAGATATGCGATATCGCAGTGATCAGCGAGCACCGACGCACACAACTCAACTACCTACTACCACCACACACCATAGTAGAACCACAAACCCTTCTCCTTCTCTCGCGCCGCAACCGCATCAAACTACTTTTACTAACTACCTACGTCACCAGCCGACTTCGTCCAGGAGCTCTACCTAAAGGAGCTCAAGGCATACAAGCCCACCCCGCTGAAGGACTCCGACGCCGTCGGTCAGGTCCAGGTCTTCAATGCGCCCAAGGCGCCCAAGTCCCCCGAGGAAGCCGACCTGGCCAACAGTCTGAAGGAGTACGAGAGCATGGCTGTCGAGGTTGAGGGCAATGAGGGTGCTGTCGGTGCTTCGTCTACACCTGCCGTCGTCGAGGACTGGCTAGAGCTCGAAGAGGACGAAGAGGACGATCATCATTGATTCAAACCGCCAGACATGACGAGACAATAAACCATGACATGTAAGGCCAAACCATCGAGGAACAGGGGAACGAACGCAAAAGACATGAGGGAGAAGGGTGAGATATGGCAGATCTATTGGACTGCTGGTTAGGAACATACGGGTATACCGTTGCCGGAACGGCAAATGCTTATGGTTGTGCGCGAAGGGGAGTAATCCATGTATATTTAAGCCTTGAGGGGGTACGTTGGTACCAAATGAAAAAATTACTCTGCATTTCCTGAAACAATATGCTCCTCCTCTACTCCATGACATCAACTGAAAGAACAGCTTTTATGACTCGCTTGCAAAGAAACAATATTCGGTGGATGTAGTATATCTAGATCCGGACCCTGCATTGTGCCACTCAAACTTTCGACGGACAGGTCTAACATTAATACGAGTACACACGCACTCGGAAAGTTACCTAGCTATCTATATCCATGATAACTAGAGTAGGGGGAAGAAAGGACAGGATACAAGTGGTGTTGAAGTATCGAAAGGGGAGCTAAGACGAGTTGATAGCAAGATAGCACTCAACTGGCTCAACTTGCCGTATGCTATCTTGCAGAAAGAAGACAAAGTGTAGGGGAGACGGGGAGGGGGGCATAAAAAGAAGACGAAGCAACAGCTGAATGTCCTAGGTTAGGTTCCAACTCCTCCTAATCGATATTTTATTACTGCTTTCTCTCTCTCTCTTTCTCGAATCAGAGAAATAGGTATCCCCGCCTGCCCGCCGGAAGAGATAAACTACCTAGAGAAACCGCGCGCGCGACCAGGTTTTACGTAGATATTACCTCTCTCTATATCTATCTAGAACAGAACGGGCTTCTGTATGGTGCTCAGGGAAATAGGTGATATAGGAAACTGGTAGGGCAAGTAGGTAAGTACTGTATGTTCGTTACCTACCCACTCACTCTCGATGCGGGACCCTTTATCGAGTGAAATGCGCCCCCCCTATTCGCGTCACGTAGGTAGAAATATCACATCCAGGCTGGACCCGTAGTATCCTCTTAGCTCTGCTTCCTGCTCTGTTTACTGGGCTGTTCTTTCATATATAGACATATACATGGAGTGGATCCAAGGGGGTATATATATATATTACAAGGATTGGGTGACTAAACATGTATTGAAATACCTAACCCTAGATCCTCTTCCACCCTGACGATTATGCATATAGCAACACTCTCCTCATGGGGCAAGGAAAATAAATAAGGCCCCTAAGGACTGTGTGTGTGTATGGGGGGGGGGGGGGGGGGGGGGGGGGTAATACGGTATGGCATAGATGGGCATGCAGAAACTGAGAAGAAAAATTGAGTTTGATCTATATATATATACGGCGAGATGGGGTCTTACAAATGGATGAAGAGACGAATACACAGTTATAACTCTAGTTTTTCCTCCTTTTCCCTTTTTTCCTTTTTCCTTTTTTTTTTTTCTTAACTTACCTACCTACCTACCCAACGAATTGTTTTCCTATTCCCCCCTACCCCTCTCTGTCCTGTCATAGGACAATTCCCTTTTCTCTCTCTCTCTCTCCCTTCTTTCCCATTCGCCCATTTCATCTGATAGTATGTATCTACCTAGGTTAATATCTACCATACATCCCCCCCCTCTAACCTACCTCCTCTGACGTAACCCGATATACGCCCCATCCTCCCCCCCTTTTTTCGGTCCCAAATTCAATACCCAAACATTACCTACCGACCAACCACCCAACCTAGTCAGTCATTGACCACTCAGATAATACATAGTACATCATCTATACATACACCCAGGGTAGTAACCCAGCTAATAAGTAAAAACAAGTTCAAAGCTATCCCCTATAATAGGATACGACAATGGTATCTATGATATAACACATAACACAGAGCTTGAGATCAGAGAAGAGAGGGTACGGCATCAAGGAAGGATCTGCTGAGGAAGAGGGAGGGAAGGAGAAGAAAAGAAAAAAACGCCTCAAGAGTGTAATACCTCCTAACCTTCGGTTAAGGTACTAACTAGTCCCTCTGAGTGTTGATATCCACCATACATAGGTAGGTAGGTAGGTACCCAGGTATATATATATATATGCCCAACATGCCGGCTAATCATGTAAAGGTCTGTAAAAGACTACCCCCTGGGGGGGAGGGGGGAGGAAGAATGAATTTCATACCGCGTATCGGATGAACTACATCTGATCTAGATCCAATTTCTCTCACCTTTGCTGTTTATTAATAAAATTTCTCTATATACACACACATATATATAGAATTCTCGACTATATTTTTCTTTTCTTTTCCCTATCTTCTCTTCTCTGTCTCTCTACCCGATTCTCTCTTTCTCTCTCTCTCTCTGTGTCGTCTGTCTGCCTCCATACTGTTTCCCTCATACTTAAAACTGCTTCCTCATTAACGTACTATTTTATAAAGTCTCTCTCCTCTCTTCTCCCTTCTACACTTTCTCCATATCCTCTCACACTAATGTCTTATGTGCCAACCAGCATACAATTTTCCGGAAAATAAAAATCACTTCGCTTCTGCTTATAACTTATAGTATGAAGGAAACCAAAGCCACGGGGTATTGAAGCGAACCGGAAAAAAAAGGAACCGAGAAGAGAAGGGAAGGAAAGGGAGGGGAAGAGAAGAGAGGGAGGGAGAGAGAAACAAGGCTAGGCTAGTCACATCAAACCACTCACCACCTCTTGTCCGCGACAAGAGAACAGACAAGAAAAGATATCCCCAAATCACTCTACTACTACTACCACTTACTACCGGCAACAAAACGCACATCTCAAGAAGAAAGAGAACATGGGGGTATAAAGAAAAACCACAAGACTTTTGGGTTGATCGAACTGGAATTAATCTCTTTTTTTGCGCCTTCTGATACTTGCAAAGCTGGAAGAAGAAAAAGAAGAATTTCTTTGCCGTCGCTAATGACAACGAAACTGACTGACTGACCGACCGATGGTAAAGCTGGGTTTTTCTTCACCATCGCTGTCATCATTGTGGGTAGATAGTTATCTAACCACACATTATATTTTTTCCCCCCCTTGGTTTCACCAAACTAAACCCCCTCAATTCTCCACCACTCCTTTTTTCTGCCTCAATCAACACATATAGCAAATCTTGTGCTTACTCTCCTGACCAGGGGGGTTTTATGTCCGGGTTTGCTATTTCGTTCCGATGGCGCTTGTAGGAGGGGAAAAGAAGAAAAAAAAGAAAAGAAAAAAAAGCAATAAGGCCAGCTCGGGAGCTGACAGTATGATGTAATGCCAGTCCTATAACATTGCATAACGCAGCAGATCCCAAAATAGACGATCAACAAATCAGACCGTGCAATTGGGGTAGTGAGCTTCCATAACTTTTTTTTGTTGAGTTCATGATGTAGTATCGGAGGCTTGAATAGCCTTCTGTATGTATGTGCCAGTATGCCTTACTATTTGCAATAGCCGAACGCCCCTCCTTCCGACCAGCTACCAACCTCTGCCGGTCATTATCTCATGCAATAAAGTACCGCCCTATGCAATGATGCCATTGAATACAATTTCCTTGTCAGAATGGAAAAAGATCGCGATTCCGGAAATGGATATGCAGCTGCTACCTTTCCCTAGCTGGGCCCCAGTCAACAGGAAAAGTGAGCCTCACATGTCAAATTGATGCGTAAAGGTCTCTTCGTGTCCGCCAGTCCTTACGATGCCACTCATTCGGTTCGCTTTTCTGAGGTCGATATCATCGAGTTCGTCCCAGTCGTTATCTCGACGGTCACCATCGTCCATATCCTCGTCGTCATATCGTCCTCGCATGTGGTCATCTAATGAGCTCTCATCCACGAAGGTGAAACCTTGGAAATTTGCTTGAGTAGTAGGTGACAATGGGGTAGACGTGGCAAAACCAGCGGCCAGCTGCTGAGCTCGTTCGTTCAAGGAGCCGTTGGTATTCAGAGCGTTAGTAAACTCGGGGTCAAAGTATGACACATCCGTTTCCGACTTCAACTTCGGCTTGAATGGCGGCGTGATGAGTTTCTTAGACAGAACATCCCAATCAACATCGGCAAAGAATGGATGGCATTTGAGCTCCTCTGCGTCATCCACAGCACCTAGGCGGTGCTTTGGATTCCGGTTCAGGAGTCCCTTCACGAAATTCCTACCCTCCTGGGATAGGGTATCTCGGGGAAACCGAACCTTACCGAATGCGATGTTCTTGTACATTTGCTGAGTATCCTCGGCATAGAAAGGGCTCCAACCACAGCACATCTCGAAAACGAGGACACCGAGAGACCAGAAATCCACCATCTTCGTGTAGCCAGACTCATCCAGAAGTACCTCTGGGGCTAGGTACTCCGTGGTTCCACAAAACGTGTTTGTAGTATCGTTCTTAGTTAAGTTGGCTTTCGACAAGCCAAAATCGCATAGGGCAATGTGGCCATTGGCGTCGAGTAGGATATTTTCGGGCTTAAGATCACGGTAGACAATGTCGTTTTTGTGGAGATGTTGTATGGCGAGGATGAGCTCGGCAATGTAGAATTTGGCTCGCTTCTCGTCAAACCGGCCCTCTTTCTGAAGATGCCAGAAGAGCTCTCCACCAGACATATAATCTGTTACTAAGAACAGATCATTCTGGGTCTGGAACGAAAACTTCAAGCCCACGATGAATGGGGATTCGGACATGGCGGTGCGCACGAGAATGTTTCGCTCTCCAACTGTATGGGCCACCTCTTTCTTCTGCACGATGACCTTCTTTGACAAGACCTTCATGGCATATATCCGGCCGGTATCCTTCTTTCTTACTTGGTAGACTTGCCCAAATGTACCTTTGCCGATCAATCGTAATATCTGGAAATCATCAGGACCGTAGTGTTTCTTTTCTGTCTTCTGATAAACGGCCTCGACATATATTTCTCCGGTAGGAACTTTCTCTGCAGTCGTATCGATGTTGCCCTGTAAAGGGAACCAGCCTCGTACGGGTTCCTTGTCGTTGTTACTGGCGTGGAAATCAATGTGACCCAGGAACTCTTCTCCAGTTGAACCGTGGTCGTATACCGATATGTCGACTAACATTTCCGAATCGACGACGTCGCTATAGGATGTCAGGAAATGTTGAAAAGCCAGTAGCGGGAATATAGTGGAGATACTTACAAAACCGCTTCAGCATCCCACTTGGGATTCGTGAATGATCTGCGCGTGCGACTGCGGAAGGTATTGTAATCCGAGATGCTGGTATTGCTGCTCTGGCGACTCCGCATGGGAATCGCCATCGGGCGGCCCGAATCACTGCCTTGACGCGATATGGGTATACCACCCATGGCAGGTGGCGGAACCGATAACTCATCCTCGTCCTCAAAGGTGCGCGGCCCGGGTGAGATCAGCTCGCTCCTCTGAAAGACGGCTACGACGTAAGGGTCGCGGCTCCTCCGAAGCCCCCGCGCCTCCAGAATCTTGATCGTGAGCTTTCCTTTCTGGGGTGGCGCTTGAGCACCGCTAGTTTGCGACGAGGGTGTGTGTCTGCCACTCGCGTCCCCGCCATCTGCGCTGTGTTTCGACGGGGATCTCTCCTCAGCATGAGATGGCTGGGCCGTGGAAAGTGCTCGCGTGGGGGTCGACGGGCCGCTCTTTTTGGAACCATCAGTTAGTCTTTTAAGCTGAGAAACGGAAGCAGTCTGGGGAAAAGGACATCCGGCATCGCTCTGCAGGGGCTGAGTGCCCAAAGGGGAACTGGGTATGGTTGATGAAGAAGCACGGCCGCTTGAATCAGAAACATGGCCCGCGAGGACGCCAGAGGTAGTGACTGTGCTCGTGAGAGGTGATGCGAGAGTAGCCCTCCGAACCTTCATCTGCGAGACGTCGGATACGGGTTTCGACGGCATACTTAGGGAGGGTCGACCCGACGAACGACCAGAAGCGCCCATTGCCGAATCACCACTCGCATTGCTCAACTTGGCACCCCTCTCGGACGGTGTCTTGGAGCAAGGAGGAGTTGGGTAGGGGATTATGTCAGAAGACGACTCTGGAGGGGACTGCACCTTTTCTGGGACTTCTATCCTCTCATGTGACAGGAGAGGCGAAGCCTCAGGCGGTGTAGAGTCCTTGCTCTGGTTCATCTGAAGTGCGGACAGTTGCTGCGAGAGAGTCTCTGCTTCCATCTCTTCCGGGGGTGATGTAGGGCGTGACGACTCTGTTTCTGGTGCTCGGGTGGAAGAGGTTGCGCGAGACGAGAAAGGTAAAGAGGTAGAACGAACCTGGCCAAAGTAGCTCATGATACCCGGCAGTCGTTTGTCCTTGAGGTCCGGTTGGGGAGTGGCAATGCCGGATCGAGGGCTATCGTATCCAATCTGATCTGTTCCATCGTCGTCTGTCGGCGACGTCCTGCTTGGCTTGTTAACTTCGGTCATAGTGGAGGTTTTGTGGAGAGGACGAAAACGAGACGTAGGCAAAGTGGAAATCGGCAGAAGCGAACTGCTGAATCGGGAAAGAAAATAGTGAGAAGGGGGAAAACCGGGAGGGAAAAAGAAGGTCAAGTGTAGGGAATTGGAAATGTCATGACATGGTCCAGCTGGCAATGACAACAACAAGAAGCTAGAGGTGGACGCTTGAAGAGTGACATTTCAGGGTAGGGTACAGCATCTCTAGCTCTCTCCAATAGGAGATTAACAGCCTAGTCGAATTGCCATCAAGCAACGACGCAAAACGCAATGCGCACGACGGGGAGGAGGCGGTAAAAAAGGACATTAAAAATCTCAACAGCTACCCTTTCCCTCAAGGTGGACCCATGCTCAGACTGCTTTACACAGCGGCGTCACCCATGACACTGGCCATGTGGGAGAGGGGGGTGAGAGTGGGGGCAGCAGGACACAGAGAGGAAAAGGTGTCCAGGGGAGGGGTGGGTGCAGAGTAAGCCCAGCACATTGGGCTGCTCTTCGGTCCGTGTTCTGGCGAGTCAGGCCCCAACATGATAAGAAAAGGGCTCCGCGTATCAATCCGTCGCCGTTCAGCGGAGCATCGTCTGAGGCATAGGTATGCGTTGGCGCGTGGGTGCATTGTCTACAGGTGCGGACATCGGGCGTTGCCGTAACAAGTCAGACGCAGCGAAGGTCAGCCAAGCAAATTGCGGTAGGCCGTCCTGGTCTCGACGGCGTCGTCGTGGACTGGGCTGGGCTGGGTCGACGGAAAGACTTGCTTCGAGATATGAGATGCGCGATGCGAGATAGGGCCATAAGCATATATCGACCTGACTCGAAGGAGAAACGAGCTGGACCTGAACGAGCCTCAAGCAGGACCTACTACCTAGGGAGGGAGGTAGGTAGATAGTTGAGGTACTTGCTTGTGATAGGGGGGGGGGGGGGTGTCGTAGGAGGTATGTGTCGCGTGCGATTGGCTCGTGGAGAACGAATTGCTCGGTAATAGATCGACTGAAGTACCGCCTCCCTCTCTCCCCTCGCCGCGATTCAAGCCGGGCCCAGCCCACAGTCCCAATTCCCAATTCCCAGACCACCATCCCACCAGGACTAGAGCCAGGGTCCAACTTTGGACAGCGCTGGGCAGTGATCCGCGCATGAATAATTGGCTAAACGGAAAAGGAAAAAAAAAAGAGCCCCCTTCATCAAACTCCAGATCTTCGCAGCCTGGCGAAGCACGTATGAAATACATAGTGAAGGCGGAATAAGAATAAAAATAAAGCATCGCCAGGGCCCAGATCGGGACAGGGGGAACGAACAAGTCACATTGTACATTCCTGGGTGCTCCGTGCCCCGTGCGATGGTGTATTGGGGGAGGAGGGGGAGGGAGGGGAGGGGAGGGAAAATGTCATGTAGGTAGCAACAGGTGTAGAGGTATGGCACAAATTGGGGAAAAGTCTGAGAATAGAACTGGATCGACTTACTTTGACATCATCGCTTGTGTCGCCCGCCGAAGCAGGTCAAATCCTCCCTCCGAACCTGACATGATGGATCACGACGACAGCTTGAGTCCACTCAATGCCAGGTTCAAGTTTTAAGCAAAAAAAGAAAAAAAAAGGAAGAACCCTGGGTATACTATCACGATGCGCCTGAATGCGACGAGTGGTTTTTTTTTGTTCTTGTTCCTGCTTGGTCAACCCCCAAAAGTGTCAGAAGCCGGTATGCGCGAGGTTGAAACGAATAGATGCAGAGAGGTTGCTGGTAAATCTTTTTTTCTCCTGTTTGGAAGAGAAGACGAATGTTGATGTGGACGTGGTGGGGGAGAGAGAAATGGTAGGTAGTAGTGCGTAGAGGATGTTGCGAGAGGGGAGGGAGAGAGAGAAAGGGAGAGTGGAGGGGAGGAAGTAGATGTAATTTGTTAAGGCGATGGTGGAGGTGGGTGTAGAATGGCGGGAGGACGATTGAATATGGGTTTGGGTGAATGTGGAAAGGAGAGCGAACAAACGTTGCTTGCTTGTGATAGATTTGCTGAAAATAGCTTAAGGCAGGCCACTTCACTAAAATGGGTGAATTCGGGTTCCAGGATAGGGTCTTGCAGGGCTCCAGTGGTCTGGTTACAATTAAGGAAGGGGAGGAGGGGCGGGGAGAAAGGCGAAAAAAAAAATAAGAGAATAGAATAGAACCCGGTGTCCCTAGCGCGTGCAGCAGTGGTCTGCTTAGTGCTTAATGTTTAATGCGTACCTTATAGGTTAAGTAGTACCTAGGTAGGTATATAGGTAATGTGTTGCAAGGAGGGCATGTAATATAGTGTAGGGAGGTGTGTACCTCTGAAAGTACCCAGGGCAGCTACCTAAATGTACCTGTTCTCGGAAGGGCCTAGGTCTATGTAGGCTGGCTGGCTGCCTGGAAGGCTGATTTAGGGTGCAGCGAATGTACCTAGTATCGCAAAAGTGTGAGGAGGGGTACATTAACTCAAAGATAGATGCAGGCAGTAACGGTACTTGCCAGTGTACGCGGGGTTTTCTTGAGGGACATGAAAGGTACATGAGATCGGTACGGTACGGCACTTACCTCTTCGGAATACCTAAGACCGTATGTAGGAGGTACCTAGTGACCTCAATGAAGTGAGATGAGGTAATACGCTGTCTGCCGTTCGTCTCTTTAACTATTTTGGGGATTGGCCTTTTTCGTCTTTGGCCATCTTCTCGATCAGGATACCGAAATCAGCCGAACTCGTTCTCGCCCAAACCGCACAATGCTACCTACACACTACGCACACAACCTCCCTTGGGTCTTCTGATGCGCTGCGTGTTTGTGTCACCGAAGCCTGGCTCCTCGCTTGGTCTCGACGAGTTCCGTTGATTGCGTCTGTTGTAGGTGTTGTTTGGCGATGCCTGATGGGGAAGGAGGCGACAATCCGGACAATTTAATTGTTCTAGTACCCTATCTAATGAAGATAATAAAAAAACTGCCATGGGCGGTCAGAGAGGTGCGAGGCGGGATCGATGGGTTTAAATATTATTGTACGTACCGAGGGGGTAGACTAAAGGCCGGTCGTTCTATGGGGAGGGGATCTTAGATAAAACAATAAAGTGGGCAGTTTAACGATGGTTCGTTTTCAATGGTCTGCCCTAACATTGCAAATCCATGATTGTACTATCATGCAGACAATGGGCAGATCTCCAGATGGTGGGTAAAATCAAGTCATATAAGAGAAGGCTTTACCAACGATCGTTTGCCGGGATGGTCGACCAGAAGGGATATATATTCATTATATGGCCACGAGTGAGTAATGACTGACCAAGACAGGGCCTGGGGCTTTGCAGAACGGCTGCGGCTGCTGCTGCTCGGCCACGACGATATGATGTATATATATCTTCTTGATCACACCTGAAAACTCCCTAAGGAAAAGGTCACTGGCTGTGCGTATATATGTGTACGTGAGAAAGAAAAACATAAGACAGCGTCCAGTGGATGACACGGCGCGTAAAGTGAATCAACAAGGTAGAAAGACAAGAGCTGACGAGGGGGTTGGAGTTACGGTTGAAGCTGAGGCTAGACTTTGGAGAAACTCGGAAAGATCTGGAGGTGACTGGAAACAGACTGGACTTTTTGTAGTGTAAGTGCGGATTCAACCCTCTTTTTTCTCCCAAGCAATGGTCTGGGTCGAAACAATAGATATGGGGCTTCTCGGTACAAGTAGGCGGGGAAGAGATTAAGGCGGGTTGATAGGATACAAGTGCCTATCAGTAAATTCGTATCAATGAACGGGGCTCTTCTGTCTATTCGGTTATCTTGCAACAAATCACCTAACCTCAAGCTATGTCTGGTCTGGTATTGATGTACATAGTTGACGTTACTTACATAAGTGAAAGTGAGTGAGCCTCAGCTTGCATCATGTCTGGTGGGAAGAGAGAGAGCTTAGTACATGTAGGTTCCAATTCTAATCATTCTTGGGTTTCCAGCTCCAGCTGGTACTTGACTAGTGTAGGGTCCTCGTAAAAAAACCAACCCTGGGATTTGTTGTTCCCCCGAAGCTTCAGGGTTCCCAGCCAATCCGGTGAATAAGCAACACGACGTTGATTGTCATTGGTGCCCCCCGACAATATACAAAATATTTATAACCTACCACTTGTCAGCCCGTGAGACCTGGGGCGCGAAACTATTAGAATTCAAAATACACAACCCTGACAAGTCAGCTTTTAGTGTCAAGTATTTGACAAAGGGGGCAAAACAAAGCAAAGCAAAGGCAAGGGCAAAAGAGACGAAGAAAAAGAAAAAAAAAAGGAGGGCAGACCATAAGTCTTTTCTTTTGCATTCCTATAGGTATATGAAGTAGTAAGTAGCTTGTTTTTTTTATGTCCCGTAATTAAAAGGAGGAGTAGGTAATCCGTAAAGTACATTACTAGGTACCCTATTCATGTACCTAGACCGCCCTAGTTGCTAAGTACTACCTAAGGTCGCCTTACTAGTATTGATGTAGGTAGGTATACGCTAAGAACATGTCAAGGAAAATATGTGCCCCCGTCGGATATCACCACCCATCGAATGATGTGAAATAATGTTGCGGTCGCACAGAAGGAATCATTTTCTTTACCATGTAGTATGGGCGTGCGCATATTATATGTATATGTTTGGATATTATCTTTAGTAAGGATGATCCACGTTCATAAATTCGATCCGAACCTTTCGTCAACCTCCGTGTATTCTATTCGTACGTTCGTCCGTATACACTACACGTAGAATATTGATATAAGTAGTTACCTAGGTTAGTGTGTTAAGTGTGGTATTTATATTGGATGTATTGGATGTATCTATGTACGAAGTACATATAACACGGCCTGTACCGTTGCTTGCTGACTTCAAAGTTGTGCTGATGGATCCATTCCCTTGCTCTCCCCGGTTGCGTATAACATCGACGACTACCTAGGTAGGTGCCTATCTACCTATCTACCTATGTATCAGCCTAACGGATGGCACGATTAGCCGCAACACCTGAATTCACATGTTCCTTCGCGTCTAGGAAGATAACCCTAGTGGCCTAGACCAAGAAACACCGGTAGATGGATGTTACGTAGGTATTGGAGAGTCGTACAAAATCGATCTGCAGTCTTCAAACGTCGGACAAGATGGCTAAGTGTGCGGATAGACGGGATGGAGAGGGATGCTACCTATGCGAGTCATTGATCCATCAAATGTCCCGCCCGCCACTGGCCTGTACACTAAACAAAACAACCCAAGAGACGTTTCCATAAGCCACTCGGCTGAGAGAAAAGCATGCGTGCCCCCACTACGGAATACCTGGGTATGGGAAAGATAAACCTGGCAGTATAAGAATAGGAAAGCCCAAAAGAGCAAGCCGCCGCCGCCGCCGCCGAAACTGGCGAAACTGGCGGGACTAGATGGGCGATGGATGTACATATACTGTTAAGGTAGGTAGAGAGATAGAGGGAGATAGAGAGAGAGAGAGAGAGGGAGAGAGTCGGAATCACCCAACTAAAAAGGGCTGATGTTAGGAAAACGACTAACCGCAACATCCGCTGCCGCGCCCCCCTTTTCAATGGTCACTAGCCTTAGGTTAGTCCATAGTTAGTCCATACATAAGGTATCCCTAATACCTAATATCTACTACTAGTAGCATCCTTTGGCCCTATAATTATTATATACGCACGCTGATAGCCAATATGAACCCAAGTCCGCGGGTGCCAAGTGCTGCAGCCCGGATCTGGCATTAGCACAGTTCAAGATAGCCATGCTAGTCGTCGTCGCATCTCTCACACATCATCTCCGTATTCCGTATTGATAATGCGAGGGGAGGGAGTACAGCATATGAGCCTGGTCTGCGAGAGGAAGGGGGAAAGGAAAAAGAGACGAGTCGGATCTTCTGGTACGGATAGATATGTATGTAACCACGCCAGGGCCGGCCAAAGATCGATTTGATGCTGCAAGCATTTAATGTACGGTGTGGTATGTCCTGTACATTAGGAGCCCACCCAACCCGAGTCGACGGATCGACAATCGGCCATCCATCGCTGGATATGGTTACATGCCTTTTCTTCTTTTTTTTTCCCCTTCTTTTTTTCTTTTCCCTTTGGCGCATTCCCCTTATAATGGATGGGCAACATGAAAAAGAAAGAAGAATAAGAAGAAGAAAACACCATTAGCTGAAATGAGAAGAAGAAAAACGTAATAGAGGGGGGAAACAATTGCGCGCAAGCAAACTGGTACTATGGGTAATGTAGGTTATGTGCTAGTCGTATATCAAATGTACCTATTCCATACTACCTACGTAGTAGGCAGGGATGGTATCATGTTTTTACGGCATATCAAACCGATTATGTTAGCTAAGACTGGAAGACTGGTAGCACAGGTATTGATTGATGTTTGGCGTAAACTCAAACTCTTGTAAGTGACTTTGAAACACAGACCAGGTATTGATGTAACTATGTAAGTAGGTAGTACTTGTTACCTCTCTATAGTATTAATAGTGTAAACAGAATTGAAAGAAAGGGGGGCAAAAAGGTTAGGAGGAAAGAAAGAAAGAAAGAAAGAAAGGAAGAGGGATGAAAAAAAAAAATAATGTACCTACACACTAGTATGACAGTGGACAAAGTACCCACACCCTTGTCGCCATGTGGTGGTGACACACGGACGGCACACACACACATTCACTCCCTCACTCACTTACAAACATCCCTAGGTTAGGTACCTAATCAATCAAATGTCCCTTGAGGTCCTTCTGTTCTATTAAATTGACCTAACCTAAGATTTTCAGAATCGGGGGTTCCCGCCAAGACTACCCATCTCACAGGTGCTTAGTATACCTACCTAACCTCCAGCTAAGTCGACCACCGTGGGTTTTCCCCCTTATCCCTTATTAATACGTACGTACCTCTTCCCCCTTATTCTCTTTTTAAGACACCCACTTGGAACCTACTAGCCTACATCTTAACCTACCTACACAGCGAACCATGCATAGGCAAACTCTGTACTTACATGTATCCCCCGCCTTCCCCCCTCCCCTTTCTCCTAATTCCCTCCCCTATCTCCCTCCTCTTGTAGTCCTTTTAGGCTCACTGCTTCTGCAGCTCGGCTTGCTCGCTTGCACCATCCACTACGGAGCTTATTCTAATTTTTTAATCTACACCCTCGTACAGAGATAGACCTCGGCGGACATATACGTACGTACGTGCATATTATAACTTATCCCCCCCCCCCCTTTGCCCCTTTTCTAATTTATTACCGAGCGAACCTAAGGCAGCTCGCATGAACCCTATAACAGAGCAGTGGTATGCATATTCCCCCTACCCCCGTTCCACAGCATTTGGCTTGATTTATATTGGTAAAGGATGACTTGGGAGAGAGATTGACTACCTACCTCGCTCTGTAAATCGAAAAAACAGGAACCCATTAAATCACCTTTCCTCCAAAAAACATCCACATGACCTCAATCATCAAAATATATAACACGTGCAAGCAACCACATGCAGTACCTAATTTTGGCGCAGGTATTATGTATATGAAAAGGGGGGGAAGGCCCTAGACTCACCAACTACTATGATCCCTGATCACGCAACGATACAGAAAGCATGTTGCAATGGGGATCGATTAGGTGTGTGTGTCAGATTTAGACGTAGAGAAAATGTCAGAAACATCAGACATGCTCACGTCTTCTTCATACACCCCCTTCCCTCCTTTCCCCTAAAGCTACTTCGCTATCTTGCTGTAGGTAGGTATTGTTGCTTTTACAAGATCGATATCGCGCTTCCCGGTTTACGTACGCAGTGCCGGCAGAAAGAGGGGGGCGTACGAGACACGCCGGTTGAAAGAACAAGAAAACAAGCATATGAGCAAGCTTTTCGAAAAGGGGAAAAATCCAGTTGATTTCCTATTTCTATTTTTTTATAAGGGGATGTTAAGAACGGAAGAATGAATGGACCGGCCAACTACCTAGTCAACAATTTGGCGACGGGGTCTCAATAAGTACCTGTAGGTGTCGGTATTTTCATTGCTCGCCTGTTAACCGGTCTAGAGATCGAATTCTCATTATCCTCATGGGGTCTTCACATTCAAATCCCTCCTTTCCTTCCCCTGCTATCTAACTCCTCTATTTCCAACCTTCTCATCCCTGATCCCTTACATAACCTCACCGCACCTCCCTCCCTCCCCCCTTACTTTGACGCCACAGGCTTTGGAGCAGTAGGCATCCCCTCGAAGGTGGTAGAGCCCTCGACGGCACCAAACCAGGGGGCGCGGCGGGCGCAGTAGAGCTCCAACTCTGGCCGGTACTCGTCCTTGGGCCCGTCGATGACCCCGATGGTCACGATCATATACTCGGCGCTTTTTCGGTGCTGTGCTATGACCGGACAGCCGCACCGTCCGCAGAACGAGCGCTCGATCACGCCGCCCGAGTCCGGGCTCGTGTCTTCATAGGTGCGCAGCATGTCTGAGGGGGGCATGACGGTGACTTGCTATTTTTGGGGGAGCCCGGGTCAGTCAAATTTGGGTTGGGGAGATGGGGGGGGGGAGTCACGATTGGGATGGAGGGATAGAGGAGAGGAAGAGACGATATAAAAACGGGAGCGGGTAAGCAAGCAAGCAAGCAATTTGGGATGAAGGAAAGAAAAAAAAAACCGTTCTCTTCTCACTCACCTCGAGATTGTAAACGGCAAACGCGCCACAGAAGGAGCCGGTAGATTTTTGACAAGAAATGCAGTGGCATAGGTTCGTGCGGATCGGCTTGCCCTCGATGTTGAGCTTCACGCTGCCGCAGAGGCAAGAGGCGGTCGTCGACGTCGACATTGTTTTTGCTTAGGTAGGTCAAAGTCTGATAATGATGATGATAGTAGGTTTCCTCTGTTACTCCTCCTGTGTCCGAGGGGTATATCTGACACGTGGAAGATGGGAGAGAAGAAAAAGCCTCGATGATACAAACAGAGTTGCTATCTTTTCTCTTTTGATTATACCCCTTGAGTCGTTTTACTAGCTGGAACCGTGTTCTTAACCTCGAGAGTCGGGGGATAAAGAACAAGAGAGAATCCTCTTAGGAGGCTTCTGGATCTGTATATATACTCTTCTTCCTAGTCCTCATTGTGACTCTCGTTGAATAAGTACCTTATAGATTAGGAAAGTCTAGAGTGAATCCTCTCACGGGCCAATGCATCGTATATTGCCCACAGTGTTGGTAGGTGTATATTTTCCCCGGTATTGATAAGCCTCCGCGCTCATGACCTGGATTCTGACCCTTGGGGTTTGCGCTTCGGATCGCTCCTTAATCTAATCCTATGGTAATCAAGGGGTAATCTAAGAGCCTATCTGTCTCCCTTCTAGGTAGCTATCTAAGTTACCTAGGTATTTTATTCATGTGTGTAGGTAGGTATCCAAAGAAGTGGCTCCGGCACCTGAATTCCCAAGGTATCTTTTTTGTCTCCATAGCGCCACATATAAGTTAATTATAACCAAGTACATATGGGATGTACGCACAAGCACCTAGGTAGGTAAGGTATATGTGCAAGTGCATATGTAGGTAAGGGCGCGAGGAATTCCTATACTACTTGATAGCCGCTGATAATAATAATAAAATAAATGACTCTAGGTATCTTTTTACCTCTTATTCCTCGGACCTCCGCCTATCGACGTGACGTCCCGTACGGGCCTCAGTACGTGAGATTGCCCTCGCGGCGGTGTGAATATGTATGCGGCATGTACGTCGGCCGCCTCTGGATGCTACCTTAATCAGATGCTAAGATAGATGTGGCATAATTATCAACTCCTATCTGGGTTACATGCCGCCGACATATGACAAAGGAAAAGAAAAGGGAAGAAAAAAGAAACGTCATCATGACCGGTCGCCTCATCGGCCACTTATACACACATATGTCAATCAGGGTATTTAGGTATGACCCATTAAACTTGACAGGAAAAGGCCCCGACGTCATTCTACACCCCCCTCCCCTCCCCAGGCACAACACCATGTTTATAGCTAGTACGCCATCAGTATAGAGGGAAGAAGAGGGCTTTCTTTCTTTCTCTCGGCTCAACCCGGGCGGGGTGGTGTACTACTTATATAGTGTAGCTCATCGACCGGGCCAGGGTCTGCTCAACCATTTCCTCGTGAAGCAGCCAATCACCAAATCCGGGGTTGACACTGGATGTTCAGGATGTGTGAAAATATATGTATGCGACTATATTAGTCAATTTATCGTGATTTCAGCTTACCTACTTACCTACCTGACCTAAGGTCAGCTGCTTAGGTATTTCCGCATATCCATCCCTCCATCCATCCATCTACCTATCCATCCGTCTTATCTGATGAAAAAAAGGGGGCAGAGAAAAGAAAAGAAAAAGCAGAAATAAAAAGAAAAAGAAATGGAAACCTGCTGCTACGCGGATGCATGTCCAGCGCTGCATCCTGCATCAAACCTTGTCCTTCCCCCCTTCCCCTCCCCCGTCTGTTCATCGGTCCGTTCGTAACAGGAAAAAAAGAAAAAGAGAGACGTGTGCGTGTGTGCCAGTGAGCTATTTATAGCCAGCCTTCATATGGGTAGGTAGGTAGGTAGGTTTTCCACACAAACAACAAGTATACAGACAGGTAAATTCGGATCACCTCGTTCCATCTGTAGCTGAGTATACGTGTGTATGTACCTATGTAGGTATGTATTCAGACCACCATCAAAACCTGTCGACAAGCCACAACTCACCCATCCATCCATCCATCCATCCTACGGGCCAACCCTACATACACACCTAACCTTGGGTATGAAAATGGGTTGACAGGTAGGCCGGGCAGATGACACACCCAAACACCCAAACACACACACATTACGAATCAGAACCAGTCAATACCTACCTAGTATCCACCACTTCTTCCCGTGGCATGTACCTATTCATTCCTAGGTAGGCACCCAGGTCTCGTCTTTGCCACGCGCGCCCAATTCCACTCAGAGACTTCTCCAGCCTTAATCATCCCAGCCCTCCTAGACCTCGGATGAACCACCGTCTCCTCCTCCTCCTCCCTCGGTCATAACCGCATCGCCGTCTCTGTCGCACGCACCGTCCATGCCCATGCGCCGCTTCTTGGCTCGAGCACCCCCCTTACCGCGGCGCGACGGCTTCTCCTCGCCGGAGCTGTTGTTGCCGTCGAACGACGGGTCGTACGCCGCGTCGAGTGCGGAGCGTCGGCGCTTGCCGGAACCGGGGTTCTTGCGCGGACGGCCTCGTCCCCGGCCGCGCTTGGGCGGGGATGGAGACGAAGACGGAGACAGCGTGTCCGGGGTAGCGGCAGCCGCTGTCTGGGGATCCTCGGTAGCAGGGGGGTTCTTATTACGGCGGATAGTCAAGGTTATGATCCTAGGCTTGGTCTTAGTCTTCGGCCGGCGCAGCTCGCGGTACCAGTAGGTCTTCGCGCGGTCGAGGTGCGCCTGCAGCTCGCGGACGTGGCGCTCCCTGGCGACGCGGCCGCGCTCGTCGCGCCACACCAGGTCGCCCTGCCGCCACTTGCGCTCGTGCCAGAGCGCCGCCTCCTGCTGGAGGACCGCCCGCAGGCCCGGGTCGCGCTCGGCCTCGAGGCGCGCCCGCTCGTGCGCCGAGAGAGAGATCAGAGCGTCGTCCTGGGGCACGATGTGCGGCGCGCGGCGAGAGCTTCGGACGAGTAGCAGCGGCCAGACGACGGCGGGTTGTGAGGGCTTCTTCTTGGCGTCCCCGAAGACGAGGCATGATACCTTCGGCTCGGGCTCGGACTCGCTTCCCGAATTCGGGTGCCCGTCGGGGTCTCGCTGCTGGGCCAGGCGGCTGGCTTCGCGGTGGGCTGCCTTGGTCACGCTGATGTTGGTGTAGAAGGTGTTGTACTGCTGTCGCATGGCTAGCACCATGTCGAGGTCCTCCTGGGTGTCGATGCCGTCGTCGCCGATTCTGGGCTCCCAGACATCACGGCTATGCATAGGGTCATCCTCGTATTCGGAGTCTTCGTCGTGGCCCTTCCAGATGCCCTCGTACATGTAATCAGCGATGAAGTCATCGTAGTATCCGTGCTCGTCCGCGCTGTAGAAAGGGTTGCGGGCAGCTGTGATGAGGAGAAGTCAGCTAAATGATTGATCTTGAGTAGGACTAGGCTCGACTGCGGACGGGAATACAGGTGATGAACCAGGTATGTAACAGGAAGAACTTACAATGAAACGCCTCGTCTGAGGGGTACATGCTGTGAATCATATTGAGGACTTTCTTTCTTCTCTCCTCTGGGTCGGTAAACTTGGCAAGATAATCCTTGGCAGGTTGTCTCTCTTGCTTGGTCGTGAAGTACTGATTGAATCTCTTGTAGTGTTTTTTAGTGAGCATGTGGGTAGGGGTGGTTGTAGTAGGTGTAGGGGAAAGAGGCGTCAGATTCATGTCCTCGTCATGACGCTCGGGAACCTTGATCATGATCTTCCGTTTGTAAGACGGGGGAGGAGTCGTCTGCTGCAGCTTATTGACATGATCTGCCTGCTTCACTGGCGTGGCTGGGTTGGATTGGATACCCTTCATTGTCGTTGATCCTACGCGTATTGCGTAGATGGGACCATGTACGTATCAAGTAGGTAACTTCGGAACGACTGAGTACTGTCTAGCCTTGCGTTTTAGTTGAGATGTGGTTTGGTAGTGGAAAGGAGAGAGTAGCGTTGGTGTGGAGTGGAAGATGGAAGGTGAAGAGGGCAAGAAGACAAAAGAAAAGAAAAAGGTGCACGATTCTGCGTTGAAAGGCTGGGAGTGTGAGTACAATGCAGGTTCAGTACGCAAATAAATAAAGGAAAATAAAATAATAACACTTACTTTCGTATATGTGTATGTACCTTGGTGGGAGGAAGAAAGTACGGGGTAAGGGAGAGAGGTTGGTAGTGGTAGGAGGAACGTAGGGCTCGGTTTTCAGGTGGGGTAAGTACCGTGTTGAAAGAGATGGAAGGTCAGAGGAGAGAAAGGAATAACGGGAAATGTTTGTAGTTACCTAGGAAAAAACTCGTCCTGGGCTTGTATTGTAGTGTTGCGGGCTGTTGTGTGGGTGGATGTTGAGGTTATCGGGTGAGGGAGAGAGGGATGTGTCGATGAATGACGGAGCAGGGGGTTGTTGAGCAACAACACTCACAGATGTCAGCGAGGAACATTTTTAAGTCCAGGTTGGCTATTACTACATCGAAACTGTTCTAGCAATGCGTGAATGGTCAAGTTCTCTACTTCACATAAGTACAATATACACCACATCTTGAGGACTAAAGGGAAAGTGCTTGCTTCTCCTGGGAGAATCACCAACCTCTTGGATAGCTAAAATCTACCTAGATGTTTCTAGAATAAGAATAGATACGTGTGGCCTTCTTAGTATGAGAACCATAATAATGCTTTATACAGAGCACTAACTTTGTATTAGATATAATGATATGTTTGGCCCGGTGATATCAGGCAGACATGCAATCTCCTGGGGATAGATGGCATTTAAAAAGGTAAGATTATAAAAGGGAAGGCGAGAAAACACAATAAAATAATACACATGTATGTCTCGAGCATAGGGTCCTTTACACAAAATTGGCGAGGTATCCTAGGTAATCCTTTATTCCCCGCCTAAGGACAGAGGTCCTCTTGTCTCCTCTGCCCTTACCCATCACTCATTAAATGTAACTTCCCTTCTTTTGAGCACCAAATTCCTATACTAAGTAACACATGGTATATCTGCTAATTATACTGCCTCTCATGAAGAAAACCAATACATCACCAACACATATGTATCTTTCCTCCCCCCCCCATCCCCTTTTCCTTCCTTTCCCTCCTCTCCTTATTCCACTGTCATGTTTTGAATGCAAGTCTTATTTTAGGGGATTTAAACTAGCAAATAACTGCATATATCGAGTAACGATGTCCCATGTCTCCACGAAACGATAATTAAACAAGAACCAGCACCAACCGTTCTACCCCTTCCTCCTTCCCTTTCTCTCAACTTCGAACTTCCTTTGGTTTAGATGGCAACCCTGTACATACAAACAGTAAGCACCCGAGACCAGCTATAGAGGCGACCTTGATGTGGCTAGGGGTGTTGTGATAGCAGGGGTTTCTGGAGTCCCTGTTATGGATGGTGATAGTGATTGTGTAGAGGTGGGAGAATATGGGTAAGGGGGAAGAGGGAAGTGTCGTCCGGTGTTGTGTATGACGATTCGACGATGATATGTACGAGTGCTAAGGAAATTCTCTGGTTGCCCCCTGACTATCCAATGGACATGAAGCAGAATGCCCCAGCTGGTGGAGCAAGAGGTTACGGAGACGGAATAATTATGTTTAAAAGTTGTAGTTACGTCTATTCTTGCTATTATTTATGATTGCAAGTAGGTAAGTTTCTGATGGTTAGTCACATCTCCAAGCCTTGCCTCCACTGGGAACGAAAATAGAACCCTTTCCTGTCTACGGTTGTAGAAGAAAAGCGCTAGGTTGTACTAAGATCTACCTATCCACCTGAATGGCAATAAAGGACGATATGGGTGTCACGAGAAGGGAGAGTTGGTTGACCAATGAAAAAATGGTGTCATATCTATAGCTACCCATTACAGACATAGGCGGGATCTAGTTTACTAAGGTTTGAATTAGTAGGAGGTGGCATATATTGAAATTAGTCTGTTTTACTTACTATGTACTTGATTAGATCTCACAATGGGACTTCTACAAATATGGCGAGGAATGAAGTGCGTTGTGTGCTTATGTATTGCTAAAATAGAGGAAGGATGGTAGGGGCAAAAAGTTGATGTCCCCTTTATTTAGAACTGACTGATGGCCCTATTCATCCTGGCTTATCCCCCCTATTTCACTATATACGACCTATTCCCCTATTCACTTGTACATAAGAACACTCTCCCTTAAAAACACAAATTCACTCGGAAGAAGCCTTTGCATTGGCAATTACTGCCTGCAGATGTGCCTCTAACTCGGCAGTGACGCCATTAGGGTAATACTTCGACTGGGGATGCTGCCGTGGCAGGAGAGGATCCTCATAGTCTCCTATACGAGTCTATTATTAACATTCAAGTTTGTATTACGGGACAGTACTTATGTAGTAAATAAGAAAAAGGACATGACCCCCCCTTCTGCCCCAATGAAAACTGAATAGAACGAACGAAGAAGGTTTTATGGCTAAATGGATAGGACGGTAAGAGAGGGCAAATAGCAGGAACAGAACTTACTCATGTTGAACTTCTGATCAGAGAGTTTGGCCCGCGCGAGGTCGTACTCTTCTCTGAACTTCTTGTCGTTCCAATTTGCCGTGGTCTTGCTTCCCGTAGCAGCACCAGCAGCACCAGCGGAACCGGCTATGGGGTCAAGCACCTGCCCCCCTTCGCTGATAGACTGCGTTGGTGTGTGTAGGCGTGGCTGGGCAAACTGCTGGTTCTGCATGGTGACCGATTGGTGATTTGGTTATCAGAAGAGGGAAATAACAAATACAGAGGGCTTCTATGTTGTCAGTAACGCAGTTCAGTATGAGACGATGGCCTCTTACTTACATTGAATGATGATGATGCTCTGGTATGTTGTACCTAAGGCAGGTCCCTAAAGGTCCAAGTATACATGTAGGCCCAATGAAATGAGGAGGCGGATGAGGTAGCTGAACTAGGTATCCAAGTTGAGATTCCTACTAATCAATCAATACTAAGTACCTAATGTTTTCTCTGGAGACCTCAATGGGAGACTCCCAACCTGGAATTATTGGATTGGTGGGTTTTGTGTTTATTAGGTACATAAGAGGCACGGAAGGTTGGACGATAGGTACTCAATGAATGAATAATGGCAGGTTCCCCACTACCTATCATATAAGTACCTACATCAATAGGCAACTTGGACGAGAGACTTGGAATGCGGCAGTTATGTAATGTACATAGGTACACCAGATCCACTAGCTAATGCATTCGGACGACTTGATTGGTGCAGCAGTGCGGAAGGCCTCGAACTTACCTACACTACATAGGTACATGTCCATAGGTACCTACCCAGTGTAGAGCAAGATCGGAGGGGTGGGTCGAGACATCCCTCTCCCACTCTTGCAACTTCACCTGCCAGCCGCTGTACTACGATCCAATCCATTCTTAAGAAATACTTCAACTCTATTCCTCTCTTCCCTTCTTCCTCTTACTTTCCTCCCACATATCCAGATACCCAAAACAAAAACGAAACCACGGAAATTTATCCGAGTTGCATTATTTGCCCAGCATAGGAGGGGAAAAGGAAAAAGAAAAAGAAAAGAAAAAAAGAGAAGAGGAAAATGGCCAAGAAACCTGCCACCAAGGTCCCAGATGCCTGGGAGGACGACGACTGGGAGGCACAGGCAGACAAGGCCGACGCCACAGGGACATCCGAGCCAGCAACCGAATCACAAGTCAAGCTGAGCAAGAAGGAGCGGTTGGCACAGCATGCCGAGTTGAACCGCAAGCTCTGGGAATCAGCGTGAGAGCCCATGTTACCCTCCCTTCCACATCCCACATCCTTAACCAACCAATCTACCTACCCAAAGTCCCCTGTCGAGTTATTAACCCTCTTCCACACCTCCCCTTCGTCACCTACAGCGAATCCCCTCCTCCCAACTTTCATTACCTAGCCTCGCGCTCCGACCCCCCTCTCGCCTCGACCTTCAAGCCCGCCGTTACGGTCCTGAGCCGCCGCCCCACGCCCCAGCTGGCCACGCGGCGCCCCGACGACCCGAACAACCCCAACGCCGCCGCCGATGACGATGACGATGACGACGATGAGAATCCGAAGAAGGTGCAGCTGAGCCCCGAAGAGATCCGTGCGAAGCAGCTGCGTGAGCGCGAGGAGAAGCAGCGCCGGTACGACGAGGCGCGGGCCAAGATCTTCGGCACGAGCAATACTGGCGGTGGTACTAGTAGTGGTGGTGGTGGTGCGGGGGCCAGCGGAGCTCCGTCGAATCCCTCGTCTGGTGCGTCGACGCCGGGGACAGTGACGCCGCCCAGATCCTCGGGTGATGGGCGTGGTCAGAGGGGACGTGGTAGGGGGAGAGGTGGTGGGTATCGGTATATCAACGACAACCGCGGGGATAGAGATAGGGACGGCAATCAGAGGCCAGGTAGTCAGTCCGGCGGAAGTGGGCGCGAGCTCTACGATCCAAACTACTCCCCCAAACCTGGCTTTCAACTCGAGAGGAGAGGCGGTGGCAGTAACGGCGGCGCACCCCTACCTGGTCGAACTACACCTCGAGACGACGATCAAATCATCAGAACACCACGAGGACCAGACGGAAATATGAGGGGGTTTGCTCGGCGCGGAGCTAAGACTGGTTGAATTACTCGTTAAGTTTTATTGTCTCGTCCGGTCTACGTACTCGATATATGCTCCCTCCTCGCCTAACGGCCCGAAACTACCAGCCCCCACCAATCTTGCCGGCCAGCTGGACGACTCTTTCCGTGTCCGTCGTCTTACTCTTACCCACATCGCTCACCACCTCACGATAACTCGTCGATACTAACCTATCCATCTCTATGCTGGTTATGCTAGCCCAATGCGCCAGGGTATCTCGGATATATGATGGAGAAATGCCGCCAACCGTATCCTCCTTCGTCTCTCCGTTTTGCTTGGAGCTCCCGTTAGCTTCTGCCTCACAGTCATCGGCAGAAAAGTAAGCCTCGTCAACTTGTGCCAACCATCGCTTCTGTTCCTCCGGGCCAGGTTTTGAACTAAGGCCCATTTGCTTGCTGACAATGGGGTCGTCGACTTTGATTTGACCCCCACCATTGGTACAACCACCCGGGCAAGCCATTACTTCAATGTAGGCATGTTCTAGGCTTGTCGACTTAGCCGCTGTTCTCCTGGCGGCGCTAGCCACCTTTGAGCCTGGCATCCGTGATAATCTCGCGGGCTTCAACCTCCGAACTATATTCTGGATATTTCTGAAACCATAATATCGGGCTGCCTTGAAAATAGGCTCTCCTGATGCAGAGTTGACCGTATATTCGACCACATCGGCATTCCTACCCCGAGTTGTCTGGATCTTGGATCCTGGATGTTGCGCCGCGACGTACTGCAGAACGTAGTACAAATTCCCCCCCGAGGTGCCCGCCGCAGGGTCTGCTTGGCTCCTGTGCTTGGGGGAAGGAAAGAGGAATTTGTGGATAGTAGGGTCGGGGAACGGCATCTGTGATATCGGTGCTTTGGATAGACTGAAGAAGTCATTGCCTCTTGATTCCGCCAGCATCAGTATCTCTTTGCTCGTGATAACACAATCCACATCTCTGACCCCCTTCCCAGGCTTCCCGCACCCGTTCCAGACATGGTCAGTGAACTCCTCGCGACTAGCCTCCAACTTCTTGTCGAAGCATGGCATGACCGCAAGATGCCATATCCGATCCGGAGGGATGTCTAGTATCCGGCTCAACGTAGTCTTGAGCAGTGTTCCCATCAGGGCCTGGGGCGACTTCACCCTCGATATATGCGGCAGGACATGCGGGTGCGTCTTCTCAGCGTAGCACACCCAACCCGGACAGCTCGACGTCAGGATGGGCTTTGCGATTTTGTTGTTGCTATTTTCCCCATCCCGCAACACCTCTTCCGCACCCAGCACCAGACATGCCTCTCGCGCGGTATTCGTATCAGCGATCCATGTGAAACCATTTCCCCACTTGCCGCCGGCCCGCAGCCCGTCTGGTCCCATCAGCAGCTGCGCGACCATGCGCCCGGCGTCGCGTGCCCCGAAACCGGAGCCCGCGGCGGCAGCCAGGCTCGCCCGCGTCTGTGGCGACACGCTTGCGACGAAGAGCTTGCTGGCGGGGTTCTCGAGGCCCTCGACGCGGTATCGATATCCCCCACTTCCATCCTCGTCCCGGTGTATCCGCAGAGCCGGTGCTTGGTCGAGAACGCTCAAGAGCTCCGAGTGACTTTGCAGACTTACGAGGACGGCCTCAGCTGACGTCACGCAACCGGAGCACGCGAGGCAGTCTGTCAGGGAGATCTGGGCGGGGGATTGGGAGTTGGTGTTTGTTGCGCTGCCCGGCTGCCCGTCGAGGATCACTTCATGCTCGAGCTCATCGGGGTTCTGGGTGGGTGCGGGTTCGGCGGGGAGGGTCTCGACGGGCTTGATGCATGCTACTCCAGGGGAGATGAAGTCGTTTAGGTCGTCGGCGGAGAGGATGGCTGACATGGTTCTCTCGGTTTGGTTGCTTGGTTTTTGTAGGGAAGATGAATCAGGATAGATAGATAGATAGGCGGGATAGGCTATTTAAAAATGATGTGATTTGTCGTGACTCCTTCCAACCCGCCTTGTCTACTTTCGCCCCTCCTCCCTCACTCCTCTCTCTCTCGTTTGCGGATTTATCAACGAGGAGTCGGGCATGCGATCAAGGGAATTGTAGCTCGTGACTCAAGAGGCTTGGTGGATTTGTTGGGGTTCAATTTCGATTTCGTTGCTGTTCTCGTAGAGTTTGGTGTTGGTATAGAGAGGATCGATCGGTTTTAATCATTCATTCTAAACGGTTAGGTGGGTAGTCCGTTTAAAAAAAAAAAGACAAGAAAAAAAAAGGAAAGAGGTAGGAGATGTGGCGACTTTTTATTTATTATGTTATTTCTTGCCTTGGGGGGTTTTCTTTTTCCTTTTTAAAGTTTGGTAAGTATATGTAGGTGTGAGGTATGGTTTAGTTAACAAATAGAAAAAGAAAAGAAAAAATGTTGCTTTGAATTGTAATACAGCTTGCTGGATTGGATTGGATTGGGGGGAATGATGATGCGAGATCGGCGCGGGGTGGTGTGGGTGGGATGGGTAGGTAGGTAGGCAGGTACATGGATGGGTGGGTGGCGCTACGTACTACGTACTACCTATGTAGGTACGTATAACACTCGTCGTTTTCTATGTACACTACATACATAGGTTTGAACTCTGTGGGGAGAAATGAGGTTCTCGCACGGTATGGGATGTAGGTACCTAGGTATGCATCCTGGGGTGTGTAGCATACCGTGCGAAGGTTGTAGAAAGAGAGGTATGTATGTAGGTAAGTATGTACCTACCTCGGGTTACAGCGTAGGTACCTACCTACATATGTAGTAGTGTAGGTAGGTAGAGAATTTGAGGCTCACTTGAAGCCACGAAGATTGGGCAGGCTGGCAGGCTTGGAAATGCACACTTGGAATAGGTATTACATGTGATAGATCTTTATAGGTTTAGGTATGTAGGTATAATGCTGGTAAGGAAAGTACTATTTAGGATGTATATGATATATACATTTATGTAGGTAAGGCCTTGTAATCTACCTACACTTCAAGTTAGTAAGTAAGTACCTTCCCAATCCAAGCCTATGGTACCTATATCGGCCTACTTAGCCTATCCAGTAAGTACTACTAGTAGTAACTAAGTTATTACTAAATGTCCCGAATGACGTCGCCATTGCGTCCCATCTGGTCCATACCAACTTCCATTTTCAAATATATACTTACCTACTTACCTAGGTCTCACCTGATAAATAAAACAAAGGGGAGTAAACGGGGGAGGGGGATATAAATAAGAAAAAAAGAGAAAAACTAACACTAAAAGACGTATCAATGTCTTAACCTAGATGCTTTTTCTTACAGCAATAAGAACTGGACCGGCCAGGAATACGGCTAGTATAAATCCCATGGTTGGATATGCCAGGCTGATTAGGTAATATAATGCTACTAAATGTTACCTACCGACTTACCAACCTATCCTTGACATATATATATATCAGAGATGAAGCATGTGAGTAGCTAACCTAGCCTAGATGATAACAGCTAAAACCGAACTAGTAGATACCTAGGCTATATTGCAAGGCAGTACCTACTTGTATACAACCTTGAATATCTTGCCTGCATAATTACAATCCCAGGCAGGCAATTAAGTCGAGTTAAATGAGAGAAGTACCTAATATCTTGTTTCTCTTTCTTCGAGGAGCTTCTTCGAATTTTATGCAGCCCGGGGTTTCCGTACCGACTTTAAAGCCCCTAGTTTCATACTGTCCAATACCTTTATCCTACTACCTATCTACATGTAGATAGTCCGTATACCAACATACTTATATATGTCTAAGGTCCTAAATATTAGATATCAACTATCGACATGTAGTGACATCCCAGGTAGCAAGGTAGACCTGTGAGGTTTCATAACAAGGACTTGGGCATATGGAGATAGCAAATGCTTCCTCCCTATAATGCAAGTTAAGCCTTCCATTTTATTTGTCCATTCCGCGAGCCCATAAACTCACAGATTCCCAATCCCCTAGGTAGCCTTTGCTGTTCACAAATAAGCATCACGCAAGCCAATAGACACGCAATACCCACTTGCTGATCATTACTTATGTGAGTCTACTTTGTAAACACTAGGGGCATATTCTTTTCCAAGTAGGGAACGCGTTCATGCAGAAGGAAAAAGCGGAAAAGGAAAGAGCAAACATCTTTAAACACGTATAAGCTCTACCACAGCAAGAATAGGGTTAGAGAATACTACCAATAACCGCAGTATAGCACATATATATAGACATAACAGGAATCCATAAGGGGGACTCGACAGGACGGACCATGATAAGAAACGAAATTTTTTAGACCTGAAAAGAAAATAACTTGATTTGACTAGGCCCGGGAAACCAGATGACCCAAGTGTCAACTCAATATATTAGAGTGATCCTGTGACCCAAGGACCGTGGGGGCCTTTGTTTTTTGGGTTCGCTTCTTCTGGCACCCCAAATGTGATCTTTATGTCACCATCCGTCCGCCCGATTTCTCCGTCGCTGCTTAAAGTCGGTAGCGATCGCGGAAATTAATCACTGAACAATAGTGGCCTGCTCTTCCTACCCGTTTCCGATTGTTTGTGCATGTCCTTCTTGGTCACATCAACCAGCCTCCCCCCTCATTATCACCCAACGAAAATACTCCGGAGATCACTGCTAGGGAGCGGTCTCTATATACGTTGTCTAGACAGTAGGCAACCATAAGCGTATTGAGACGCTCCCTTCCCCCCTATCATTATCCCCCAATTCCATACTTCATCCAACACATCATATACCTGTCTCTCCTTGGTTCCCATACTCGAGGGAGATGATCGGCATGACAACGTAAGCCGAGACACTAGTGGGCCCGACGAGACGAGAGGCAAGAGAGGCGACAGGCTTAGCATATCTCGAAGCAGCATTCGCAGCAGTCGGCGCAACACTCGCATCCCTCCTCACAGACGAAACAACAGCAGAGCGCAGCAAGACATCCCTTCAAGCAGCCGCCACCGCTGTCTTTCTTAGGCTGGGGTGGGGGCTGTTGTTGATACTGCATCTGACCGCCCGGAGGGCCATAGTATTGGCCTTGGGGAGGACCGTAAGCCTGTCGCATCGGCACGTTAGTTTACATGTTTCTTCCATCAATAGGCCAAGGTGGGTAGACGCGCGCGTCGATGTAAGGCAAGGCAAGGCAAGAGGAGGTAGGTTATGTATGAGGATATAGGAAATAGGTAGGGCAAGATAAGGTTCGAGGGGTGAGATCGGATCGCCAAGCATGACCGTCAGCTCCCTAGGCGCCCATGGGGTATAAGGATAGACAGGTAGATAGAGTCAGGGCGTAGGGCGCGTCTTGGCAGATGGGGATTCGACATGGGAGACTGAAGATGGACCATTGTGGAGACGCGCGCTCCGAGGAGCTGACTTTCGGGAAAAGAACAACGCCGGCAACCATTGGGAAAGTAGGTAGGATATAGAAAGGGAGAGGAAGAGAGGTAGAAGAGAGGGAGAGAGCTGGAGGAAGCTGAAATGTTTGCGACGTACCGCTTGAGGCTGCTGGGGATAGCCGTAGCCCTGAGGGGGAGGGCCCTGGTTGTAGTAGTCGTGGCTCGCCATCTAGGTAGATTGTGCGCGTATCTGCCGAAAACCCAAGCGAAATAACTAAAGAGTAGTGATATTGTTAATTGATGTTCGAACAAATAGTTCGTGACTGAAGCGCAGGCGCAAGCGGTGTGTGTGTGTATGTGTGAGAGAGAGCTTGATTCGAGCTTGGCGGCGCAAAGAACAGGATGACCGCTGAGTATGAGAATACGAACCTTGGCGGATAGAGAGTTGTGCTAGGTAGAGCCGGATTTCGATGGCGGCGATGGGGGGTTTGTTGTTGTCGTGGAAATTGATGAAAAGATGGGCAAAATGCCTTTGAAGAACAAGAAATGTAAAGTCGAGGAGAAGAATTGGGCTTACAAGGAAAAAGAAAAAAAGAAAAAGAATAGACGGAGGGGGCAAGATGTGACGGGTAGTAAAAGTAGTAAGTAAGTACCTACCCGACCTACTGGTGGTATGGGTGGCCGATGCTAAGACGGGACGGGATCTGTAGGTAGGGTACCCAAGGTACCTAAATTAGGATGTCTAGGTATGTCACTCGGGCTGACGAAATCCACGGTGTCACTGACGAAAATAACGGTAGCCCACACACACTAAACCTGATATCGCTAGTCAGTCCTGGCACCCCACATCAGGTACAAAATCCACAAGAACAGAAGTACCAACGTTATTAAGAAATATCCCAAACAAGGAAACATACTTACTTAATACTACCACCTATTTGCGCCACCAAAATGGATCCCATTGCCGACCTGGAGGTTTCTGATTTTTATTGCGGGGAGGGGGGGTTTGCTGAGTTAAAGAGGTTACATACTAGCTGCAATTTGAAATGAACTGCAACGTGTAGTTTTCATTAACTATATACATGTAGCGAGTAAGTATGTACTAAACATACATAGGTACACTATGTCCAGTATGCTGAGACAAAATGAGTACTTAGGTTACTACGGACTTTGTACCTGAACGGGGGTGCTGGGGTTGGCTAGCGATATTGGGTTTAGTGTGTGTGGGCTACCGTTATTTTCGTCAGTGACACCGTGGATTTCGTCAGCCCGATGTCACTGCCTCGATGGGTAAAGAATGGGATGGTGGAGGGTGGAGGGTGGAGGGGTCAAGTTATTTCCGCCGTGTCCCTGTAGAGCTGAAGGAGGACCCGTTCTGTAATTGTTGGTGTCGGGTCTTTATTTAATGGGGGTGGGGGGGCTTTGCTAGGGGCACCTTCTGGTGCTTGAGCGGCGTGCCAGGTGGGTTTATGTACAACCCACTACCTACCTACCACCTACGACTGCCTACCTAGGTAGGAACCTTGTACCCTAATATGACCAAACCTGCCCGACAGCCCTGACAGATCATCATTCTGTTGTTCAAATAGGTACATAGGTTGATACTACATACGGATACTGAACTAGGTAATTGGAACTTACAAAACATCAGCCACAATCATGAATTAAGTATCGGTCATTCTATAATATTCGCCATTATGCACCTAACTATGTATGTCAAGTAGGTTACATGTAATACGTATTCCACTTGTACTGCAAGCAGCTGGTGTAGATATTCGCACTACTTGCTTACAACAACTATCACATGAATCGCGATGGCAAACGGCAAGTATTCGTATATATGTGGCTGAGTTATTTCCCATTCTCTTTGCTACGTAGATACCAGATGGTACATACCTAACCTACACATGTATGTATCTAGGTAAGGATCAACTACTACATATGTAAGTATGCATTGTTATACTAGCCCTATTTAATAAAAAGTACGAACTACCTAACTTACCAACTCCCAAACAGGTTGATAGTTCGTCTGCGAACCTTGACACGAGGTATCTATTATACTTGGCACCTCGATTAGTGAAGATGCATATAGGTACCTATGTGCTGGCTGGTACATAGATCGTACCAACTGGCCTATGAATCCGAATATGTCAGCCACACGCGAAGATGCTCTGTAGTACAACACCATCATATCATGTCTCAGAATTTCTCCAGATTACTACCTATTTAAGTGTTTTGAAGATATAGTTCAGTACCTACCTCTCCCCAAGGTCTCCAGGGGGAGGGGCCTACCGCACACGCCCACATCAACCACTCGCCCAGTCGAAACTAAAACTTCCGAAATGCCGTGCACGATGAAACCCATATCTACTATATGGGCAGGTATCTAGGAGTTGGTCCTGGTGTAGATGGACTGAGATGGAAGCCTAGGTAACCTTACTGAAACTACAGACTGCATACTCAAAACTAGTAGTTTGAAGTACCAGACCTAAAGGTTACCACCTACCAAAGTACCTACCCCAGAAACAAACGCATCAACCCCTCGACCGACACGATCGTTATGTACTTCAAACTACTGCAGGTTAAGTTGTAATTAAGCCGTGCTCGTTTCGGGGATTCCCATTGGCGAAGAACTTGCAAGAGACACCATGTGCGCTTTATTAGTATTATGTGATGTTGCGTTGTGTTGCGTTGTGTTTGTGTCTGTAAGCGTACAGTAGGTAATACGTCCGTGTACGAATTAAAACGGCAGAGGTGTTGGACTCGTTTTTGTTTATTGTCTCCTCTATTCGACCGAGCCGGGTCGAAAGTAGGCAGAAACTCATCAGCAGTCCAGGCCGAGATATCCGGCCTAAGTTGTCAAATGGTACCCTTAGCGGTCTAGCGGACGACCTGAGGACCGGTTATGTCGGCAAGGCGGGGTGGGGCGCGGTACTCAGTAGGTTAGTGATGATACAATGTGGTACCAGAACGACGAAAAAAAACAAGGACTACCCATCAACCAACTAACCCTGGGGGGGGGGCCAACCCAAACCCAGCCAAAACTTAAAACCCTTTCTTTCACCCTTTTCGCAACTCCTGCCTCGAGGTCCCCTTCTCGCCTGATAAGGCAAAGTGGCCACTGCAAGCTGGGCTGCTCGTCCAACCAGACGATTGGTTACCCCCAGACCGAGCGTTTCACCTGCCAAGATATGCGGCAACTCCTGTCTGGACGACCTTCCCCCATCCTTCCTTTCCATTCATCATTTTTCCATCTTTCCCATCCGCCCCCCCTCCCTCTTCCAAATACCTACCTAGGTACCATAGTGTAGATAGGGAGATGCTCAAAATCTCACCCGCTTGAAGATTGGAGAAAAAAAGAGGCTGCCTAACACATCCATTGGATGTATCCATGTATGTACCTACATACGTATTCTGCACATGCGTCTCAATATCACACATCATGTCCCGTTAAGCCCCAAGCAACAAAGGGAAGGGGGAGAATCAAGAAGGATAACCTAGCCTTGGACAGGTGGTATTATGTACATAAAGTGGCTTAACGACACTACGTAGAACCTTATGGTCAGGTGGCAATGCAAAAAAAGCCGGGATCAAATCAACCTAGGTCCACGGGTTCGGTAAAGTTCCAGTATGTGTAGGTATAAGCCACGAAACAGCCACTACTTAAGTACTATCGTAATTCAACCTTACGTATACCTACCTAGTAGGTACATCCTACTTGGCATAGGTAATAGGTAGACTTCCTACCTACATATGTACATTGATACCTACTTACTCACTACCTACACCTCCAATCCCATACAACACACACATCAAATACACACACCTTGACAGCCTTAAAGACATACATAGGTACAGGTCAAGAACAAAAGGGAGGGTTGCACTGCAGTTCCTGCGGGCACCAAGAAAAAAGGGAAAAAAGCTTGCTTATTAGAGGCTAAAAGAAGAAGAAAGGCCAAACAACCTGTTATTGGTCATCAATCAAACAGGCACCTGAATACACACTGCCCCGCGCTGAACATTCCTCAGCCTCACGATTATGTAACGAGTCTACGTGTATCACTTAACACCTCCCTACCTACCTCCAGTGCTAATAATACATAATAAGCCTATAACACAAGAATAACCGAGGAATAATAAGAAGTCTGTGCTATTACTTATAAGGAGGGGGGAGGGGAATAATTCATTCGTTTAGCAAAAGTTTTCTTAAAACTACTTAACCTAGGGAAGTAGGTAAATAAATAAAAATAAATTGATATTAAAATGCCGGTAGGCAGTTAACACACTAAATTAGAGCTACTACTTACCTCTATACATTATCACCGAGGTCATCAACAACAACTAACCTCCATTACTACCTGGCATGTATATAGGTCAAATATTCAAGGCGACTTATTAAATAGGCCAACTATAGCCTACACAATTAAATATATTACCGGTTTTCCTTTTCCTTTCCCTTTTCTTTTTTTCATATTTTTTCCTTTTCACGCACGGTAAGGATGGTTAGGTATACTCGCGGTACATAATTTATTTATTTTCGTTGGATTTAGTTTCAGTTGACCTAACTAGTTAGGTAGTATTGATGCGCAACGACATGTCCTAAACATTAAAACCTTCACTACCTATCTTTTTTCTCTCTTCGACCTTTTCTTATACGCCGTCAACTTGCTCCAGTCACTGCCTATTGAATTATATATCTCTCTCTCTATTATAGTACATGCTTCGCCTCCTTTACCATGGTATTCGTGTATCCTAAATCGCCACCAGTTTACCTCAGTACAGGCGCAAAGAGGGCGTGGGTGCCATCGCAGAGTGCATAATAGATTGTTATCTTATACGTCCTCAAGGAGAGAAAGGGAGAATCGACGCAACGCGTTAGTTTTTCTGCCTTTCCCTTCTCATATTTCTCCCTCTTCACAAATAACTGGCAACATAGAAGGCAGACGCCTAGTAATGGGAAAGAGAAAAGAAAAGGTGGTAGGTAGATACTCTTTTTATTTTTATTTTCAACAGCATTTTCCCGTCTTAGTATTTGTTACGTTAATCCACCTTTTCTGAAAATTTAATTCTTCATTTTTATTTTTGGAAACTCGCCCCGAGAGCTGATCAGCTTATACATGGCGAGATTGATTGGATCCTACCACGTCTGTTTCGACTTATCGTCCTATTTATCTATCTTACTGGTTCAGTTCTACGTAGTTGGCGGGGAATAGACCCGATGCACCCTTGTAATGGCCGAACCACCAGTCATCATCGGGGAATTCAAGATTGGTGATCTGAGCTCCCTCTGGGAAGCTCAACTCTGTTATACTTATTAGCTGAAACTATCCGCCAAAGACATTTCCTTGAGGAAAAGAAGTTCACTTACCGTTATCCTCGGCAGCCTCGTAATCGAACTGTGCCGTGGCCGTATGTCCACTAGCGGCCGCAGCCTCCGGCTCCGGGGCAGCAGGTGCGGGTGCAGGGGCCGAAACAGGGGCAGCAACAGGAGCCGGGGCAGCAGGGGCGCCCGCTGCCCCTTCGTCATCGTCCACCAACTCGACGTAGTTGCTTGGGAATAAACCGGTTTCACCTCGAGAGTTGGTACCCATCCACCAGTCTTCATCAACCATGTCGATGTTGGTGACATACTCACCCTCGCGGAGCTCCAGCTCGTTGTCCTCAGCCTTCTCGTAGTCGTACTGGATCAGTGCGCGCTTGCCACCGCTTGAACCAGCCGCGGCTTCGGCAACCTCCGCATGGCCGAATGTTTCCTCGGCTACAGCCGTTGCTGCAGCGCGGGGATCATGAGTCTCATGTTCCTCTGGAAGCTCTTCTTCCCTGGGCAGCTCCTGTTCGATTGGCCGGATGGGGAGTGACCGTGGTGGCTCGTGTACTGGTTCAATTTCAGGTTCCGGTCCTCGAGCTACAGGAATGGCGACGCGAACGGGGGATGGGGATCGTTCGGGCTCTTGCTCCTCTTCGTCCGTGACCGGTGGAGGCCGGGGAGGCATTCCAGGCAGTGCGAAACCTCCAGTTGGAGCGCTCTCTGAGGGACGGCTAGCCATAGGTGGTGGAGGAGGCGTTGGTTCATCAGGTACCCTAGGCGCCATCGGTGGTGCCTCTTTGAACCGATCCCGAATGGAACTGACACCTCCTGCGGGGGATCCAGGAGCTTCGGGGGCCTCTTGGCTACCAGTAGTCTCACCGGTTTTCTGACCAGTAAGTGCACGGCCAAATGATGCAGTCTGGACAGGCGCCCACGACTTGCCGGTATATCCGCTCTGCCACCCAGTTCCTCCGCTCTTCTGAGCTGCAACGGGGGACGCCGCAGGAGGGGGGCTCGAAGGGGTAGACACGCCACCTTGTTGTGCTGCCTTCTTTTCTGCCCAAAGCTGAGCGGGCGTTTTACCGCCTTGGTCTGCGAAAGTTCGACTGGCTGCTCCAACAGGAGGAGCAGCAGGAGCAGCAGGAGAAGGCCCGGTGAAGCCCAGTGCGCCAGGCGTAGGTGCTTTTGTCCCTGTGAACGTAGAAGCTCCCGTCCACTTCTTTGCGACCTTTGGCTTGGGCAATTCTGTTATACGCGAAGACTGGCTGAATGCTGCACTTCGTTCGGCCAGAGACTTGGGTCGATCATCCTCCTCGACCTTCTCCTCTTCCGCCGGTTTTTGAGCCTTAGCTCGGATAGCGGCAATGTCGACTTTGCCAACTGGTTCGTACGCGCCCTTGACTGGCACCGGCCTATCATCCTTCTTCTCCCTGGCAGCTGCCCGAATAGCGGCGATGTCGACCTTGCCAACGGGCTGATAGCTTCCTCCGATTGTGTCACTAGACCTATCATCTGGTTTGCTCGAGCCATTAAATCTCGAGGGCTCTTGCTTCTGGGACCTCAGCTCTTCAATATTGACCTTGGTGGGCTTGTATGCCGACTCGACCTTTTGAATCTCGGTGCGAGAGACAGGCGGCGCATCGTCACCCCAGCCATCGTCGTTCTTCGACCGCAAGGTTGCGTTTCGTGCGGCAATTAGGGGGTTGAAAGAAATAGTCGAGGCCGAGCTCGAGGAAAAGACGGGCTTTGACTTGACAGGAGGCGGTGGTCCTCCAGCGGGCTTCAGGGGCGCACTGCCGCCGGCGGTATACTTAGCACCCGAAGCATCCGCAATCTTCTGGAGAATGTTCGCGGGCTCAACATCGGTCTCGGAACGAGCGGTGATTTGGACATGGTAGCCCTGTTACTAGTGAGCGACGAAGTACGTCCCCTCGGAGGGGAGAGGGGAGAGAGGGGAGGAGAGAAGGGAGAAGGGGTCTGGCGTACGTGTAGAACTTTAGTGACTGCATTTGCGTGACTGGTGAAGTAACCTTTCGTCCGCTCGGGGACACCTCCACCACACTATGAAAAGGGTCAGTACTGCATCACCGTGCACGGCAAAGGGGGAGGGCAGAAGGGGGGAAGGGGGACAAACCCATGCGATGAGAGCAAACTTAGGCAGGGCGGTATTCGGGTCCTTGACTTTGATGAAGGCAAATTGGATACGGCCCTCGTTGAAGTCTTCAATCAGCTCCTCCAGCTCGCCCTGGCCGGTAGACTGGACCTTGAGAATGCTCTCCTTGTTGCCGGAATCTTGGAAAGCGTTGGCCAAGGGGGCTTGGACAGAGAACAGAGCCCAGTTAGCATAGGTGGAAGAGCTGCCGGACGGTGGTGCGGGAGCATTCACCACGCCCTGGTAACTGCTCTTGATCGAGGGGCCATTGATAGAGAGGTTGAGGGAGGCCATCTTGGGCAAGAGAGGGAAGCGAGGTGTTTCGTTTGGTCGGTGGTATTTTGTGTAGGAGAGATGATTTGACGGGAGGTGTTCGGAGCCCAAATCAACTTGGAGTTGGAGTGGAGATCAGATTGGCGGGAGAGAGCAAGCAGGTTAGTGGTAGGTACCTAAGGTTAGGTACCTAGGTAGGGGTGATGTCAGAGCTTCTACACCATGTACCCATAGTTAGCGTATGTATAGCTTAGACAGCGCTTACTCTATGCCATATTAGGTACTTACCTACCTATAGCTACACTACTACTTACCTATGTACTATGTATGTAGGTACCTAGCCTATTTACACAGCCCCTATGCTACCTACGTACATATGTATGTTGTAGGCTCAAGTTAACCTAGGTACCTAGGTAACTTTGAATAGGTAGCTTCTTTGCCTAGGTATATATATAAGTGGTGAGGTACAAGTTACGAACAAGCAATAAGAATAGATGGTTATATAAACAAGAATATATTTTCTTAAATCTTTGTGTCAGATATTGACGTTAAGAACAAGAGAGGTAAATATCTAGGTTACCAAGGTCCACTAACAACCTTATGTACATAAGTATTTGATGTATGTACTTAGCATTACGAAAGCAACCGGGCAGTGCTACAAGTACTTGCCGATGCCCGCTGTCCATTTCATCTCTTTGGTAAGTATCAAATGGACCTAACCTAACAATGGATGGCAGGATACTACGTAGATCAGGTACCTACATAACCTCCTAGGTAGGTACATAATGTATATGGGTAGTGTAGATCTAAACCGATCTAGGTATTCGGTATCGATAAGCAGTGTCCAATCAGCAAACGATTCACGTACCTATCGACCAGGTGGTCCGTGCCAGACTTAGCCTTAGGTTAGCAGGTTAGGTAGGTACTTGGTAACCTTGTTGCAGTGAGTTTCCTCTCATTAAAAGATTGGGAACGCGATTGCCCTTGATTGCCCTTGCGCGGCGCAAGATGGTTGAAGTCGCCGGTCCACCATTGTCTTCTTACCTTCACTCTTCTCACCCTCACTTCCTCAGTTGCTGAATCCAGCTACACTAATTATTAATTCCAATCAACACCAACACACCACATACCCAACAATAGAGAACCAGTTGGTGGTCCACCACCCATCAGGAACACCGATTGATAGGATTAAACCTGGCTGCGACCAAGTCGACCTATCTTGTAGGAGGGAAGATTGTTCCCGGCGTAACCAGACCTTTCGACCTATTCTCAGTGCCTGTCATCATTGCCAGCCCGGTGCTTGCTCCTCCCACCGTCTCCATCTACCACCATCTGTTCGCGTCTGAAGCGCCGGAACCATGGTGCTCCTATCAGATATCTCCTCCTCCATCAGCTCCTTGTCCTCGGAATCCTCCGAGGCCGAAAATGATTTCGATGACACGGGCATCATCGAGGAGCCGCCTCTGCCTCCCTCGAAGCGACAGAAGCTCGGCGACGGATCCCGGGCGTCTTCCTCAGCCCACATAGACCCCGAAGTCGAACAAGAACCGGAACACGATCTTGATGGAGACATATCCTCAGACACATCAGGCGACATCCCTAACTCGCCCATCAATGCTAAGCTCGACGAGGACGAGTTTCAGGAGCAGGTTACCGTATGTGCCTGGGAAGGTTGTCGCGCGGGTGACCTGGGAAACATGGACAAATTGGTAGAGCACATCCACAATGACCACATCGAGAGCCGACAGAAGAAGTATACCTGCGAATGGAACAACTGCTCTAGGAAAAGCATGCCACATGCGAGTGGGTACGCGCTGAAAGCCCACATGAGAAGTCATACAAGAGAGAAGCCCTTTTACTGTTACCTACCTGGTAAGATAAGCCCCGGTGGCCGATGGGTCGAGATATCTCTGCTAACCTGCACAGAATGTGACCGTGCCTTTACGCGATCCGATGCCCTCGCCAAACATATGCGAACAGTCCACGAGACCGAAGCTTTGCGACCGTCTGACCCAGTTCCCAAGTCAATGCAACCTCACGCGGGCGAGAAGAGGGGGAATAAGCTCAAGATTATTATCAAGACCCCCCAGTCTCACGCCGCAGGTCAAGATGATGCCGTCGACAATGGTGATGCTAACGATGAAATCGCTGCCGACTTCCTCACTCCCTTGACAGAACAACAAGGCTTCTCAAGTAACGAACTAGCAATGGACATGGCGTCACTCTGGAGGCTCTGCGTGGCGAATGTAAAATGGGCAACGAAGGAAGGCGAGGTTTTGCGGCGGGAATGCAAGGAGGCGGAAGAGGCATACCGGCAAGAATGGCTAGAGAAGGAGGTCTTACTAGACCAGGTTGCACAGGTCGAAGAGGACTGGTGGCAACGACGCCAGGCCGTCCTTGCGGCCGAAGCGAAGAATCGCCCCCTCATCAAGTCCCCCGAGGCAGAAGAACCGGCCGAAGAACTGGCAGGAGAACCGGCAGGCGAACCGGCAGGGGAGCCGGCACAAAAGATCCCTGACATAGTTGACGCCCTAGACATCGCCGGGAAGGGGAAGGTAGCGATTGAAGCAGTGGAGTGAGTGTCTTATAATGATGGTTTAACTTAGGGTGAACCCGCAAAAAGTTCTATGGATGTCCCACGAGGCTTTATGGAGGCTATATTCCCATCATCTCCAACGCGAGAGGGAAGAGGGTGGATCTTTTAGACTGGAATTTTGTCGGTTGATAAAGGCGTGGCGTGGTAGGCAAAAGGGTCTTTCTAATGGACTAGGCAATGAATTGTATGAACATAAGATATTAGTATACCAGTCCAGGTTAGGAAAACACCGATCAATAGATTTGGTATCTGGGGTTTTCTCTTTTAAACGGAGTCCGATACCCTATTTCATCTTTAAATTATTATAATCGAGCTACGGCACTGCTTTCATCATGCTACATCCTTAGATAGAACATTAGGCATGGCCATGATGATTAGGGGGGAAATATCTAACTTACATAGTGTTATTAATAGGAGAATATCTTCCTTGCCCCTTTTTGAAAAGCCTCACAATGGCAATTAGAGTCCCGAGTAATCTCACATTCTACCTAGGTAGGCACTTACCTAATTAATCCAAATCTTGTACCTAGATTCACCTGTAAACAATCGATACTGTAAATTCCCCCCCCCCCCCCTTTTAGTGTTTCTCACTTAAACCGCCTGTCTGGAGCTATAGCTACCTGTCTTCTCGGCTTCGACATGTGTGTATTATTCTAACCTAGGGTACTAGGACCTATATCGAGAGAAAGGGAAATCAGATACTATACCACGTAGTTGTTGCCTTATACGGCGTCCTCGATCTATGTGTAATGTTCACCGGAGAGATAACTACCGGAGAAAACTCAGTACAGACCACGCTAGATGCCGGAGCCATGAAAAAAAAAATAGGATTATATGAGCTATGAGAATAGGAGGCTAATATATATCTTATCTCTTCAAGCTCCCGACTGGTTGGGTGTGTAGCCGCAACGCCTCGCAAATTGCTAAGGTGCTACAATGTCTAAACTATCTAAAAGGCGATATCGAGCTGGCCCTTGAGGGAGTTTCTTTACGTTCAGGGGCGGTGGCCACGTAAAAGCCTTGGGCAGGGCGCGGGAAAACTACACGTAGAATGGAAACATGGACTTTCCGCAGTCGACTGGGAAGATCATGACAGCGAACCTATATTGTGGCTGGAAGTACTGTATCATATCAAATTCATCGATGGTATCTAGCCTCCTTTTCATCTCAGGATCCCATCAACAGCCTTCAGCCAGGGGACCATCACCTACACCTGCCGGCTCTCCTTCGTCCCATCCCTGGTGGATATAGATCGAGTCGATGATTCGTCATTTTCTTCTTATTTTAATCCTATCTGTTTGGTGTATGATCATGGAAAGTTAGTTTTTCGTATGGATGCTCTTTATAGGCTGGCACATGATTATAGCCTATTATGATGCTTGCCTCATCAGTCGAGGCGTCCAATTTCTAGCATAGTATGTCTCTATTGGGTATGTATCCCTTTATGGTATATATTCAGGTATCTATAGGAATATGTTTAAAGAGAATAGTATATTATTGTATGGTCTCGAGGAGTTCTCCTAGCTCACTATCTGTGCAGTAGCTACGGCAAGTAGAAGCCTAGGTCAACTAAAACATGATATTCTACCTTTGAACATATCTACATGGATCACATTAAAGAACAGTACCACGATATTTAGACGAGGGTCAAGTATTTGTTTAATGAACGACATTGTATTAGTGGGGTCAGGCAATAGATATGTGAATATTTTCCTTCCTGTATAAGGAGAAGCTTATGCAGACAAAGGAATAGCCTCATAGAAAGGAAATGTTTACAAAAAGAAATACTTAACTTACGGTTATGGGTGAAGATCCGATAGTCTTTCTGAATCTAACCTAGACAGCTCCGAAACACACTTGAGTCGAAACATAGATCACTTGATCATTTACATCACTTGCCACATGATAAGTATGTGTAGTAAGTAAAGACACCGAGCCATCTCAGCTCCTAAAAAGAGAGAACGAGAAGGGGTCCCTCACTAGAAGGACCTACCTATCTCCCATCCATCCGACCCTCTAAGAGAAGCAGGAAAACGTAGCGAACATACCAGAGCCCCTCGACTCCCTGCCGCGCACCCGCCCGGGGTCGAGCACCACGGACGGCTCATCCATGCAGCGGATAGCGAAGGCGAGCGCGTTGCCCGAGGCGCGCAGCTGGGGGTGCACGACGACGACGACGCTGTCGAGCGCGGCGAGGGGCTCCCACTTCCAGCCCCCACTGCCGCGCGCCAGCTCCGTGCGCGGCCGCGCCACCATCATCACGTACCGGAAGTCCGGGTGGTCGCTGGAGCCCGTCGCGCGCGGGTTCACGAGCAGCTCGCGCGCCCGCACCCCGAGCTCCGAAGTGGCGGCGCGCGCCGCCGCGTCGAGGTGCGCCTCGTCTGGTCCGAGCAGGATGTGCGGCATCGTCGGCATGCCGTCTTGCACCCGCACGAGGATCTCGGTCCGGCCGAGTGCGCCCTTGCGGTACACGAGGAGACCGAAGGGCCGGATGGGGGTGCCGTCGGATGGCATTTTCGTTGGTTTGGGTAGGTAGTATTAGGACAATAGGGGGTTAATTCTTTTTTTTTTGTTGAAAGCTTATTGTTGTTGTGGATGGGGTTGCTTGGGTTTCTCTGCTTGGAAGGCTCTCTCCATGGTCGGCTTGCTTATACTATTATATATTAAGTGAAGCCAGAGATGTTGATATTGAACACCCGGTGTTCTGATACTGTGGTGTTGATTCCATGTGGCGTTTGGAAACACGGAATTCTTTAGCCGGATAGATGCTGCGTTTTATAAGCTACTTACTGTTCATAAACTTCACCAATAGGTATACCTATATATCGATAGAACAATGACTTACATTGAGGCAGATAGACAAGGGGATCGTTCTGTTTTTAGCCATATCCCTTTGAACACATTTCTGGCCTATTGTCTAAGCATGAACAATGTCTTTGTTGAATAACCAAATATCATGAGCCTCCTGGTCATGAAAGAAGATTGATTTTATGAGGGGTTTATTCGCATTTCCAAACAATGAACGCCTGTAAGTTCATGTCAAGACCTTAGAAATTGCACCACATTGTTAGAGTTACTTATCGGGCTCTGAAAACAAGGTAATTATGCATTATATACTAAAATATCGAGTTATATCTAGCTATGGGCTTTGTCGTTGATGTTCATTGACCAACTGAGAAGGAATATCATCGATGGTTATCAATAGAGCTAAGAGGAAATCTGAACCGAAACTAGCCCACCAACTAATCAACTAAATAACACGATAAATGGAACTACATAATGGAAATAAATAGCTATAATACCAGAGTCTGCGATAGAATGACCGGGTGATAACTGGGAAATCATGTTCTCTTGCCAACCAAGAGTCTACAATAAGAGAGTGTATATAGATTAGTTGACTCAGGTATGAGGCAACTAGGTAACCTCTTCCCAGTTCCCTTGGTTGTCACAACAACATGGAATTCTTATAATGATCTGACTGGTATTCGACTCTTTTAGCATACACTCCCGATAGAATAGGATCCGAGATAATCTAGAGGGTGGTCTACCTACTGTTCTGCCCCTGGTTAACCATGGGTCTCCGCTATGTAGCTCATCTCAAAGATGTATATCCTCACTAAGCCCTATGTATGGAGAAAGCTTAAATTAGTTCAGCTATAGCTTCAGTTGTTCACTTTGATGTAGAGGGGTATGGAAATAATGATGAGTTATTGTCTCCATTCTCAACATATTTGTAATATCATTGTAGCATAGGATGAAGAATGATCGCATTCTTTAGGTAAATAATATACTGTCAGAGATCTTCTATTTCTTGTTAGGCTGTATATGGTAATTTCATATTAATCTGTCAAAGAGGCTACGTAAGGTACCCTTTTAGCAGCGGCCACGTATAAGAGAACCTATGTACATTTATTGGTATCAAATAGACGGTTATAACCGTTTTCCTGGATGCCAAGATGATGCTTGGTGGATGCTGAGATTTGTTAGAGCATGGCTTGCTGCACAAAGCGGACGTTACCCACGGCAACACCCTGAAGATCAGTATACCGCCTGAGCTATTAGCAATGGTGCCAATAACCCTAAAGAGCTGAAGACACCAAGGATTGTGCATATAGTAAATTATCTCAAATGCTCCATATGACCCGGGCGATAGCTAGTCAGTCGTTTCTGGCGACCATCGGTTCTTATGCCCTTCTACCATGGTGCTTGGATGCTGTATCCTTTGGAGCTACAATGCTCGTCACATAAGGACACCAGGGAGACTTGTCCGGTTCTGAAAATGTTGACTGCATATTGCACTCCCGTTATTTTTCGTTTACAAAGGAAAACTTCTGCAATAATTCCCTTGTCTATTTTCTTTATCATTGTATACGCTCTCTAGAAGCCCCTTGTTTATTTTTTGTTGTCGAGCAGCTCACTCAGATGCATGAATTCGTCTGGAGAGTCATCTTTAGTCAAGGATTCTTCCGCCTCTGTAATTTCCGCAATCTCCTTCCGCGGGGGGAGGGGGCATGCCCCTATCGCCGAAACCTTTGATTAGGCGCTTGATATTTATAGAAAGTTCATACAGAAACAACACCTCCGACGATAAAGCTTTGGCACTAAAATATCGAATAACTTGCTCTAGAACACCAAAAAGAAGCGCTGGTGGTATTTTACTCGACCCTCGTCGTAGCTGCAGTAGATTGGGACAAGCACATCTCTTAAGTCAGTCTGGTGTCTTTCTAGATGTTGATATAAAGGCATCTACGAAGTCTTCCAAATCATCTCGATAGTTAAATTCACCAGATAGTGTACACACGCAACTACAGTCTTCCCAGTGCCGGCTAAGCCAGGTGTAATCATCACTAGGCATATCCCTTAAAAGGTCACTACCTAGTAGTACTAGGCTATTGCAACATACGTGTTCCTAGAAACCAATGAAGCATAAATTTCCATCGGCTTAGTCGATATACTTGTTGTGGTGTAAGAACCATTGACTGGTTCCGGGTTGTATACTTTGTAAGATGTTGGCTTGTTTAGGGTAGAAAAACACTGGGCTGATCCAGGATAGGATTTCATCTGCCTGGTCATCTTTTCTCCCCTCTGACAAGACCTCTCACTTGGTTGGAGATGCCATCTAGCATAGTATTCGATGCTTTGGCTAATTGTCTGTCTTTTTGGATGAGTAATCGCCAGGCGAAAATCAGAGATGTGACCGTTCACTTGCTCATTCTCCAAGATCAGGCTGAAATTAGACTTGAGCGGCCGTGATGTCGCTACCATCTCCCGAATGCCTTGGTCAAATGGCTAGGTAAAGGGGTAAGGGCTGAGCGAGCGTCCTTATCCCTTTCTGTGGGGTTATCTTGACCATGATATCCCGTAGTATTTTGTGAAGTAACTGGAGAGGCCCGTTCGTTGTAGTTAAAGTCGATAGCAAGACCGGATTAAACGCCACATTTCCGCAACCACCAAAATGTCCGATGTGGTCTCGAAGCATAGCAAGGAAAAATGTAGTATCTCTCAGCTCGTCGGAAAGCCTCCTGCGGTGTGATGACCCGCCTTTGACATCTTTAACACATTTCACCGCTGTCGTTAATAGTTGAAGCACAGCCATCATAACTAGGTGCTATGTGGATCACTTGCTGCCGTGTTTTGATTATAATGTAGATGCTGAGTCTATAGGTATCTACGATTACCTATTCGTTGTAGGCAATGTCTTAGGTACCTACCTACGTATGTAATTATACACGTATAAGAGCCTATTGCAAACGAAACATAAACGATCTCGTCGATTTTGAAGATTGCATATAAGTGACAGCATGTCACGTGACCAATAGCAAAGTGAAGGGGTATAGGTAGGTAGGTTGTATTTGTCTATCAAGTTGAACTGCCTTGTTTATTTTTTTAAGATATATCAAGAGAATAATTCCGTGATTTCCATCAATATATAACGATATTATTTCACTAGGACGCGATATAACGACAACGCCATACACAAATACATTTGAAGATCACGTTGGTTTCGGACCTTGAGAATGATATTGAAACTCCATGGCGAATATGTTTTACCTAGTTGCTTGCTTTTCGACCTGGGGTTTATACTAATCTACCTAGATTAACATAATATTCATACTTGAATTAAACAACAGCAGTGTGTATCTATGCGGGTTAAACACTTCAATATATCCTTATAGTGTAGAACTTTGGGTTCCGCTCCATTCCATGAAAATCGAGCATAATCCGGAGAGGAGATGTTTGAGTGTCAGATTATCACCAATGAAGTAAACTAAACAAGGACAGTTTCTACCTACCCTCAAGGATAATTAAGTGGTAGGTATGTTCATTCATTGGCTACAATAGACTAGGGTATTGATGGAGTGTGTACCTATGCATAGGTGGTGTACCTAGATACTCCATATGTCACATTCGATATCTTGAAGCCGTAAATCGCTTTTCCAATCATGACTTCTACTTGAGTCGGTCCCGAGACCGAAAAGTCCCCCCAAATTACTCTGATATAACCGGGAATAAAGGGCCACTTTATTAAGGTTGCGTTTAATACATAGGGGCGATCGTTTCCAAGAATGATATTCGAACATCCCAGTTCTCCGCTTCTTCAGCCCTGGGGTTACCGGTTAAGCCTCCCAGTTGCATCCCCACCACCCCGGTTCCATGTTTCCTATCGGAATCATGGCCTCGACGGCACAGCTGAGGCGGTATGGGATTCGTTGTGTTTACTTTGCTAGGAAAAGTGCGCCCCCCTTTTTCCTGGCCAAGATTCTGGGCGTGCAGGCCCATGACCCGACGATTGGGTACCTCAGCCCAAACTTTCGTCGAAATGATTCCGAAATATCGTCCGCGGAGTATCACTGCGTACGTATAATAGGTAGCTAGGCAGTGCCCTTCGCTGTTTATATGCTCTCCGCTTTTGTTGGGACCGGCGAGGGGGGCCTAGGGCTTGATATCTCAAGGCATCTGTGTAGACTGTCATAACCAAAACCCCATCCCCTACCTGTGCTAGAAACATATGGTACGGCGCATGCGGACGTGCGATGTGCAGTACCGCACCGTTGTTGCTTAACCCTGCCTAGGCTACGGAGTATAGAAACCTGATCGACTAATGAGAATGGATTTCAAACCTCGCCTAACACTGTCATATGCAACTGGGCTTGTAAGATACCTTGGCTACCTAGGTAACAGCTTGTACACTATATTATAGACCACACTCATCGCTTATGCTATGAGCCAGCCATTGGACGCCCTTATAAAGGATGGCAACCTTGCCACATCGGGTAAACAAAACCACTCGTGAGTATCAGCCGCAGACCTGCCCTACAGCTTGATACCGTCACACAACTAAGATGGACCATTTCAACGCCACTGTCTTCAACGGCTCTATGGTAGCTACACGAAGGGGCTTCCAAGTGTCCAAACAGAGATACCAAGGGACAGCCTTTGTAAACTCGTCCGTACAAGAAACCGAGAAGCATACTTCGACACGGAAACCAGCCTACTCCTTACCCATACGAAACACTCAGCTCACGTTTATCACCAATGGCGAGGACGAGAAAAAGCTTGTGCCCCCGCGAAGACGGACGAGAAGATCGAAGTCACCATCGGACAAGCCTACCAACGCTGGGGTTGCTAAAGCAAAGAGACTGAACCATATCTCAACTAGCCGACGGCAATCCAGCTGCTCCTTATCATCCACATCGTCAGAGGATCGTCAAACCAGGGAAATCATAGAGTATTGCAGTCCTGAGCCGTCTACCTTTCACAGTCCACGTTTGCTTCCCGCCTGGGCGGGCTACAGCCTACAACCGGACGTGCCCGATGCCATCAAGAGGCGTTTATTCATGTACCTCGCGTTCGCTCCGGGTGAGGGGTATTCCGATGACGGTTCGAGCCTAGAAAGCGGCATGGGCCCCCCGAAGGAAGACTTATCGGGCATCCGACACCCTACGAGCCTCCACTGCGCCATAACACTGGGAGCCCTATTCGATACGATGACATCGGGAAGACACGGCGACAGCCCCGACCTGGAATCCCTGACGTCCCAGCTATCATTCATCGTCAACCGGAGACTCAATGACAAATCCGAGGACGAATCGGAACGTAACATCACCATACATGCCGTTGCGACGTTGGCCATAGTTGCGGTAAGCCCCCTCTCCCCCTATTTCCCATCTGCAGAGACCCTATGCAAAGACGTATTTTTTTAAACATGCCACCGTAACTAGGGATACCTCGGTAGGCACGATCACTGGTATGTCCATATGAGCGGCCTCGTTCGATTGATCGATATGGCCGGCGGGCAGAATGCCCTGGACGCTCGTACCATAAACACGATTCGCAAGTAAGGACCCGTCCTTGGAAAAAGGGATAGCACCCATCCAAGTGATTCCTATTTACTAACACAAGATAAAGAGCAGATTTTGTAGGCGCCGTATCTGCAGCTACGAGGCCTTGCATACCATTCATGAGACGACGGGCCCCCTTGCGCTGTCCACTTCCCGCCATGTGCCAGGATCACATTTCCCGAGGCCTTACACGACACCTCTCGGCCTGTGGTCTAGGCCACGATGTTATTAGCGCTATAACGGATGCCGCCATTTTCAACAAATCTGCTTCGAGCTCGCCGGACGGGAAGGGGACTTTGAATACCGAGGGCGAGGCTGCTATGGAACACTACTACTCTTTGGGGTACAGGCTTCTATCCCAGCCCGAACCTCTGCAGCGGCTAGACCACGCGACGTCCCCTAACCCGACTCCCAACTTCGTCCCAAACGTGTCTCCGCTAGGCACGAAAGCCCGGACTTGGGACATGGGCCCGGATCCCTGCTCCAAGGCGATCGAATCCGCCATGCGGATTCTAGCGCTCCTGTCCATCCGCGCGCCGACATTCGACCTACCGTGCGGGAGCGATGCCCTATTCCGCCTACTGGAAGAGAACCTGAGGAACATCTTGGATGTCTGGAGGGCCGAGAGCCCGGCCGATCTCCTCATCGATCCGCTTTTATTGCGGGACCCCATGGACGCCCTACGGCCCACGCTGATCTGGATATGCCTGGCGGCCGACCTGATGGCCGCGCTGAAGAACATACCGCCGCTGGCAGGCCGCGTGGATAGCTTCGGCCGGGCGGCGCCGATATGCCAGGACCTGCTTCGGCATGTGCTTGGACCGCAGGGGTCGGAAAACCCGGACCTCGTGTCGGATGCAGACCTCGAAGTCGGCCGGCTCCTCGACCTCGGCTGTCTCACAGGACATAAGTGGGATGACAGGCAGGCGATAAAGAATGTCTTGGGTATGTATATACCACATGCGTGGCTATCATGATTTTAGGGATCTTGAGAAGGGGGACAAATATTATTGTGCATACTGGTCCAACAGTACCATGATCGATGTACATTAGAGCTAGAGGTCTCACAGACTACACTTGTGTATATAAGCTATCTCGCTGGACTAGGATCTCGCTTGGCTATGATGAGTAGTAGCGGGATATGATGAGCCTGCCGCTTCACCCCTATCCACCCCTGAGACTCCCGCAGCAGGAACCAAGTAGGTAGGTAGCCGACATAGACCTAGTTCGCCGACGAAGCAGTTCCCGTAGCGAAACCAATCACGCCTCAATGTAACCCCCTCCCGACGCGGCCAGAGTCGCATAGTACAGGTTCTGCTCCGCGCAGATGACCATCCGCCCGTCGCCGGCAAAGTTGAAGTTGGCCGACACCTCGCCGAGGTAGATCTTGCCGATGAGCTTGCCGGACGGGTTCCAGACCTGGACCCCGTCGCCGCAGCCCGCGTAGACGTTGCCGTTAGAGTCGCAGTGGACGCCTGAACATTGCGGTATCGGCGTCAGCTTGGCGCTTTTTTATAATAGGTAGTGAAAGAAAAGGGGGGGGGCTGTTACACGGGGGAAACTCGAGACTTACCATCCGGAACACCAGAGTCGACATAAGCGAACAGCTTGCGGTTTTCCCAGGTGCCGTCCTCTTGGACGTTGAATCGGTAGCTAACGGATTTGTCAGATATAGTCTCACCCCACCTCGAATGTAGTTATTTTTTTTTTCTTCAGGGGCTGGATGTACTTACATGCTCGAGGGGTAGGACTGGTTCCATCCCAACTTGCCGCTGTTGGCGCCGGTGTCTGTGACATACGCATACAACCCATCTGGGGAAAACGTGAGGCCTGGTTTTCCAAAGAAATCAGCACGGTCTATTGACTTGAAGAAGCAGCTGGGCTGCTGGGGACCTGGAATGGATGGGCTCACCGTTGGGAAGAGTGAAGCCATCGGCTACCGCGGTGACCGCGCCCGTCTCGTCGTTGTACCGGTACACTTGGTTCCGCATTCCCGGGGCGGGTCTGAAGTCTTGGAGGTAGCCGTAGAGTGTGTCGGTAAAGTACACATCCCTAGTGAGAGGGTTGACGGCTACATCGTTCAGGGAGCTGAACTGACGGCCGAAATAGTTGTTGACAAGAACTAGGACGGGGCGAGTCAGTTATGTGAGTGCTTGTTACCTCAACGGGAACAGCCTTCTACGAACCAGTGGTGTTGTATGGCTCCCGTGGGTTCATTAGGATGAGCTCCGAGGTGATGCTGTCGCCCTGACCCTCGGCTGCAAAGAGTATCTGGCCTCTGTAGTTCGTGCCCCCTGGAACACATCATCAGCCTTCCCATTCGTCATTTGTTCGTGGGGATACTTACCGTTCGGGTTTGCAACCAAGGGGCTCGCGTCGACGGTTTGAACATTGACAAGCCCCGTCGCATTCCGCTGGCTTGAAACGGCCGCAGCTTCTGACAACGCGATTTTGAGAATAATAGCAGACTTGTTGAGGCCTAGTCGATGTCGATGTCAGCCCTCGAGACCTTTTCTCCTCTCTTGGAGGGAATAAAAACCACGGCTTCTCCCACTAACCTGTGCCTGCCGCCGCTGCTCCGGCATTCTGCACAAAGAACATCTCATCCGTCGGGGGATACCTAGGTTAAGTCCCCGTTAGCATTTTCTTTCTTTCTTTTTACCTGAAAATGTTAACTTCTAGGTTGAAATACCAGGTGGTAGCCTCGTGGAATAGAGGGTTGGTGCCGGCATTGGCGAGAAGTGTCAGGGTTGGATTGGTCCCGATCACGTCGTAGAACTCCTCATCATAAATATGGAACGGCTTCTCCGTCAGTGAAGCCGAATCATATCCGGGAGGAATGAAGAACTATCACATGGTTAGCCAACGCATTGATGTCGTTGCAGGCTCTACGCCGGGGGTGGGACCCTACCGTCGTGGCATTGGATTGACTCGGGGGCAGCACTGTGGGCAGCACATTGAAGGCTTTCTGGTCAATGAATTGGGCCTGGGCTGGTATTTCGGCCCTCGGTAGGCGACTGGAGCCGGACGCCGGAGACGGATCGTAGGCTTTGATGAGAACGCCGGCTGTGAGGACGACGAGCGACAACGGGAGGGCGGCCATCTTGTAGCGGCTGGTATCGACACGACCGTCTTGCGCTTTCTTGGACTTGGTAGGCTCTCGTGCTGGAGATGGCGAGGCCTTCATTGCGAAAAAGAAAAAAAAAGAAAAAAAGGGTGGCGCACCGGCAACTAAATAGAAATTGTTCCAAAGGTCGGGCTGCGTCGAACAGGCCTGCTTGGCGGGGAAACAGGGCTTTGGTAGTATCAGCATGTAACTCTCTCCACGATGCGGCCCGTGTGTTGCGAACAGCGAATTTCGATCGCCGACACCGTGGCTGCTAGTGGTTAGACTCAAGCTGGCGACATAACTGTCGTCATGTGTATGTGTTCCCCGGCAGCTATAGAAGTGTGCCGTCACTAGGTATTCCGTAGCAGGGATCGGTGTCGGGGGTTGAAGCCAAGTGAATAAGTGACAGTTAGTTGAATTTTGGCCAATAGTTGTTAACTCTCGGCGAAAAGAACCTCGTGCTGTTCCTAGTTCAAATGTATAGCGGCTCGAATTAATACGTAATGTAACATTGATGAATTGATAGTGAAGTGTTGGTTAACTATTGCATTTTGATTATGTATTGCATAAACAGAACGGTGAAGCTCTTTTAGATAGAACCAACTGGTTATTGAGTTTAAACATACAGAAGCATTGAAGTATAAAAAAGGGAACCTGGACTCAATTATGTTGGTATCAATTATGCTAACGCAGCAACATAGTGTACCTAGGTGTTGCCAAGAACAAATCTCCTTTGCTAGTTAAAACTAATGCAATTCATTACATTGTATTGATCAAGCTCAATATATACGTTCCTTACCTGAATTAATAATGACTGGGAATATTACCAATTGTAAATGCAAGTGCTAGAGTTGCGTCAATACATAGTGTACAATGTACGACGTGGTACTTAGTGTGCTGTTCTAGAAACATTGATAGTACTAAATAGTATCGTGTTCATGCATTTACAGGGTAACAGGGGCGGAGGGGGGTTCTTGAAGCTCAAGAGGGTCAACCATACGGTACAGTGAACAAGGGTATCAGTTGATCAATTCATCCAGCCTTAGCAAATATTGATGCAGGATAGCGAAACCGGCTGCTAACCACCTTCTGTTTTGAACTACTGACATATCATGCTGTCTAGAGAACTTGCTTTATAGAACCAATCTTTGTATAAATGTTGCTAGTTTTCAGAACGTTGGCGATGAGTTATTGAACCGAGGTAAAAGTCATTCCAGTTCGTACAGAACTGGTGCGTGGTTTTACTTTATGTTATCACTCACACACTTACACACACCAGACACACATGTATATAAGTTATATCTGAACCAGACATGTATGTCGATTGAGTCGGAAAGAACTCTTTTATCTTTTCAACCAAGTTCATCCTGGCCATCAACGCATGACTTGGGCCTCACCGAGAGAACCCAATCCCTTCTGCTTCCGGTGCCACATCTATTTATTATATTAAACCATGGACCAGATTTAATTTATTATTCTATGATTGACCTTTAAGGTACTTATATCAAAATACTACTAATGCAATTCAATTCTAGCATATAGCGAATAAAAACCCCAAGGTTCTGGTTATCGTTATCCCTTCAAATTTCCATTACCGATTTATAGTACTTATCTAACACATGTCATACTTTCATTGCATTACAGAAAACTTGTCTTTTCTTTTTTATTATTCTCGATACCTCATTATTTATAATTCAATCTTTGTGGTAATTAATGGTATGGACTTTTATATGATGTAGAAACACGTGCCGCAGGTTAATATTGTTATAAAGTAGAAAGATGTGGTACATTACTGCTTCGACGCCACTCCCCTAATATACTCAGTCTACCAAAGGTTAAGTAAGTAAGTACTTAGGGTAAGTGACGGCACATGGGGCATTCCTAAATCCTGATCGGGATTCGGGATCTATTGGTGCTTAATCGCGATGGTACGATCAATCGATAAGACGAATTGTCATAGGCGGGGGTTGACTGGCCGGCGTGTTACTCATCTCTCCAAACCCCCTCGTTGTGATATTTTATACCTATCAGCCTACTTACCTCCTACCTACCTACACTCATTGTATAACCGGAATTTTTTTTATTTAATTTAAAACTGATACCTTGCTTCACCACCACAATCACTATCACCACCACCACCATCATCATCATCATGAGCACAGAAGAACAAACCCGAGCATATAATCTTCTAGATGCTCAGAACAAAGCCGTCCAGCTTTTCGAGGAGATCGAACGGGATCTCATCCGGCCTGGTATCAGTGAAAAGGATTTGAGCGACCAGATCCACGAGCTTGGCACCAAACGTTACGGCATCAAGACGCACTGGCATAAGAGGGTCATCAGGAGCGGCCCCAACACCCTGAGACCATTCGCTGAAAACCCTCCAGACCGTGTCATTCAAGAAGATGACATTCTGTATGTTGATCTGGGGCCGGTGTTTGAAGCCTGGGAGGCCGACTTTGGCCGGACGTTTGTGCTAGGTGACGATCCGGTCAAGAAGCGATTGCGTGACTCTCTCGAGCCTGTCTGGAACACGGTCAAGGCACGCTACCTCGAAACGCCTGATATGACGGGCGACGCATTGTATGAAATTGCATGCGAGGAGGCTCGCAAAGCCGGCTGGCAGTTTGGCGCCGAAATAGCCGGGCACATTGTCGGGTCGTTCCCCCACGAACGCATCCCGAAGGACAAGACTACCCTTTATATCACCCAAGGAAATGAACAAAGCATGGCCACTCCCGGCAAGGATGGAAACAAACGCCACTGGATCCTAGAGATTCATCTTCATGACCCAGCTCGCGAAATCGGCGCTTTCTACGAGCAACTCTTGACGGTCGGATAGACCTAGACTATACGAAATCACAATGTTACGAACATACTCGCAAAATATAATAGAATTGAATGGACTGACTTGACTACGAGCTCAACTGAATCAATTTGTGGGGTGTCTGACGATACTGCCCAGGCGTTGACCAATCTCCACCCCCCTTTTTATAATAGATATCTTCTCATACATTGATGCTGTTCACTAGTGTAAATAAGAACACTTAGAGGCTTTTTATGAAATTACGAATAACTGTCCACCTTGTAGCGACTTATAATTAGCGTGATATACTATATACGCAAGCCTCTTGAACAGATCATATACCCAAGGAGACTGACTGTAGTGAATGTTTTATAAACAGAAAAACTATATTTTTTTCTCCTAGATCAAGACATATGTTCCTACCCCTTTTCTTATATTCAGGATATGCCATCTAACGTCCCGAATTCACACAGAAACTATGATCCTAGAGCTAATGCCTGAATACCGAGTTATGGAAATGTGTACATAGAGGGCAAACTTGGATGAAAAATTAATAAATATAAACAGCAACGCAAGACTACTACATAAAGCATGAATGAGCCTTATCCGCGTGAATGGACAATTTCTAGTGCAATTTGTATTTGCTCAAAAATACGTGACGCGAAAGGCTGGTAATATAACGGCGTCAAATTCACCTCTAGCCCCGACACATCCTAAACACAATCACGTACTCTTTCACCTCCAATATACAGAAAAAAAAACATTGCGTGTCAGTCGACACGGCCAATACCTAGTTGCGTATACGTGACCGACTTCACATAGGCATACTCGGAAGTTCCGTAAGCCCTACAAGAACACACCACTGTTAGCAGCCCCTTAACCACTCCCCAGCCCCTATAATCTCACCATCACCATCACCACCACCATCACAGTTACTGCACACGCGAAAAAAGGGGGCGCATGTTGTGGGGGGATTTGGAAAAGGCAACTTACACCCATCGACGTCCTCGGCGACCGCCTGGGGCTTCTTGCACGCGGTGGCCTGGGCGGGGGGCTGGGTGCGCAGCAGCTCGCAGCGGTCGTTGGAGCAGCGGGCGTCGAGGGCGCGCTGCAGGGCGTCGCCGCGCCAGCCGAACAGGTAGTCGCCGTGCCAGCCGTAGCCCGTGGCGTCGCCCATGCTGTACACGAACGGCTGCGATGACCCGTCCGAGGGCCATAGAGCCGCGTCGTTGAACTCCCGCGTGTCCCACATCACCTCGTACATCACCTGCGGCAGCCGCACCGGGTGGCTCGCCGGGCACGCGCTCGACGCCTCGAAGCTCCCGCTCGCCGGGTACGCTACGTGGCTCTTGTGGTCGGGGCTGTCGAGGTTGACGCCGTCCCAGCACCTGCGGATGACGAGGAGGAGGGGGAAGGGTACCGAGGGCTTAGCTAGGTCTGGATTTCGAAAGGGGGGGGGGGGGGGGGGGGGGTAAAGGGGGAGAAAAGCTCACGTGGGGAAGGTAATCGTGGCTCGGATGCCGCCGTCGCAGGGCTTGGAGGGAAGGGCTGCGGTGTCCTAGGCCGAGCCTCGGGTTAGCGTGGGGGTTGAAATATTTTATGATATCTAATACTTTGGGAAATACATGACTTGATGAACAATGCTAGCGACACAATATTAAGAGGATACGATGTTTTAACCCTGGGCAGTGGTCGCAGATCTTATGAAGGTGGGAGTACCTACCATTCCACTGCCATCTGCGCAAGGGGCGCCTCCAAAGGGGCTCTGGTCGACATTGGTATAGCAACGGTGGCACAGCTGCTTCTGCTGCCCTTGCGCTTGGCGTAGCATGGCATCACCCACGAGCATACGGAACCCCTTTTTACCTGAGTTAGGAGATATCGCGCATTCCGGGGGACAGCGCATTCTTACTGGCTTGAAAGCGGTAACCTTGGTTTGACCGTCGTAAGGTGGGATGTAATAGACAGTGATACCCTCTTCACCTTGCAGGCCCTGCAAAAAATGAGTTATCGGGCGATTATAAGGCGAAAGACGTTTATGTCGGGGCTCATACCAGGTTCACCATCTGCTTTACCCGCTTGTACGTTCCATTGCGAGCCTTGAAGTACAAGTTAGCTGTCCAGTAATTGGAAAAGTCCTCGCTGAATGAGCAGGTGGTGCAGGTCGACTCGACAGATGGATCGTATTCGCCCGGTGTCATCGTCGAGTTGAATGAATCACCGCCAGCGACCTGGTGGATATGGGGCGATTGTAGAAGCCCCGGAGATACCAGCGGATCAAGTCGCTCAACGACTAGTCTCGAGCATTGGAACCTCATCATCGCTGCGGTAGCATACTGGGCTGTTACATATTGAGGGATCGCCGCAAGGGCTAACGAGATCGTTTTCCACTGCATTTTTGATTTGAGGCGATTGAACATGCGGATCCGCGGTGATGAAGCTGGCTCAAAGCACATGGAACGAATTCTAGAGAGGAACAGACCTACATCAAATATCAACCCTGCATTGTCACCGCCTCAGCTATCTGAGAATGCTGTTGTCTTGGAAATCCTGAATAAGGACCGACTTAAGTCGGTTAAATTGGGGGTTTGTACTCTGGAAGAGCCATATACACCCCAGCATCAACTGCCGATGATTAGTATCGAGCTCTTAACTGGTTGGATATGTTCGGTAGAGTGACGATGACATTAGCCGGCTTGTTGTAGACAAAATATATGGACTTAATAAGCTCGAACGGGAAACTCCACGCACCAAGATAGATGAATGACCATATAATGTTATGTTCTACCTGTGTTTTAAGTTAGATAGAAGATAATCTCTATATTAACCCCCCTATTAGCTTGTGACGATGTAGTCTCGTTAGTGTCTTGTTTTATTATGGTAGCTTGGCCACGCAAGCCCCTTTCTGTCGGGGCCCCAAATACCGGGTCCATCTTGAGATTATAATACATGCCACAGACCGTGAAATAAAGAGACATAACATAATGAGAATAATACTAATAACTGAAGTAAGTCTTGTATACTAGTAGTTGAAGATCTTGTAATATTTTATAGAAGTTACCTATTTTATGTAAGGTCCTGTACTTGGCCATTGGCATCTGGGTTATAGTCATAGTTCACGAAAGCAAGGTTAAAAGATAAATAAAAGCTGACATCGATCTTTAATTCCAAAACTCCTATATATCGCCTAACAACTGTGCTCCGTACGCTGGCCTCTTAGGTCTACGAAAAATAGACAACATCGTAGTTTTACTCCCTCGCTTTCCATTTGGTCTTAGTTATATACCACCTCCCCACCCAGGAGAAGCATGGCCAGTGCCATACTCGGCTTCTCGGAGTCTAGAATGTTCATATTCATAGCGTTCTTCACGCTGTCTACTAGCCGCTCGAGCTGCTCGGGAGTCTCGGCAGGGATACACTTACATTTCTTCTCGTTGTGCTGGATTCTGAGAGGCATGATACCCGCGCCGAGGGTTACCTTGCAGCCGGTAGCAGGTCGGCCGACGACAGGGCCGGTTGAGGAAGAAGTGTATTGAGTCATTTTTTCGGGTATATATGGTAAGATAAGTAGGTGTGTTTGGTGGCTTTTGGCTTATTCGCTGGTATGTGTGGTTGTTTCTGTTGGTAGGTAGAGCGTGATGATAAAAGTTGATGGATTGTAGCATTGCGTTCGCTTATAAGTAGGTAAATATCAAACAAAAAGAGTTCTAGATCTCGGGGACAATAGACGTTGTTTCTTTCTCAACCAGATTATAATTCATTGTCGCTTTGTCCCTTTTCTTCGAAGTGCTTTGAAGGGCTTTCCTTCATACAGATAATCACTATTTAAATGGCAAAACTTTTCAAATAGATTTGCTTCTTTTACAATAATGTGATTTTCTTTGTAGGGTTCTGGAGTTTTGCTCTATTGTTCATAATGGATTGGTCAGGTAAAAGACATACCACAATGGAATAATACGCGGCATTTTCTTCAATGCTGTCATATTCAGTACGGCTATCAGATGGATGCTAAAATTTGTTAGATTAGTTACAATTATCCCAATTTTATTATGCTCAGATGAACTTAATTCGAGTTCTATGTTCTGGTATGACCTCGAGCATCAATAAGTCTCTGGCCTTTAACTTGATATCGCATATCTTCGACAGTTTGAGACGGGTAAATATTAATCAAATAACCCGATGAAGTACCATTTGTTTCATATGAACGCCCTACTTTACATAATAATAGCTCTTGAAAATCGAACATAATGGGAACTCGGTATAATACCAAATGTTATAATTCGATATGTAAACCAGGTCAGCACTATGCGTGTCTTGTGTCCATGTTGCTTTGAAGACCCTACTATACCTACCCCAAACAATAGAGTGGTTAAAAAAACCTCACTATCACAGTTCCTCACCACTACCCCAAGATATGACTTTTTCTTCCACTTGAGTGCTGCTCTGAGTGTCTGTATAGAAAGTATAGGGGAGTTTTGGACACGTATCTGATGGAGGTGAAGGATCTGTGACAATTCCCTTCTCTATGGTAGCACTCCCGTCTCTGACAGCCTTTATTTGATTCTCTGCACAGGTTGTAGGTAGCCCCCTCCAGTAGCAGGTGACTGGAGGAACGGAGGAGGGTGGTCCAAAGGTGGCAGTAGAGTTAAAAGGGCCATCCGTCGAGTAGTCACTATTTATATCAATTTTCCCCGTGGCAATGTCTTTGCCTTGCATGGCTCGGTGCAGTATATGGTAAGCAACCTCGGGTTGATATGAGGGAACCATATGGCCAGATTTATAAACGCGAGTGAAAGAGAACAAACCATACTGACGAACCTGGCCGAATGGGACGGGATTATCCTCGATTGTGACATTGGCGTATCCAGCGATATTAAAACTATCTCTCGACTGATAGTTTACGTCCAGGCTAACTCTTTCGCCGCCAATCCAATTACAAGCGAAGTCGCTATCTCCGTAAACCATCGTCACTTGGATACCGGAGTCTAGCAAAGTGGCGATATTCTCAAGATAACCCTTGGGGTTTCTCCTCGCATAGTCTCCTGTAAGGTTGAAGGCCTTCCCAACTATATTGGAGATCTCTGTATAGTTGACGGGCACGCCTAGTTCCTTGAGAACGGCCTCGTTGGCCAGGTACTCTAGAAAATGACTAGGTGGAAATGCGTCCAGATAACAGTAAGTAATATCGTAAAAGGCCCACTGCTTCCGAAATTGGTACGGACCCTCTACTTCATTCTGGCAAAAGTCGTTCGCCTCTTTGCATGCCTGGTTGACCTCGGTTGCATTGCCGTACATATTGGGGTCTAGAGTTTTGCCCAGGTATGAGCATACGCGGATTTTGTCCCAGCAGCCCTCTTTCTTGAAGAAGGCTGCGAGGGTTCTTGTATATTCTTCGTAATCGAGACCGGGAATACTGTAAGCATTCCTGTCGTAGGCAAACTCTATATCAGATGTTTCTTGAATCAATAAGTCCACGCACCCGTTGATAATCCCGAGAGAGGTAATATTGATGATTTTCTCGTCTGGCAAGGAACCGTTCAGAATCTGAGAGTTTTTGTCGTGGATGAAGGCGGCGAAGGATGGCCCGTACCGACCACCGTACGATTCCGTCCAAATGCTTATCGAGTTATTGCGAGTGTCGTATTCCTGAAAATCATTCAACCACACCCGCAGGAAGTTCCAAAAGTGGCGAGCAGCATTCTCTGTGGTATTGGCAGTATTTGCGACGTTCTGGCTACTAAAGTTCCCCGGAATGAATGTATTGTTCGGCTGAAAGTTGCCTTTGGGGATAATATTTCCAGTCTCTAGGTCCAAGAAGCCTTCGGTGACAACATCATAGCTAAAGCCAGTTTGGACTGGCTGATCGACGTAAAGAAGGCTATAGTTGGTGTTCCACGACCAAGGGTTTGTTACCGGAGCTATGTCTTCGTTGATGGAACATGGTCCATTTTCTGTGAAAAGCCCGAACAGCGATGATCCGCCAGGGCCGCCATTCATCCAGATAACTAGAGGAGAATCTTCAGGACTATCTTGCGATTTGAAGTACCAGAAAAATGTGTTAATCTCGTAGTTATGAGCTACCTCCTTCATTGAGTTCGGTGGGAATTTGACGTAACCAGCGTATGAGATGGCTTCTCCACAAATGGCCGCCTGTAATAAAAAGTATTCGAAATTAGTATTGAGGTCGCGAAGAAATGTGGTAGATACATGAGCTTTACTGGTATTTGTGGCATTTAGGGTGTTGGCTTACAGAAACATTGTTGTAAGATATGGTAGGCTCGTCGTCTTTCGTCGTATGCAGTGCTGAACTAAACATACTAAACAGCAGCAAAGCGAAATAACAAAGAAGATACATGGCTAATACGTGGGTTATTTCAATATATCAAACTCAAGATAGCTATTATTGATACCAAGGATATGGACTCAAATGAACTCGATCTATTTGTTATATTCCTAACGCAGGTACTTATTCTCATCTCTAACAAGCGAAGTGCTCTCTCGCTACGATCATGCTTCTCCGTTTAGGCTAAAAAGATCGCAATCGCTGGTTTTTCTTGCCCAATGTCACAGCCGTGTTTTGAGTGCTACATGTATAGACGAAGTATGTCGTTCACTACACTCTCTTCCTATCCGGGTGCTTCTTGTGCAACTAAGACAAGCACATATTGATATGTCAACATGAAGTACACTACCTCAAACTATTACGTTATGGCCAGGTATTGCCGTAAACAGACAAAGGATGGGAGAATAACGAATTTGATTGGTTGATCTCTGTGGATATCAGACGGGTGATGAGACGTCAGAGCGCTAATCCTTACCCCTGACAGCAAGACATGCATCAAATGCACCAGACTTCTTTTTGTTTTTCTCACCGAGTGCTATAACCAACTCAAGTTTTCCAATATTGATATTGCCATCACCTCGCCAGCTATTGCTGCTATCAAATAACAACTCTGCCGCCTCGCGTTACGCGGCTTCATTTCGATTTACTCACCGGTCACACCCGGGGTATGACCATTGCACAGATGAATGGTACCTAGAGCTATCGTGACAACCCGCTTAGACACTCGTTCCAGCACGAATCTAACATCATAAACCACTTGCTATACGGTAACCCGGGTACTGATCAACCTGCCCGAGCAACCACTCGATTAACTACAGAACCGATCCATGACATGATGGCTGCAGGAAGCCTTCACCCCAGCACAATGTTGCCTTTCTCAACCACACGCATAAGCTAGCTCGCTCCGAATCGGGATATTCCTCTCGGCGGTCTCAGGATTTGTAGTCTTGACCCATTCGAGCTCCAGTCCCTTGCGGAACAGGAGGCAGTGGGTTGAGCCGCCGTGGTGGAACATCCCGATCTCTTCTCCCTTCTCCACACTCTGCGGCAAGTTCTTTTGCTGGAACTTCTCCAGGATCTCACATGTCGATACATCAGTCATCCCGATGTAGAGACAAGCTACCAGGCCAATGGAACCACCGATGTCGATGAGGAACATGCTCCGTGTTGCTACGTGCGCGACATAGCGCTGCGTCTCATTCGGGGGGGGTAGGGACCGGACCCTCTGGGTTGGTAAACCCAGTTATCGTGGGCTCGTAGAAGTAAGTGCCGTCGATAATACTGGCATATACAGTCTTACCCTGAACGGGAGAGTTCCATCATGGTAAGACATGGCGCTCAGAAACGCCTGATACACTGTACCGCCGACAAAGGTGCTGGTTTGCGGGTAGTAGTTGTGCATCTCGACAACCGAGTGCAGTTGACCTTTAAGCCAAAATCTGTCGAAATTTTTGACGCCATTCTGTAGGGAGAATGGCTTGGGTTCGTACGAGCTCGCTATCCAGTTTAGATCCTCCTTACAGGCAATAGGCCGGATTGTGTCGATATTGCTGAATTCTCTGACGAAGAACGAATCCCACGACATGTATCCCTCGTGCTCGGGATCATTACCAGTATCACATTAGAATAGTTTATTGAATGGGAGTTTTGGTTGACCGTTGATATTGGTCTCTGCTTCCATGATCGTCAGGGCGTCTGGGCACAGCCATCCTTGCCCTTTGATGGTGATAACGTATTGGGACTTCTCCGCCATGAGTCAATCCAGAATCGCTATGAAAGGGAACCCGATCATGCAAGAATCATATACAGTCCTGCTCCATTCAGGTGCAAAGCTTGTGACGATGAAGGCGAATAGATCAAGCATATGTTTGTAGTTTCTGACCTGCTTGTTTTCCACGGGGTCTTTATCATAAGGAAGACTTGTTGGGAACTTCGTCGAACATGGCTGAAGCCAGCATACCTAGCTCAGTGGTACTTTCGATGAGATCCGAGAAGTCTTGGACTGGCTTGGTCTATGCTAGAGATACGCGACGGTGGTCAACCTCCGCGACAAGCTATTAAACCCACCTAACCAAAACTTGGGAGTCGCTTGGTAACCAGCCGCCAACTCGCTGGAAGTGACAAGGCTGCTTTTTAAACGGGGTTAAATACGGCCGGATGAGTTCGTGGCCAGTTTGCCTAGAAAGTATGCGGCTCGGTTTAAAAGGGGTTGGGTAAAGGATCTCGGAGAGGTCGATAATATGGGACGAATCAAACAGCGAATTTGAACACTCGTCAATAGCAATAGCAATAACTATTAATCTGTGTCATGGAGGCAGTAGAAAGAGACTAGATAATGACGATCTTGTTATATAAGAGACTATGGATACTGCTACCTACTTATAATTCCGTTATTAGTTGATGTTATAACTCAAACCCTTTCTTTATCCCCTTGAGACATAAGTACTACTCTAAAACTCATGATCTAGTACACCACCCCTGGTCCTAAAAAAGGTATATTAGGTATTTCTCATGCTATCTACCTATACAATTCCATACTCATAGTTTATGGCCACATTTCATCCCACGATCTCTAAGACAGGTATGTAATGGTTGGCTTTCGATTTACCTGAAATTCGTCTAACTTCTAATTTATGGAGATTATCACTGTCCTTGTGCAGAGGCTGATGCACCAAAGTATTAGACCTATATTATACCGTGCGTTATATGGAAGTAAACGGTTGCTCATCTCCAAAAAACTTTTTTTTTTGCACTTCACCAGCAAGCGGGAGCGCGATACATAGCCACCGGCATGCGGGAGGTGGCTAGCTAGGTCGTCACGAAGTGTAGGGAGCGCCTCGCGCGGAAAGATATCATGGCCGGCCCGCGCCTGCTGACCACGCTCGCGATTAAAGGGGGGAGAGGCTTCAGCGCCAAGGTCGTGGATTACAAGAAACCAGACTTGGAGCCCGAGAAGATGGATGTGGTCACGGCTTAGTTAGAGGCTTGATGGTTTCGCATTCCGTTCCTCTTCTGACTCCCTATACCTACCTAGGTATTATGTTTTTTCTGCCATTCCCCCCTTTTCTCATTTCGTCGAATGTGTAGTTTACTTACGTTATAGGAGACGAATATATAAACGACTTTACCTTGATAAGCGAGAGTCTTGGCTATGCATATATATCCTGAAACCCGCTTCCCCTTGGTGATCGTCGTTCAGCTCCCGATTTCCCCATCGTAGAAACCCATCGAGTCGGATACTGTCTCCATGTGCGGATGCGCACCGATTCCCGTGTGGCCCCCTCTTTAGTCATACTTGGGACCATTAATATCAGATAATCATCAACATCTCCTCGGGGGATTTTCTACACTACAGTGGGTAGCCTGCAGCAAGATGGAGGCTGAATAAAAGGCACTGGGTACCTACGTAGCCGGGTTAGGTGGTTGATATATTAGTCAAGTACGAGGTACGTTCCGTAGGTAAGGCTGAAATCCTACCTAGTTCAAGTGGTTTTACTAAAGTGTTATAGAATTTCGATCTATTATGTCGATATTATCGCCGGAAGGCACTTCGGTGAAGTCTCTAGGTTAGAGCAAGCCCATACTGGTATTCAGGTGGCAAATTGCGATGTTGGTAGCCACCGTAACTTGCACTTGTGTCTTCCGAAAAAAAATTACGCGTCATAGTATTATCTGGTTTCTCAGTTAGGTGAGAGAGGTTACGGGGTTTTAAATGAGGTTGATATGAGAATATTGTATCATGCAGGAGAAAGCAGAGGTAGGTATTGTGTTTTTCTTCGCCTCTCGCGACGTAGACTCACACAATTCACAGCCTGCCTTCTCGCAATCTATTTCGACAATTATATACCTACTCAACGCAGTTTTTTCAATCTCTAACACGCCACCTGTAGCAAAATTGCACATTGTCTATAGTGTAGTATATTAAGAGGGGACAGCGTGAGTTAGGTCGGATGGCACATACAAATTGATACCTGTGTACTGGGCTGAGATCTTAATATTACATGTAGATTTGTCTAGCCAGTCAAGTATCGGGTGTTCAGCCGTCCACTTGTGTAAGGAGCCAGTGCCTAGGTAGTATAGTGATACCGACCTAGGTAACCTAGGTGAACTGGACTGGTGTAAAGCTCGCGGGTGCGTACCGCTATATAAGCCCCCTTCTCAATATTTCCCGTGTGATGGCTGCTATGCCAAGTCGATCAATAATTATAAATCAAGACAATTCCCCGCAGCCCCGGTGACGTTTGTTCTAGGTATACTTAATCTAGGTTACCTAATCTGCAGGCAACGGGATCGCGAGTTGGACCCTCCACAATTTTTGTACACTATATGTGAATCTTGGGGGAGTTGATAGACGGTGTAACTTAATCTGTTCTCTCTTGTCTCAGCCCATTTGGCCCTTTCTCATAGGTGTGGTAAGCCACTCTGTGTACCACGAGGGGGGGAGGAGAGGGGGGTGCGGAGCAACTTATAGAAAGCAAATCAGAGCAGAAATCTGACCACGAGAGGTGACTTGCCGTGAAGGTTAGATAGAAGGGAGACGCCATAATTCGGTGAATAGGCATTAGCTCTCCTTTTGTGCTTTTCGTGGGCGTTATACCCCTGTCAGCATGCAGAGGGTAAGCAAGATGGTAAGAGGCATTTGCATAGATGGTCGAATGGTTTTCTGTAGTGCGAAACTCCTTTTATTACGCAGCTAGGACAATAAAATTATATGTACCCCGTAAATTTATGCCACACTTACATTTATTTTATGTATCTAAAATATCCATATTCATGGTCAAAGACGAAAGTCGTCCTATTAATGAAAGTAGAAAAGGGGGGGGGGGGGGGGGGGGGGGGGCTACTAGTGGAGGATTTGATGTCATGGATGAAAGAAGCGAAGAGGATCGAGGCAGTTATAACACGGGATTCGATTAACTACTACAAGTCTATTGGATAAAACCCCTGATCGTATTTCTTGCCACGATGATCCTGTCAGTTCGAAATTCCAATTCTCCAAACAGATAGATGGTGTCTGCCCATTCTCGATGCTCGAGACACTATAGATTCAGGATGTTCATTACATATCTAATTGATACTTGTTCTGATGTAAGCCCGAAAAATTATTTATTACCATAAAGTGTGAAAAGAAAGGTTCCTATCAAGAAGTTTTGTAGGAAAAGGTTGAGGGATTGTAGTTACTCCCATTTCGCCCCATTTCACCTGATACTGGGTTTATACGAATATAAATATATAAACTATTGATTACCATCTTAACTTGACGGTGGAGGTGATACATGATTAGCCTCAGCGGTTTCCGCACTTTGTGAATTTGACGAGTCGCACGGTGCTGAACCGGGGAGTTCTATGGCCAGACTTCCAACTGGTAGCTCAGCAATGAGCATCTGCTCATCGGGTTGCGCAGACAGCTCAGAGTACTGCACAGGGGGGTCCTGGGCCTGATCTTGAACGGGATCTTGTCCAGTGTATGGCTGTTGAATAAATCCTTGGCTTGGAGGCGATGGAATGGGGTTGTTAGATACATCCGTCATACCAGGGGACATCAGCGGCTTAACAGGCACGTAGTGTCCATGTGGTGGTATGTTCTGTGTGGCGGTATACTCTTTGTCTTCTGGCCTACTGTCGACCACTTCCTTACGCGCCTTGCGCCGCTTGAGGAAGAAGAAAGCAACGGCCCCAATGATAGCCAGAACGGCAATTGCAACGCCTACGCCAATGCCAGCCTGGGCTCCAGTCGATAGGCCCATCGTCTGATCAGCACTAATCGTTGCACCTGGAGCGCTGACGTTGCTCAAGCTGCTCACTTCTTCTGAAGGTAGAGCCTTCCACGAACCAGACCAAGACTCCTTCCAGTCTTTTGCGCTAGCCGTGATGGAAGTATCGCCCTCTGCAATCTGAACAATTGACTCTGACGGGACATTCGGTCCTGGTGCCTGTGCAAGCCACCAAGTTTTTGTGTTCCAATTTGCACCTAAAAACGCATCCTGTAAAAAAGCCCTACCCAGAGTATACTGCTTCGAAGGACCAGTGTAACAAGGAAAATATTGCTGGTCAATCTGTACTAGAGGAGCCGTGAGAGTAAGGTTGAGGTGACGGAATGGAATTGATATGTTCACATTCTGGGTGTTCGATTCTCCAAGAAATGTAAATACTAAAGCCGAGGCTGAGCTAACGATTTTTGAGTATTTTTCATCATCTGTGTTCCATATATAGAGCCCAAGATTGCTGTTGTAAGTTACGGGTAGCTCAGCCGCGATGGCATCGCAAGTTGATCTTGGCAGAGATAGATAGGGTGAACAGCCGTCGACAGAAACTTGCAAGCCGTGAGAACTAATCGATTTGTCGTTTGCGGCGAGAAGCCCCCCCTTAGATGAGAAGTCCCAGGGTGATGAACCGTCGATGACGCTGATGGTAATATCCCTCAGAGAGATAGGCTTGGTGTAATCGCCGGACTCGGTAATTATATTGCCCACGATGCGGTTCTGATCATATCCCCCAAAGTACAGCGAGCCCGCCATAGAAGGATTTGCTGAACCAATATGCATAGCGAATGAATTTGAAGGTATCCAGTAATTGTCCCACAAGTAGCCAGGAATCAGATTGGTATTCACCACTGGTCCCGATTTTGGCGTATAACTCAGGCCAACCGTGTCCGGAGCACCAAGTCCTAGACAGCCTACCGTCTGAGGATACCAAGTACCATCTGGGTATTCCATGTACGACTCGCTCAGAAGTGTCAGGGAAACGTTGGGTATCGTATTCGCGCCAACATCCATGTGATCGACCCATAATGTAGGATCCTGACCATTTACTCGAATACCAGACATATAATCTAATTCAGGCACATACTGGATCCCGCCATCAGACCCAGTCTGATCCTTATTATAGAGACCGGCCTGGTCAGCATAACAGGCCAAGGTAGAGTTATGGTCACAGTAATCGCTCGTGAGTAAAATGGTTTCTGACTCCCCGCCTGGGTACAGTGATATCTTCTGCTCACCACCGAGAGTTATCTGGACAGCATTCCAGGGGCCATCTGGTCCGAAGACCTGGTCCGACCAATCAGCAGCGACAGGTTCTACGGCAGAATAAACGACAGCAGTAAAAATAGCTAGGTAAGAAGTGAGTGACAGGCGTAAGGAAAGAGGCGTGATAGTAGTAGAAGCCATGGCTATGGTTTCAGGTCGTGGTACCATGCGCCAACAGCGAAAGGAGTTGACTCGTGAGAAGGAGAGCAAAGGTCTTTACAGACAACAACAAAGCATAGGTAAGGAATTATAGCTAAGACAGCAGCAGAAGCTTTGGACGGAGAATATGGAGACGGGCGGGGACTTTAAGGAAGAAAAAGAGGAAGAGGCTGAAGTGAGAGAATGCGGTGTCGACGAACGGATCTCCTTACTTGAAGGATACGGTATGTATGGCACGTTACAACCCATGTGTGATCCATAATATCGTAGGTAGAATCAGCAGCACTAAACTGAGGTTTAGCCACAGCAGATTCTAGCAAGTTTGAACCGATCAATATGCAAGCAGTGGTAGTACGGGGTTCGGAGGAGAAGGGGAGAGGGGGGGAATCAAGCTGAGGAGGCGACCTCGACAGAGACTGAGTCCCTACAGGAAGATCTACTTCTTGTGCAATATTAGAAGGATACCTAGTGGTAGCACCACAGGACTTCTTGGGTTTTTTTTCTTTTCTTTGAGGAAGGGGTTTGGCGTTGTTGGCTTCACACTTGTACATTACCTAGGCACTACCTACCTACATCACGATAACGACCGCCTCCACCTCTGCTCTTTGGGGGATGTAGTGTTTCGTTTCATGCGTGGTCGCATGACCGGTGTGTATATTTCGGATAGAATACCTAGGTAGATAGCACAAACTATTGATCTCTCTCTGCATGATGCTGCCGATGGTGAAGAGGCTGCGAGGGGCCCTTATAACCAACTGACAAACTGATCAAAAGAATGGGACTATAGCTATAATTTAAGCTTATTTAGGTAACTATTTGTCCTTAACTAGTATCCTTATTAGCTACGTAGGCCTATTACCTCATGTCAGGTACTAACCTTAGATAGTTTTTTTTTCTTTTCATAACAGCACGATATGGAATCGTTACCGGAGTGTCAGATGTCCATTTATAGGGGGTACTAAGTAGTTGTATGTATATGGGAGACTCAAGGCTGTGTGTTAGTTTGGATGTCGTCACCCCACCAAGAAGAATTGATATAGGTAACATTCAAGTTAGAAACTGAATAAAACAAAAATAAGGGTTATTAGGTTGGTGGTAAGTTCTGACCTGATGTTAGGTACCTGCGTCGCCTTGGGTAAGGTTCCTGTTGAGGAAAGAAGAGTTGAAAGCAAGGGACAAGTGAGAAATCCAATGTCAGTCATTGGTATCCCAGCCACACTCTAACTCGAAATGGGTAGTACGGGAGCTGACAGGTAGGTACTGTAGGGACTAAGATTAGACTGGATAGTGGCGTTGTCTATTCCATGGAACGTTGTAGTGTAAACCTTAATTATGATCAATCAATAGGATCATCACTGCATTCCTCATTCCCATCAATTGTGGGTCCCCCAAAAGCCAAGCCGCGTCACCTGCTTAGGTACCACTACCTACCTACCGGTACACGTCCACCCTAGCCGTTAATTGCTTATTACAGTCGGTAGTGTGCTAGAACTATGTACCTACGGCAAGTCAAGACGTTTTCTTTTTGTCTACCCTAACCCGAACCTATGTAGTGTACCTCCTTGTAGCCCGCCAGTTCGAGCTGTCGTCCATCTTTCTGCTCACCATCCTTCCCTTCCCTTCTCTTTCTCCCCTCTCAATGTGAATCATTCGCTTCCAGCTAGGTTGACAGCATCGTACGCCTACTGCTGTACCAGCTGCTTCTAATTTATTTGCTGTCCCCCCTTTTCAGCATCTTGCTGTCGTAACTGAATCCGCCGGCTTGTTCATGACGAGGGTTCGTCCTCGTCTCGTTGGAGCGAAACCATTCGCTCCCCATTGACATCCCTTACCTGAATGAACACCCGCCACGCGAACTAACCTTGACCCTCAAAACTTCGGGCCTCGAGCTCCTGCAGTACGCGCAAAGCAAGAAGACAACGTCTCTGTCACATAAGCTATGGCTCCGCTCTGGGGATCCTCGTGGTCCTCCACATGGCGCTCTTTGTCCGGATATGGTCCCGTACCAAGTGGCGATCAAGCTGGTGCCTCCAGTCCCGATGCCGACTCGCACCTCAAGCCGAGTCTAGGACAGATCCTCACGTCCAAACGCGTGCGCTACACCGCTGGCGCCGGAGCTGCTTTTCTACTCTTCTTCCTCGCTTTCCACAACTACGACCAGCTCCCCTCCATCGACAGTTGGCGAGCGAGCGCCGCCCCTGCTGCCGGCGCAAAGTCGGACTGTCCTCCGGCCATCGTTCCCGACGTCGCCAGCGCCCAAGTCAACTGGTCGCGCTTCGCCTATACCCAATATGTCACCAATGCCGCCTATCTTTGCAATTCCGTCATGATCTTCGAGACCTTGTTCCGTCTACAGAGCAAGGCGGACCGTGTCATGATGTATCCCGAGGCCATGATGGACCCTGCCGAGACCAACCCGGTCACCGAAGAAGCCAAGTTGCTAGTCAAGGCTCGTGATGTCTACAACGTCAAGCTGGTTCCTGTCTCGGTGCAGAAACGAACTGGCGGTGATGGTACGCCTAGTCTACTTACCTCTGCGTTGGCGCCCGGCTCTACCTTGTCTGCTAACCCGATATATATATAGCCACCTGGGCCGAGTCCTTCACGAAACTTCTTGCATTCAACCAGACTCAGTATGACCGCGTGTTGAATGTAGACTCGGATGCCACCATTCTCCAGAACATGGACGAGCTTTTCCTCGTCCCTCCATGCCCCGTCGCCATGCCCCGCGCTTACTGGTTGTTCCCCGACTCCAAGATTCTGTCATCGCAGTTGATGTTGGTGCAACCCAGCGAGGTCGAGTTTGACCGGATTATGAAGCAAATAGAAAATGCCGGCCACGATGACTACGACATGGAGATCGTCAACCAGCTATACATAGACAGCGCCATGATCCTCCCCCACCGGCCGTACGACTTGCTGACCGGCGAGTTCCGTGGCGACGACCACAAGAATTACCTAGGCACGGATCGTGAGGAATGGGACCCCGTCGCCATTTTCAACGAGGCCAAGTTCCTGCACTTTTCTGACTGGCCAGTGCCCAAGCCCTGGATACCCATGTCGCAAGGCATGCGGGAGGACAAGCAGCCCGACTGCGTGACACGCGACGGGCAGGAGGACTGCTCGGCGAGGGAATTGTGGAATGGCTTTTACGACGACTTTGCAAGACGGCGTTCGGTAAGTCATCATGCACCTCTCTCTTTTTCGTTTCTTTTCGTTTCCTTCCCTCTCTCCCGACTTTAGATATGTCTGGACCGTACGTAGCTAATTTTCATGCCAGACTGTTTGCAGTACCAAAAAAAGGCCCAGACGGTGAGCAGTGCAAATGGATTGGGTAGAAAGAGGACTCGGCGGCGGGATGGGAAACTGTACATTACGCGATTATGACATACTACCTACAAAAGATACCAAAATTCGTTATTCTAGATGCTTCAGTTTATTTTCTTGCTCATTGAGCCGATCTAAAGCCTATGAAAGCTGTGATCACACCACTGTACTGAACATGAAAAGTGTCTAGAGCTGAGTCTTGCCAAGTCCCTTAACATCGCAGTATAGCTGGCAGGATTAAATTAGTGCTGACTAGGTAGGTATTGATGAAAAGACCCATTTGAGCTATCTGGCATGGAAAATTAAAATTAGACTCTAATCAATACCTAGTCCTAATTGGGGAGGGTTAAACTTACCTTGAGGTTCTTGGTAAGAAAGTCAGCCAGGAAATCCGGCGGACAAGTAAAGACACGGCCAGAGACCCCGTATTCATTGTATCCATTGCCCTCCGGCACCTACCACCACCGGGAGACACGGAGATCTCGCTAAGTATTTCTTTTCTTTTATTTACTCCACTTTAGATTATATGGCTCCGAGATGGTATAGGTTAGTTGCTTATACCTAGGTAATTTGAATTTGGGACCGGAGTTTTCGGCGTCTGTGCTTAACTAAATGATGATGTTCTGCGTGTAAGTGAGTGTAGTAAGAAGGCACACGATTTTCGAATAATGTCTATCCTTCTTTACGTCTTGAACTCGGGTGTGCACTTTTCGAGGATCGTTATGTGACCTTCGACCGAACCTCTTCTTGGGGTTTAGCCTTCCAGTGTGTAAGTGGACAGTTACCTGGGTATATACAATGCCTATAGGTAATCATGCATGAGTTGAGGTGTATGGCCCCGAAGATGGGCGGAAAGTGGATATGGTCACCAAAGCGCGGTAATTGCTTGCCATGTCGAAAAAGACGACGAGGAAGACATCGTTAGGTTTCCTAAAGCCCGCACTCAGCTTTATTTTTAACACGTTAGATTTTATCGAGATGGGGGTGTGTTATATGAGTAGGAAGTCATGATCATTCAGAGAGAACAGGATACTTTACTAAAGCGTCCTAGAAGCTAGGTACGTCCAGGTTGAGATCAAGCAGCTGGTCGGGCAATCGAAACCCATGCCGAGCGGACTGGCAAGTTTCCGGGGAGGGTTCACGACGACGACAGGACCGGGGACGCGCGGAGGCTACAGCAGCTCGACTTCTCATTTTTACTACTCTTGCCGGTAGACTTCATACAAGTACTCGGCAGACCCAGTATTGGTAGGTAGTAGACTTGATACACCGTTCCAGATATACCTAAGCCTCCGAGTCACAAAGCGGCCCCGCCAACCTAGACCCTCGGCAAGAAACCCCTGTGATAGACTCGAGGGACACTGAGCAGCATCGCCGCACTCAAGAACTGCATCAGTGGGATGGCTCTGGCGTAGAGGTGCACCTTCTCCCCAAGGAAGGGGACTCTGTCTCCGTCTCAGAGCCCAATACTTTCGCGGAAACTCCGCCTCCGCCCTGTCATCATCGGCGCGGCTGTCAGGAACTTCCCATCAGCAAGTGCCCCTTATCGGAGCTCGTGTCTCTACTTATATCGTCACTGAATAATAAGACGAGCTCGAACGAGGGGTTTCAGAAGGAGAGTAGCCAATCTGCCTACCTACCTGACCTAGGGTAGACTAGGTAGTCCACTTACATGCTTCATTCCCTCCTAACCTAGATAACCAGAGTGATAAGTCCACCATTGCAAGGCGGAGGACAACCCGGTGTTCTTTGTCCTATCCTGAATAATGTCCTATCATCGAAGAGTGGGGGGGGGGGATCATGGAAAAAAAAATAAGTTAATTCCTTAAAGCCCTGACCCAGGTAACATACACTTGCGGCGTATAAGTAACGACACGACGGATAACGCCGGTTTCAGCTTCTACCCAGGACCGGCGACCCTGCCTGGATGGCACCCTAGGTATGCGTTTTTCGGGGCTGAAGTTAATCTTTTTCGTCTGTACTTCTGCCAGAACCCCCCCTCCCACATGCCGCCACAATGGCACATGCCTACTTGCCTAATTGATCCTCGAGCTCCTCCCCTACCCTCCCCCCACGTGGGGATGGTGGTGGTGGTGGTGGTGGTGGCCGATATTTCTCTAACCTACGATTGTTGACCGAGAGTCGCAACCTTAGAACACACTTTGCCCAAGAGCCTTCTCTCTTTTTCATGATCTTTCTCAGTTATACCCCCCCCCCCCCCCCCCCACAAAGGAGAGATGCATAGCTACCTAGTTACCAATGCACTTAGGCCCGGTTAGCAGTAGTCCATATGCTGTTGAGATATGCACATAATGTAGTGCCTAACACATTGATATAGCTAACACACCAATCTTATCCATCGTGGAATCACCCTAAAAAGAAGTAAGACCAGTGATGCGGAATGTGGGGGGTTTTTCCAAAGCGCAAGTACCGGTATATGGAATTTTAGTTATGTCTTAACAATACTACTAACTTACTATAGGTTACCCAAAGCAATGGTGTGCCATCTTGTTCATGTGGTGGGAGCCGCACGCATGCCCATTAAAACCAAGCAAAAGAGAAAAAAAACTTTCATTTACTTTATTCTTTTAATACCGTTAGGTAGCATTTTCCTTAGTCCTTTGCATGCTTTCCAAGCGTCCACTGAGAGTACATTTAGGGATAGATGGTACCTATATCTGTCTATTCTATACCAGACATTAGTACCTACTTGAGCCCCATCTCATACCAGGGAGGGGGTGGCTGCGCTGGGGGGCAGAGTGGAAAAAAGATCGCTTGATCGTCCCATGTTATTGTTAATCGCGCATCAATGGATACTCATGGGGGCTATTAATAGTGCATATAGCATTATGCTATAGACTTAACAGTCGGAGTTATAGATTCGATCGATACGATAAATGAGGAAATCCATTGGACACATGGTATACTACAACATCAACGCTCACTAGGTATATTCAATTCGCACTCTCATTATGTATCGTTTTGGAATATGTTGTGGCAAGAGATAGTAGAATAACTCCCTTGCTATACCTATGCTACGAATTACCTACCTACCACCCACCTATGGTAGTACTTAGGATGCTTACCTGCAACTATCAATGTAAATATGACGTACGCATGTAACTAATAGTATACTTACCTTGTATGTATGTATGTCTGGTAGGTATGTAGGTAGGTATAAAGGTTCTCATATATGTAGTGCCAGATAGATGCCCCTGACTATAATACACTATAAGAACGTTGGGTTCCATGCGTAGGACTTGACAGACAAGGGTTAAGCGACGTAGGTAGGTAGGTAGGTAGGTAGATACGCCAAGAGGGTAACCCTTTAAGCTGAGTCCACATTATAGAAGCAACACGAGGACCAGACCAGTCTCAGACCTCAGCTTGGAGGAGGGGGGAGAAGCAAGGGTGTTGTTACACCCCGATGATCATGTTCAATTACCTAGTAACGTTGATAGTTTCCATGAAAGCCTCACATGCGTTGTTTTCCATAAACTCAACAGCCTTGAAAGTGATTTCTGTGCCTGCTTATCCCCGGTAAAGAATAAGCACACTGTTGATTCGTCAGAGACGAAGTAGAGCACCTGTAGGCTGCGACGAGAGGACTTGAATCGGGAATAGTTGGTATCTCAACTGCGCCAAGCTGGCCCGGCGGGAATTAAGCTAAGCCAAGCTGAGCCGGGTCGTCTTGATCACTCAAATTCTCTCACAATGGGTGGTGCTTAATCTGATCCCAAGACCCAATATGCCGTCCACACACACGGCTGATTAGACCCGGGAATGGCAGGGTCTTTTCTCGAGACATACATAAAAACCTGCTGGTCCGTCCCTTGTTCTTGTTCGACTGAAAGCCGTGCTTAGCGTACCGTCCCCTCGGGATTCTGCTGCCATCACGACAGTCAAGTAGCCGACATCTCTGTGCGCCCGCTGATCCTACCGCAATCAGGACACCGAACCGACGGCGGTGGAGGGGGGGTGGTAGCCATCATCCCTGGTCCGGCTCCAGGCTACTGGTACTTTGCGGATGGAGCCAAATTGACGGGCACGCGCACTTTTACCTAACCATACCTACTTACTCACTCCCACGTCGCCCGAACCTGCGCGCAATCCGCACCATGGGTATCGACGTCGAAGAACTCGTCATCCAACCATTCCGTGAGGTCGTTGAGCGGGGAAAGGAGGCCATCGCGAATGCCGAGGCTAGCGACCACGACCACGATGCGGCCTCATCTGGCGTCATGGTCAAGTCAGCCCGGGCGCTGGTGAAGGAGGGAGAGCGCGCGCTGCAGAAGTTAACACCGCTCTGGCAATCTCAGGTCGATAAGCACGGCGATGCATTCAAGGAGGCATTGCGGTACAACGGTGAATACCAACCACCCCGCGCCCGGCGGCCGATGCGATATGTGGGAAGGCTACTAACGGGGGCACAGACGGTATCATCGACAGTCAGCGGCACTTGGAAGACCTGCTCTATGACCTGGACGACTTTGTCCAGGTGGAATCCTTCGACAAAGTCCGATTCGCCCAGGTCCAGGCCGCCTCGAAAACGTACGCCCTGGCGCTCTTGGAGACGGTAAAGCGGATGCGAATTGAGGACTCTTCCATATGGCCGTACTCGCCACAGGCACCCTCCATGTCGACACCGAGCGACGGGTCGATCCCTACACTGCCACTATCTAAGCAACAACAGGGCACGAGCGACAGAGGGGGTCCGTTTCCAGGGTGTGGCAGTGCCTATCAGGATAGCGTCGGAACTGCGAGTAGGAAACCGTCTAGCCTTGACATTTTAGGAGCCGAACGCGATTGTATCAGCCTCGTGCCCGAGCCGACCAATCCCTCGTACGCGAATCCACGACCGGCCACATCAGGTTCGCGTATATCGGCATGGGTTAGGGAGCAGACTAGCGGGACGGGGTTCTGGCCGATACATAATACTATACCGGAATGCGACCCTTACATAGGCCATATTGTTAACGGTCGAGGTAATAGCATGCCCGAAGGCGCAGACGCCCTTGTGCCGAAGCCATTAAGCGTCCCATACAGCCCAGTCACGGCGTGCAGCCGGTCGTCCTCGTTTACAGGTACAGGCAGTTTTGACTCGGGCCACCGCTCGTCGTCGAACATACCGACAAGTGACCAGAGAAATACTTCATTAGGCTGGCCGCTCGTTAAAACGGCTAGCGAGGAATACTCAGAAGAATCGAACGCACTGCTCCCGCCACTATTCCGACCCAACTCCGAATCCGCACTCGAACACGAGCCCATACCAATCTACGAAGATGGACTTATTCCAGTAGATGAACTCCTAGTCCGCCAAAAGAGCCTAACTACGGGCTTCCAAATTGGGCTGGATAGCAGCTTATACCTTCAGAAGGGATTCTGCGCCGGCGCGCACAAATACAGGGCTAAGGGGACCAAAGCAGCTACTAAGTCGGTCATGGAATATGTAAGTTTGATTCATGCCATTCTGTCTGCTCCGTGGATGTAGAATATGTGTGCGAGATAAGCGCACGTATCTCGTAATTTTTTCTTCCCCTTTCTAACAAAACAACAAACAGGGGAGTCGGCGGACTATCGCTCGGTGCGTAGATTGCGAATTCGCGCAAAGCATGCTCGAGGTCGAGCTCGACACGCTGAAGTCGGAGAACTCGACCAGTGTGTCCAAGCTCATGCTGCAGACGAAGCTGCCGATCAGCGGGAACATGTCCAAAGCCGGGGTATACTACCGGCTGCGGTTCCTGTACAAGTCGCACATGATCTCGGCGACGGCCTTCACAGCGCAGTACGGGTGCCTCTTCTGCGCGCAGAAGGGGTACACGGTGCACGCGGACGACGCGACCGTGTTCGCGCACCACGACCAGCTCTTCGCACACCTGGCGCGGCACCCGCAGCCGCTGCCCGAGGTGCCGGGGGTCACGGTGCTGTACGGGGAGCTGGCGGAGGACGACCCGCAGAAGGACGACTACGACCTGCACTTCCCGCACGGGCCGGTGGCCAGCCCGCTGCCGGACGCGGCGGCGCTGGCGGCGCTGCCGACGGGCGTGGCCACCAAGCCCCACGTCAAGCGGTACGGGCGCGAGCTCGAGGACCCGGACGGCGGCAGCGGGGGCGACGTGCTCAAGTTCGCCGAGGGCGCGCGCATCGTCGGCATCGAGTTCCCCGACCGCTGGAAAGGGCGCTGGTGCACGGGCTGGCACGACGGCGCCTGGGGGTCCTTCCCCGCCAAACTGGTCGCGCTCGAGGCGCCCGGGCACCTTCCCGCCGCGTCGGCGCCGGGGGCGGCCGGCGGGGGCAGCATGATGGTGACGACGCGGTGGAGGTGGGAGGGCAAGGACCCGGCGACGGGGTGGCTGCCGTTCGATAAGGAGGAGACGATCTTTAATGTTAGCTGTAGGTTTTCTCTCTCTCTTTCTCTATCTCTCCTCCATCCCTCTCTAACTTAACCCCTACCCCAACGTTTCTTCTTCCTTCCTCTGTCCCCTCAAAGATTATACGGTTCCTTTCTTATACCATCGCCCCCCCCCCCCGCCCCGGCATCGCTACCACGGAAGAAGAAAGCTGGCTAACACGATGCGATCTGACAGGGCTGAACCAGGACGACTGGTGCTGGTCCGGGCGGCGGAAGGACGGGCGCGCCGGGCTCTTCCCACGGTCCCATGTCAAGGTCGAGACGCTGCGCGACGAGAACGACTTCCACGACGACGAGGTAGACTCGCTGGACCGGAAGACGAAGAAGCTCAGTTTCGGGCTGCACGGGCTGCCGGCGGTCAGGATACGGAGGATGACCATAGGAAGCCACACGTCTTGACGGAGACACATTTGCCTACCTACATCATTCATGGTTGTTGGTTATTTCTTTTGTGTGTGTGTGTGTTTTGGGGGATTTGTTGGCTGCTTCGATTACCTACCTACCTACTTACCTACCCATAGGTTTTTGTTTTGTCTTTTCTTTTCTTTTTCACGATATTGATGGCATGATAGATGGGATGGGGTTTAGGGATACCAAATGGATGGGACCGGGAGAGAAAGGGAATGGAGTATACATACATATTGGCAGGATATGCAATGCGGGTTTAGAGATACATATACCTATATTTAGGTACCTACATATTTTATAGTCAAAGAAGTGTTTTTACTTACATCTTCTTGGAGTGTGTGTTTCTGATTTTTCTATTTTGTTTCTCAAGTATTTCTAAACTTCTAGTTTGGTTGAGACCAATCTGGCATTGATATCATTTAGGTGATACAAATTTCATCATTGTATGCCCCATATACGAAATACTACCTACCTAGGCACCTAGGTACTACCTGGGTCCAGAGCTCCCCACATTCCCCACAGTTCCATGACCGGTAGACCGGTACATGGCGTAGGTACAAAGTACTTAGATGTCACCCTAGCCAAAACTTGAGGCTTTAGCTACCTTATATGACATCACCGGAGCGTTTATTCCTACCTCTAGCTCCAGGAAGGTACCCGGAATCATTATTATTTACTGTAGGACAAAGCTGCTATTGCAACGATCGAGATTTCTACCAGCTCTACAAGCTTCTAAATTCTATTGATACCGTGCTGTACCTTTGATATAGCTTCTTTAGGTACTGCATGTCTACATAGTCTTTGTACCTACTATGGAGGTACACTAGGTACATCTATCTACCTGTACGTCATTATGGAAATGACTAAACAGGGATAGTGATGATTGAAAACCAATAGCTACAATTGAGTGCACGACCCAACCAAGGTCTCCATAACACGTATGCCCATATTACATAAGTATATACCTACCTAGGTATGTACATAGGAAGCTGTCTCATCATATGGAACCGGACAGGTTGAATTAATGCAAGTTCAAGTTGGCCTAATAGGTACTAAGCTAGGTAGGTACTTCTTACCTACATGTACATACCTACTACATACTTATTGATGTATACAGAGGCCAAGTAGGTATGTATCAATTCATAAAAAACTAAGTACTAGGCATTTGCTTTAACCTAGGAACTTGCTACTGTAAGGTGAACAAGGAAAGTAACACAGAAAAGTGACGTGATGCATTCTCGTACAAGCATCATCACCATCGTCATCCACTTCTCTATTAAACATTAATTCGGCGCCTTCCCTCTCAGCACCCTTTCCCAGGCAACCCTTAGACAGCCTAACCTGGTTACCTAAACAATAGAAACCCGGGGCACACGTTGTTCTATGAAACTTTGTAATTCCACCCAAAACCAAGACCCAGACCAAATTGAACCGGACCTCATCATCTCCACAACCAACCTAACAACCTGATATTCATCATCATCAACCATCAACTTCGTCACCACTACCAACAAATAAATTAGGTATTTATTTCCCTGCTACTACTTTCCAATGCTATTTACTACTACCATTACTACTTCTGCTAATAGTGGTCAGCCATAACCAGACCGTACAATCATGTAAGTTCTCGGCAACTTCTCACCCTCTCCCTCTCCCTCTCCCACTACATCTACTTTCGCATTTTCCTCACTTACCTAGGTTACTCTTCTTCCCTTCCCTTCCCTTCCCTTACCTTACCTTACCTTCTCCCTTGATTCCTGGCCATCCTGTTCTTCTCCCAATCTCCGGACTGCATACCACAGAATAACCAGCTAAGTATAGAAAAAGTAGCCTTCACCTGAACTGCCTGTTTCCATCGAAGCAGCTATCATCATGAGGCTGCTATCGACGATCCTCTCTGTCGCTCTAGCGACCAATACTGTCGCTGGCAGCAATTGGTTCAGCAAAGCTGGTAAGTTCACTGCATTTCCACCATCACCAACACAAGCTCAATTCCACTGACCCGGTATAAAAAAACCTGCAGCCTACAACAAGTGGCATGAGACCGAGCTCGAGCGTTGGCTATCAGATCACGACATTCCCTACCCGACCCCCGCCGATCGCAAGGACCTTGAAAACCTAGTCCAGAACAACTGGGACTCATATGTTATTGCTCCGTACAAGTCTTGGGATACGGACAAGCTCACCGCATATCTCAAGTCCAAGGGGGTCGAGACCAAGGACGCTGCCGCCTCGAACAAGGATGCGCTCGTCTCTCAGGTAGCCTCCTCCTGGTACGAGACTGAGGACAAGTCCCAATCAGCCTGGTCCGATGTCAAGGATTGGATCTTGGATACCTGGTCTGATAGTGCCCTGAAGGCCTTTGCCGATAAGCACGACATCCCAGGTTCGCCATCCCCTTAAATAACTGACCCCTCCGACCCTGTGTCTATTTTGACGCCTGCTAACCTCGCCCGTACTTATTCAGTTCCTCAACCACGCAAGCGTGACACCATCCTTCAACAGGTTCGCTCCAACTACGAGACCGTTGCCAAGAAGGTTGGGGAGACTGCCTCGTATCCAGGTGACTGGCTCTACGAGACCTGGTCTGAGTCTGATCTGAAGGAATGGCTAGACACCCATGGATTCCCTGCCCCTCAGCCCTCTACTGTAAGGACTCACTGAGCGTACCTTTTAGTGTGTATCTTGCTGACCGTTTCTTTAGCGTGATAAGTTGATTGCCTCTGTTCGCCGCAACTCGCGTCTTGCCTATCTGAGGCTACAAGACCAGGCGTCTTCTGCATCAGCTAGTGCGAGTGCTGCATATGACACACTCACCGACAAGATCATCGACTCATGGGGCGAGTCTCAGTTAAAGGAGTTTTGTGATAAGAACGGCATCAGTGGTATGTGAAACTCTGGAATCCACTAGGAATATATTGCTGATATACCATGCAGTTCCCCAAGGCACCAAAGTCAATGAGCTGCGAGCTCTTGTTCGCAAGCACCGTGCCGAACTCCTTGACGACACTCTAACTGCTTCTGCTTCAAGTGCTTTTGGTGCTGCTACTAGCAAAGCCGGCAACCAATTCGCCAAGGCCACAGACGATGCGACTCTTGTTGCCCAAGATGCATTTAACAAGGCTGTTGGAACATGGTCTGAGAGTAGATTGAAGGCCTACCTTGATGCTCGTGGCGTTCCTGTTCCCCAGGGCTCCAAGACCGACGAGCTTCGTGCCTTGGTCCGCCGGAATTCTCACAAGGCTGCTACAGGATTCAATTCCTGGAGCTGGGAAGATCTGTCGCTTGATAACCTCAAGAGTTACCTTGCCAACAGCGGCAATGATGCCGCAAAGAAGGTTGGTGAGAGTACTAGTGCCACACGCGAAGAACTAGTTGAAGCTGCCCAGTCTGCCTACTCTTCTGCTTCAACTGCTGGTGGTGACTCGTATGCCTCCGCTACGAGCTACCTAAGCCAAGCCACTCAGGCTGTCAAAAACAACCTTTTCGATACCTGGAGCGAAAGTGAACTCAAGTCGTATCTTGACAGTTACGGTGTTGTAAGTTCCCACGTCATCTATAGTTCAAGGTGTAGCTACTAATTTTTCCATTTAGCCTGTTCCCCAGGGCTCGACCCTCAACGAACTCAGGGCCGAGGCTCGCAAACAATCAACATACTTCAAGTACGGCACTACCAACCCAGCTGATACTGCTTTTGCCAAGATCAGCGAGGGCGTTAAGGGCGCTTACCAATGGGTTGTGGGCCAGCTTGGCGCTGGATCTGAGGCAGCCAAGCAGAAGGCGAAAGAAACCAAGGATGAGCTGTAAATCACCAGCTTTCATACCCAAAACGAAATCGGGCATTAAGTTGAGGCTACTTGAACGGCGTACTATCAACATGATCATGGCAGTAGAACCGAAATTTCATTGTTGTCTCAGAGGTTTACAAGGATTACAGGGTTAGGTTTTTCTACATGGATGGGGTGAGGTCATAGGAGTTGTTTTCATAATACCTCTTTGTGGTTGGTTTGACAGTAAACCCTGACTTACATAGTTGCTGAAGGCTTTGTACTTTTGTTCGTAGTAAAATTTGAGTTGATGCTCACTGATGACGATTGGACGTCTTCAACGAAGTAATTCATCGTAATCCTCTATGACAATGCCAAAGTGTTTTCCTCCTTTTTGACTGATTCCACTAACCCTAGTCCAGTATCTGACTGCGTATATAAGTAGTATTTATTGCTTCTTAAATACTGGCATGTATTCCAGTGGTGCAGCTACAGTGACAACCTGGCCACCTTCCAGAATCTCGCCCTCCAACTCACCCTCGGCCGAGAATTTCTGCCACTTGGCATCCTTGGGGAGTACCACCGTCCTCTCTCGCTGGCCTGCTACTAGGATCGGGGCGACTAGGTACTGGGAGCCAAACATGTACTGGTCATCGATAGACCACATCCGCTCCTCCTCAGGGAACTCGTAGAACATCGGCCGCATGACCGGGTCGCCGTGGGCATGAGCCTCTTCCATCAGTCCACGGACGTAGCCCCGCAGCTTCTCGCGGAGGAACAGGTACGTCCGGCAGATGCCGTAGACCTGGTCTCCGTAGGACCAGACCTCGTTGGGGGCGCCCGAGAGGCAGTGGCTGCCGCCGGTGGTACCGTGGCGCGGCTGCTTGGGCTCGCGGTCGCCGTGGAGGCGGAAGACGGGGCAGAAGGCGCCCCACTGGAACCAGCGCGCGAAGAGCTCGCGGAACGCGGGCTGCCGCGGGTCGCCGCCGTGGAACCCCCCGATGTCGGTCGTCCACCAGGGCAGGCCCGAGAGCCCCGCGCTGAGCCCGGCCGAGAGCTGCGCCCGCAGCGAAACCCACGACGACGCCACGTCGCCCGACCACAGCACCACCCCGTACTTCTGGCTGCCGCACCAGCAGCACCGGACTAGATTGACGATCCCGGGCGATGAGGGCGTGGTGGTACTGCTGGATGAGGAGGCAACCATGCCCTCCCAGAAGGCGCGCGCGTACTCGCGCGGGTACACGTTGCCGACCTCGAGGGCCGGCCCGGCCGCGTACCGGTAGTTGTCGAAGTCGTAGTGCGTGTACTCGGGCTCGGCCTCGTCGAGCCAGAAGGCGCGCACGCCCCGGCCGTGGTAGTGGGCCCGCGCCCGGGACCAGACGTACGACCGCGCCGCGGCGCTCGTCGCGTCGAAGTGCACGCTGTTGCCCTCGCCCTCCATGGCGATGCGCCAGCCCCGGTCTTGGCGGACTGGTGGTGGAGATGGGTAGGTTAAATATAAAGAAGAAGGGGAGGGAAGGGGGGGATGGGATTAAGGGGGGAGGACTTACTTAGATGCCCTTGCTCGACCATCTCGGCGTAGTTTTCTGATCTCCGGTCTACCGTCGGCCAGATGGAGACCATGAGCTCGATGTTCATGGACTTGAGCTCGGCGATCATGGCGTCTGCCAGAAGAAAAAAAATAGAAGGCGAGTTGCACGTTAGTTGGGCAAACTAGAGGAGATCCTCCCCCCTTTTCCCCCTTTTCTGCATGACTACGCATATCCATCTATTTATCCATCCATACACGCATCTACATTAGGAAAGAAAAAGGAAAGAGGGAAAGAAGGGGGGGCACAAGAAGGACAGAGAGAGTGTGAGAAAAAAAAAGGGGGAGAAGCCAACGTACCCGGATCGGGCCAAAAGGTCGGGTCAAACTTCCACTCGCCCTCCTTGGGCCAGTGGAAGTAATCGACGACGATGACGTCCATGGGCAGGCCGCGGCGCAGCTTGTGCTCGCGCGCCACCTGCAGCAGCTCGTGCTGGGTCTGGTAGCGCAGCTTGCACTGCCAGAAGCCGAGGCCGTGCTCGGGCATGGGCGGGGGGCGTCCGGTGGCGGCGGCGTAGGCGCGCAGCAGGGCCCGCGGGCCACCATCGCCGCAAACGACCCAGTAGTCGAGCGCGCGCGTGGCCCGCGCCTCGAAGGTGGTCCCGTTGCGCCCGAACACGGCGCGCCCGACCCCCGGGTTGTTCCACAGGAACCCGTACCCGCGCGACGAGACCGCGAACGGCACGCTGCACTGCGAGTTGCGCTGCGCTAGCTCCAGGTCGCACCCCTTGAGGTCGAGGTTCGGCTGCTGGTACTGGCCCACTGCAAGGTCCCGTTGCAAATCATCCAGTCAGTCAGTCAGTCGGTTAAGTTAAACTCTAGTCAGGGCGAGGGTGAGGGTGAGGGGAGGAGAGGAGCCCAACGCACTGCCGTAGATACGCTCGTCCGGGTCGAGCGACTCGAAGCGCGCCGTCAGGCGCCAGGAGCGCGTGCCGGGGCGGGGGCGGAACTCGCGCGCGTCGAGGCGCAGGGCGCTGCAGCGCGGGTCGGTCGCGTCGTAGCGCTGGCGCACGAGCTCCTCGAGCAGCACCTTCTCCTCCTCCTCCTCCCCGTCACCAGTCTGGGTGATAGTCAGCTTCCCCCGGTGCGTCAGACGCGCCGTGATGGCCCCGTTGCGCAGAGACGCCGACTCGGGCCTCCTGCCCTCCCCGTCCCCCGACGCCGGCACGATGGTCACGCACACGTCGCCCGAGCTCGGCGCGGGCACAGGCTCGGTCAGCGCCCAGTCTTCGGCCGGCAGGGCGGCCTCGCGCGTGGCGCGGACGCGCAGCGCGTGGGGGCCCCAGGCCTCGATGCGGAGGAGCTCCGAGTCGTACCGGTACTCGAGGACGGTCCTCTCGGGGCTGGAGAACATGGTTTTCTTTTCCTTTTTTTTAACCTCTTTACCGCTCTTTAACTTCTCTTTTTACGTTTTAAGGAAAAAATAGATTTAGTTCCTAACTCGTCTTGTTGATCTTCGTTTACCCCTATGTTAGGGAGAATTGTATTTGACCCTTTTGCTTGGATTTTGAACCACGTAGGTAGGTAGGTACTGTATAATGAACTATTGCCCGTAAAGGAAAAATAAACCTTCAGTAAGAACTTGTTCGAAACCTATATATACATACATAGGTAGGTAAGTACGACTTTATTATATGCTCCCTTGGGCAGCCATCGTCGTCGCTTACCCCGGATTTTAGGAGTTCGTGCATTCCCCTTAACTGCATGTACGTATATGAGCGCCTGGACGGATTTCCGACTACATCACAGCTCTTCGGGTCAATCAGGCCCGAGGGGGGAACTTGACCATATAATCCGTGGCTCAGGAGTCAACCCGTCAATAGGAGGTCGTCATGCAGTTCTGTTTTGTGTGAAATGCGGCAAACGCAGATTCTCTCCGCACGCAAGCCAAGAAATGTGTACGAGGGGGTTGGGATATGACTTTTCGAGAACTGTTAGGATTGGCTAAATTTATAAGCATGGTGTGATGGGATGGCCGGCTGGATGGCCGGCTAGATAGCCTACGGGATGTCACATTTTCGATCAGGTGCATCTATCCAAAGTTTGCACGCTACATAGCACGATTTGCATCTGCGGTGGACGTATCAAAGGCTTTAGGCGAATCATCGTTATATTATCTTGTAGAACTCATCGATGCTATCTGGGTATCTGCAATGTGTAAAGCAAATGATATAGGAATAATCAAGGAGAAATCAAACGCGGGAAATCAGATGTCTTCTCTTGGACGATATAGGTTGAAGAGAAAGGTAGCTCTGGTCCAGAACTCTCAACTAATCGGTTGATCTTGAGTTGTCTCCGTCGATAAATTGGGGTTCTCGCCCTCCTCCTCATATTCATCATCTTCGTCATCACTTTCGACTATGAGCTTTCCGTTCGTATCGTGCGTCGGGCGACCAAGAAGCCTAGCAACTTGTTCCAGCGAAAGATTCGTCTCTGAAGACGTTGAATCTTGAAGGGTGTGCGCGATGTCCTGTGCCTTCTTCTTTTGGAACTCGTCGACTTTTGTCTCAATGGAGTCCTTCATCAGAATCCTCATCAAGTGTGTTTCCTTCTCCTGGCCTAAGCGGAACACACGCCCAAATGCCTGCTCTTCCACACACACGTTCCACCATGGTTCGAGGATGATGACACGGTTGGCACTTGTTAGCTGCAATGCCTCACCCCCGCACTTGATAGACATTACCTACTTCCAGTTAGTATCGAGTCTAAGGGACGACTGTGGGTTAGGAAGTTGTAAAGGGGTAAAGGTATATTCCAATAATCGAATCGGATCGCTCCAGTCTAAGTTCGGGTTTTGCTTTTGGTGCACCACTTACTAGGACTTTTAGTTCAGGGTTCTCATCAAAATCCGTGACGATCTCATCACGTTGATGTTGACTCAAATGACCGAAGAAGTAGGCGAATTTGATGTCCAGTTCTTGGAGCAAATAGCCGATAATTTCGCTACTTTCGTTGAAGTGGGTGAACACAATAATCTTATCGGCGGGCGCCTCGGATTGCCATTTTGATATGACAGCCCTGACAGCGCACATCTTCGCCCCTAATATAGCATCCGTCTTCCCATATGTCATCATATCAAACTCTAGGCCGTCAGCCGACTTGTGCTGGCGGTTAGGTTTGCGATAATACAGGTCTTCGCCTAGACCTGGCTCTCGTATGTTGACATTACCCCCGCTCGGTCGTTTTGATCCTCTTGTCGGTTTTTGTATGGCGTTGAGTTTTGCCTTCATAATCTTCTGCTGCGAGGAAAGGGCCCTGTTGATGACACGGCTAATCGAGCGGTCCTTGAGTCCACATTGAGGGCATAGGTCACGATCTTTTTCTCCTTCATCTTCAAGAAGGTCCCGGCGATCCGAAATGCATTTCAGGCAAAACGTATGGCCGCACTTATAGTGATTCATTAGTAACGTCAAGCTGCTATGACAACGAGTGGTTGTTACTTACGTTTTTCACTGTAATTGGTGCTTCTGCGCCATTGTTGCATATGCCACATATTTCCTGTGCCCCGTTTGTTATGCCGAGTCCTAGCAGTGAGATTCGAAGTTAGCGAACTTATGGGTTCCTTTAAGCTTTTTACTAAGAGGTTATATTTGATATACCTTTCGCAGTATCACACCAATCATGAAGAATATCATATAGCTTGTTCTTGCCCCTCAACCTAGCCAAACTAGATACCACTGCTTGGACATCTTGTATGTCATCCTTATGTACCATCATGTGCTTAGCTAGCATTGGACTATTGGCTAGTTCACGTAGCCGAAGAATTTTAGTTAGCAGTCTAGGGTCTCGAGCTTCCTTTTCACCACCGGCCATGGGATCCTTAGATACGGCTTGGTTTATTATATTGTTGAACGTGATGCGAAATTGTTTAAGAAAGCCCCTATAGTCGCTGTATTAGTCAAGTAAACCTCCTGAAATCTAGGAAGCTTGAACGATGTATGGGTTTTATTACTTATAGATCGGTTTCCAATCCTTCGCCAACGAAATTTGTGAGACCTCTCGATGAGCTAGAGGTAGCCTGATAAGTGGCTGACCCAGAATACTGTCCTGGTGTGTTCTGTTACGTACAGTTTAGCAATATATTCACCTATAGCAATATTGACGAACCTTCTAATCATAATGACGCTTAATATCGTATTAAGGTTCTCACGAACAGTTTTCTACATTTGACTGTCAGTAATGTACCACATATTTGTTATCAGGTGATATGAGTACTTGCCTCGTCAATTCCTCCTACGAAGTTGGAAGTAAATTGTCTATGGGTCATATTTTTCGTCCAGGGTGCCTCGAGAAACTTGCAATAGGCGTAAAGTTCTAAGGCCATGATAATTAGTCTTTCTGAGTGACCCGTGGAAAAATTGAAACATCGTTTCTTGGACTGACTTACCCCCGATAGAGTTATGGATAGGAGTTCCTGTAAGTATCCAACGGTACTTGGAATCTAAGTGTTGGCATGCGGTATGCGCTACGTTCATATCAGCAACCATCGATCTCAATTTTCACCTAAATAAGCGCTTACTCAAGGTATTATGATTCTTTGTCCTATGCCCTTCATCCAAGATAACTCTGTAGAACTTCATCTTAAAAAGAGGGGCCTTTTGGACATGTAGCTCAGTGGACCGTCTTTTTTTCGTTGCCTTTTGAGCATTCTTTCCGGTGCGAAAGTCTGCCATGAGGTTTTCGTAACTGACGATTCTATTTCTCATTAGCACCTAATTGCTTGAACTAATTATAAGAGGGGTAGCAACATACATTACATCTTGGCCTTGAAGGAACTGAACTACGTTATCTCCATGAGTATTCTCAAGACTCTTGCGATGGTATATAATTGCGCCGGACACAGCATCTGGAGAACAGAACTTGCCCACGCTCCTGTTAATCTGTTGGGCTGCACTTGCTGGTAAAATCCATAGGGTGGCTTTTCGACCGTCCTCGGCATCTTTCGACTGAGGTGGGTTCGCAACTATGCATGCTAATGCCTCTACCGTTTTCCCGAGACCCATGGCATCTGCGTTGATGCCACCATTTGGTCCGTAGACGGAACATTCACGCTTGAGCATGAAGTCGACACCAAGAAGCTGGTGGGGGTAAAGATGAGGACGCAAGTTTCGAAGCATCCATTTATCATTAACGGGGTTACAGTTTCCGAGACCCATACGTCGCGCTGCTTCTTCAAGTTCTGTCAAACTTGCCTTTGTTTGGTGAATATCCTTGCTGAAAGCTAGATGCTGGTTACGGAGGTCCTTTCTAGTCGTTGCTTCAATCTTGGGCATATCCTCGTTGCTCGCTTGTGCGTTTTGAGCCTCAATCAGATCGACATGATCCAATTTGCCTAAGCCCATATCTTTTTGCCCGGCCCTCCTCTTGCGCTGCCCTATCTGGGTATTCCTTAGTGGCCGTTTCTGGCCTTGTTGGTTGGAGACCATCCATGAAAACACGATTTCTTTCTCGTTCTTCTCATTGTGTCTTGTATGGGCAGTTCTTGCATCTCTAGCGAAAGCTCGACGTAAAGGGACAGGTTCTTGTTCGATGTTTTCGTTTGGATCGTAATCACTGTCATCCGGGTCGCTAACATCTGCAGGACCAGCATAATCATCATCACTATCATCATCGTCGTTGTCGTTGTCATCGCCATTAGCATGAGCATCATGACCAATATTGCCCTCTGACTGACTCTCTTCGCGCTTCACAGGGTAGTTTATGTCAACACTGCTACTTTCCTCCTTAATCTGGCTTTCGATTTCTGTGATTTCGTCTTCTGTTTTTTGTAATGCAAACGACTCGAATGGTTTCAAGGGTCGCTCGTTCTTCATTTTCAGCAACTCGTCTTTCTGGTCTATCATTCTTTCCAGCTGTTCCTGGAGGGATACAGGCTGGGCCTGTTCCTTCTTCAAAGCAGAATCAGGGTTAGAGTGGCGTTCCATGGCTGCATATGGTGGTGACTGGCTGGTTTGACTATCTCGAGGCTCGAGTCGAAACTTAATCATTCTTCTAGTAGTCTGACCTTGTGCGTAAGATGATAGTTGCGGCTTCCCTTCAGACCCGTCACGGTCTGCTGTACCGTCCATCGTGATGCCCAGGAGCACTCGTGACCCGTTCAGTCGGTTGAGTGGTAATATAGGTGGCTGTTATGATGTTGATGATCTGGTTTAGGTATGAGCGTCATTCATCGAAGCTGGAAGTATGACTCGGGTGATTGATGTTTGATGTATGTTGTGAAAGTGGCAGGCTACATTGACACAAAAGTAGCGGCGTTGACTTTGGTGAGTGAACTGATGAAAGGGGTCGAAAGAGGGACTTTCTCTCACTTCTAGTATTTTACCTGCTCAGGGCTATGTGTCCAAGGCAGGGAGGTTAGGTAGGTATGACATGTTAGGTGTATTTATGATGTTCATGTTATGATGGAAGAGTGGATTAAAAACGAGGGTGTAAGAAATCGAATACTTACCTATGTAGGTCAACTATGTACTTAGGATGTCTGGTAGGAAGTAAGATGTAGGAAGTAAGAAGTAGGAAGTAGGTTCACATTGGTGATTTATCTTTAGGTACCTGGGTACTAAGCTTGGGTCTTTACTTACCTACCTACATACCAGACATAGGTATGTGTCCCTCTCTGTGGAAGGTATACTCCATCTGCTGCTACCGCAGCTCCATTACAGCTTCCTAACATGTATCAAGCATCGTAAAACTAGTAGCCCCTATTTAAGTTGCTGACTAATTGCATTACCAAGTATTACCTATGTCTGATACTAGTAGTAGTATCAAATAACTTTGATAGTATACATCATTAGTTACCTATATTTGATAGGTATATTATATTGTACCTATCTAACTCCACAAACATGATAACCCATCATATGGCATCGGTAGGTTGACTTGAGCCAGGCTTATTATCGCTGGCCGAATCCTCCTCGTAGACAGTGACCTTAGTCGAGCTGAACCTCCGTGCCGGTACCTTCATACTAAACAGCATATCCAGTTCCTCGTACGAACGACCCTAGATCGGGGGAAACCATAAGTCAGCATTGCTTCTTGTCGCTCATCGCCAGACGCACTTGCACGCATACGCGGAAGAGAATAGGCCTCGACGGGTAGGATAAGACACTCGTAGTAAAGAAGAAGAAAAGGGGCGAAGAAGAAGAAAAAAAGAAAAGATTAAAAAAAAACTCACCTTAGCCTCGGGTAGTCGGAAATACGCCCACACAGTTGTCAGCGTCGCGCCGCCGCACCAGAAGAACGCCGCGCGGCCCTGCCAGTCCCACTCGGACGGGTTGATCATGTAGGGGCCGAGCACCGCCGCCACGATGAGCGTGACATTGTACACGCAGCGGGCGAGCACCACGGTCCGCGCGCGCAGCCTCACGGCCGACGTCTCCGCCACGACGGCGTACGTGATCGGGCCCAGGGTGAGCGAGTACACGAGGTGCCAGACGAGCAGCAGCGCGGCCTGGGCCCACGCCGCGGGGCTATCAGTCACGGCCGGGACCCGGGCCGTGGCCGACACGACGCCGATGACGAGCAGCACGGCCGCGAGGGCCGCGGCGCCGCCCAGGTAGATGGGGCGGCGGCCGGCGCGCGCCATCAGGAACCACGAGAGCACGGTGCCGAGGAAGGACAGGGCGTTGGTGGCCACGGCGATCTTGTACGCGTCGGCCACGGCGAGCCCGGCCTGCGTGAAGAAGTAGGTCGCGCTGTAGGCGAAGATGGCGCCCGACAGCATCTGGCCCGCCCAGGCCGCGCAGCAGATCTCGGTGCGGCGCCGGTCCGCCCCGCGCAGGCAGTCGAGGTACGACGACTCGGCGTCGCCGCGCCGGCGCGCCTCGGCCGTCTCGCGCGCCACGGTGCAGCGCATCTGCGCGAGGGCCGCGCGCGCCTCGCCCTCGGTCCGGTCGGCGAGCCGGCGGAGCGCGGCCGCGGCCTCGGCGTGGCGCCCGTGCCGCACCAGGAACCAGGGCGACTCGGGCGCGAAGAGCAGGATGGCGGCGAGCGGCAGCGGCCAGATCCACTGCAGCCCGAAGGGGATGCGGTAGGACCACTCGGTGGGGTTGGTCACGAGCCCCTGCAGCACGCCGTTGGCGATGAGCTGCCCCGTCGCCCAGCACAGGTTGCAGAAGACGGTGAGGTAGCCGCGCAGGGCCAGCGGCAGCACCTCGGAGGCGTACGCGGGCCCCACGGTGGCGAACACGCCCCACGGGATCCCGTTGAGCAGCTGCCCGGCCAGCAGCACGCCCACCGAGGGCGCGAAGAAGGTCGTGAAGAGCGTGGCGTTGAGGACGAGCAGCGCCGCCAGCATCGTCGGCTTGTATCCGAAGCGGCTCGACGACCAGCCGTTGATGAGTCCACCGATGATGAGCCCTACCACCTGCGCGTCCGAGAGCCCCGCCTGCCACGCCCCCGTGAGCTGGTACTGCTGGATCGAGGGGAAGTACTCGCCGTACTTGCGTTGGAACGTCGGGTAGGCGAAGAAGGACGTCATCAACACGGTGTCGTAGCCCTGTATGCCCACCACTCGATGCGTTGGGTTAGCACGTTCCATGGTGAGTGGAAGGAGAAAGAACGCAGGAAACCCACTTCCATGACGAGAGACATGGATATCATAGCTGACCAGAAGACGGCGCGTCTATTCGTCTTGATAGCCTCCCAGAATCCGATCTCTTTCTCGGCCACCCACGCCTGGCGCGCGCCTGCCGTATCGTGCCATCCATCGATCTCCCTTGCCTCCTCCGTGTCGATGGGTTCCTTCGCCGCCGCCGATGCCATCGTATGTATTCTTAGGTACGTATCCGGCTTCTGGTCGTTTACAATTGGCGAGCTAACTACCTAGGTAGGTAAGACGCCCTTCGTACATCTGCGCCGCAAGCTGATTTTCCTCGGTTTTCGTGCAACGGGGAATCGCACACAGATGATAATGGTAAGGTGAAGTTTTAACGACCAACTAGCCGGCAATGAGGTGGTAGAATATGACTTATATTACCAATCCTAGCTGACCCCTGCGCGCTCTGAAAGTCGCCTGCATGCGCGCGTACGAGGGGTTGTCGGGGCAGATTATACCCTCTTCTGGCCGCCAATACTACTATGACAAGTCCTAGCTGCTCAAAAACCGCCAGGGATGATGGTCTAGGTGTGTGCTGGGCACGAAATGAGATCTTCTGGCCCCCGAGGATTTGGATCGAGCGAGCCGGGGGTCGTATACGCTACGGATCCTCAGCCATTGCAATGGTATTATTATATTTATGGACGATCTGAGACCCTTTTTTCAGCAATAGGAGGATCGCATATTACCTACTCAAGACTGTATTCATATGGATCTAGAGCCCCCTTGCATTATACGCTGGTAAGATGAAAAGCGTAACCTCATTTTCCCCTTCCTCATGTACCTACCTGCCATATCGTTTCATGATCCTTCATTTAGGTAGTCCTTTGTCCTACTGCTTGGTTAAGACAAACCTCCAGGAGGTTCGTCTGATAATGCATACAAGGTATGCATAGATAGGCTCAAAGATTTCTAAGAGATCTCGCACCATTCTCATAGTGGTGGATTTTAGCCCCGACCTGGCGGAGCGATGTAACCCTTTTTTTCGGCCTATCGTCAACCAAGGCTTGCAATCCGGTCGGGTGGCGCCGCAGTCGAGAGTTTTTTTCTTTTCTTCTCCTCCCTTTAATTCTGTTATGTCACCATTGTCCGTGTTGGGGTGGTGAAGTCTCTTGCATTGCTTTGACCCTAATCTTCGGGTCCGGGGGGGGGGGGGGGGGGGGGGGTTCCAGTATCGATATTTTCGCGTTCATCAATATAGTCTCTACGTGTATGTACATATGTGTGGGAGTGAGAATACACGCATTCGTATGCCCTGAACACTTCCATACTCTCAGCTAAGCCTACCTCTTTATTTTAGTTATTCTGTCATTTTATTTAATTGAAGTTGAAGAAAAATGCTGTATCACCTGAGCAAGGGACTTCATGTGAAATAAAGGGGGAATGCTGTGTAACATTGTAACCTTGTGCATTACACTATGGATATCTTGACCATATATTGAATACAAATTCTAGCTTCTATGATGAAAATATACATAGGCATTTATCTAGGTAGATAATCGACGTTATTCGGCATCTAACCCGCGCAATTATGTAGGAACAGTGTCGTGATAACCCGATGGAGGCAGTGCTGTAGTGCCTAGAAGCTAAGTTTAAGTAATAATAGAGCCCTCCTACATCAAAAAGGAGCACACGAGGCAATGAAGCATCTTTTGGAATACTGATAGTAATGGATTGAATTTTGGGTTTCTTTAGTCTTAATAATGCACTCGTCGCTTTCGCGAGAGTCTGCTAGTTACAAAGTAATCGGATGCTGACATGGTAGTAGTACAGTAGGTTACCTAACGATACGCCTTTTTATGTACCATTCCTCTTTTCCATGCATGCATCTCGATAAATGACCCGTCTTTCGCCATGTTCCGTCCACGTCTCTTCGACTAAAGGTAAGGAATTCAGACTCTTGGGTATTCTCGCACTAGCCACTGGTTATACACGCTTAAATGAGCAAATATAAAAAGAAAAATCAACGGGAGCCTGAACTTTTGGTTTTAAGGGGTTGACCCAATTCCGTCTTGCCATGATCCGTCTATCCAGTCCGGCTTGCAAACATAGCAAGCAGTCTAGAGGAACGTGTAAGTTTAGTTATCTGCCCCCGGCATCCTCGAAGAAGTGCACCTTACAAGTGGGGATCTGGCCTACCCGGAGATCGAGAGGCAGAACAAGATAGGGAATTGGCACCCTAATAAGGAAGCCGTGAAATCAATTGAAATACAATATAATTTTACCAAGGGAAATGAAAAATCGCGTGGGCGAGTGTTGTGCGTGGCCAGGGATGGCCTTCATGAGGCTCATACCGTCCAACGGCGTATTTTGGAGTGTAATGTTGAAAACATGCCAGAGATCCTGGAAGTAGGCGGCAGAATGTGTAGAGGTCTCACATTCTAAGCGGCTCCACATCAGGAATGCTTCTCTGTCGCTTGTGGCCTAGGTGATGTTCGGACGATGCCTTTCTCTTCTGTGACATGGGTGCCAACGGGCTACTAGCTAGTTCGGGCATTTTCTTTTGCCTACGCAGAGGCGAGATGGGAACATTGGTGGTAGCGATTCGCCCATCCTTAATACCGCGGAGTGTGCCCTCAAAGTAAGGACCGGAGAATGCCAGCGACTCACGAGTAGCTTTACTACGGCTGATCAACTGATGATTCGCCTGGTCTCTCCGGAAAGCGCCGACAATATTGGCGTTGTGCTCGAAGTGGTCGAGCAGTGATGCCACATCGCTAGATGCAGTAGTAGGACGTGCGGGTGTGCGGAATATGTCATCACCCTCGTCCCCCAATAGCTTAGCGTCGTCGTCGTCGTCTGAAGAATCGTCACACAAGGTGACAAAGTCTTCAAGTTTCAAATGACTCTCCTCCTCGTCAACTACCGGACCATCCGAGTCGGAGGATTCAGCTACCGCATTGTCGTCGGGACCCTGAGCATACCAGGCTTCGGCGGGACCAACCGCGTGCGTGTTCATGAAGTCTCCGTACGTGCTGGAAGAGATCATACCACTCATCATGATGTTGCCTGGATTGCTGAGGATGGGGGATGCCTGCGGCTGGTCGAAGAACTGGAAGTTAAATTGCTCTGGAGAGAGATCAAAGCCCCTCCCTTTCATGGTCTGGTGGGTAAAGATCATCATCTTCCCCGTTCTTGGATTGAGAATGGCAATAGGCTTCTTGCTGGATTTGTCAAGGTCAAAACGCCCGACACGGGGCTGCCCACGCCGAGGCCTGATGAGCGTGACAACATCTGAATCCGAAGAATTGTCCCCTTCTACAGTCTCCCTCCGAGTCTTACGTCGAGGGAGTCGTTCGGGAGGATCTTCCTCGTCAGTGGTGTCACCATCGGCTGGGCGGGTCGATTAGCAAGAAAAAAATAAACTCGAAAGTCCGCACACTAATACTCACTTTGATATCCATCCAAGGACACGTCATCCTTATCGGGAGACGCAGCAGGTGTTGAGACAGCGGTCGATAGGTCGTGGTGCGTCATAGGTGTAGCCACCGGTGTAGTGCCATCTTCCTCTTCCATGGCAGTAATAAGAGCTTCGAAATCCGATGCTATGTCTTGAATGCGTTTGTCATGATATTGCGGGACCGGATCATAAGGATCCCAGACACCGTCTGAAATAGACGAGTCATCTGGGAAGGGATCGCTCTCAATTTCACGACGAAACGAAGGGTCCAACGTGCTCTTATCAACGAAGAGGTCAGGGAAAAAGCCACCGTCAAGATCCTCATCTGTCTCAGTTGAGTCATCATCTGAGGAGTCGGGAACATCGAAACGAACACGACGAACAGCCGTTGTGTCCTCTTGCTCGGGACCATGCTCATGCTCATTGGCAATATCAGTATCAGATATAATTCCAGCCCAACTACCGTTCTCTTCGTCGTCGTCATCTTCCTCTTCCTCTTCATCGTCGTCTCCTTCGTAGTCGTCTTCCTCGACGTCATCCTCGTCATCATCATCCTCTTCTTGATCAGCATCATTGTCATGCGGCCGAGGGGAGCTCCGAATTGTGTGGTGCAATTCGTCAGAGAGTATATGCTCCTCCTCGGCCGCATTCACATCCTCCTCGTCATCATCGGAGTCGGTAATGTCTTCGACGCCGGAATAGCCGTCCTCATCGGAGAGGTCAAGGGACGACGATGCGTCGGAGGCCCGCCGCTTGCCGACCTTGACGGGGGTAGTCGGGGCTACCTGCCAGCCGTTTCTCGACATGGCTATTTACCAGGTAATCTGTGGGAATGGTGTATCTGCAGGGGGGGACTAGGGTCCAGGTAACAGGCTCGGCGATTGGAGGAACGAGCACAACCAGCGGTGAGGCTAGATCGATACCCGAAAAGACTGCACGGACGGGGGATATATCGAAATAATGCAGAGCAAACTTTGTCGTATACCCGCAAAAACTTTTCTCTTGTGCGTTGACTTGAATATGTTTGTATGTTCGCCGTTTTACAACTACTCTTCGCAGATATGCTCGGCGTGGATACGTGTATACAGGTGGAGAGAGAAAGGGATATTGATTGGTGATGTGTATGGCTGCTGGAGGGGTAGAGAACGGAAGAGGGTGTGGTGGTGGTGGTAGTAGGTAGTGGATGGTGATGATGAATGGTGGTTACGATATCGAAGCAGCAGCAAGCCCCTCTGCGAACGGGCAATTTGCTCAGTAGTTCTGTTAGAGATTCAGACCTCCAAGGCCCCTTTGCCTGAGGGGCACAAGACAATGAAAGTCTGTATAGCTTCGTCGAGGTCGAATTAGGAACTGAATTACTCGGTGAACTGACGGACTGCGGGACGTGTCAGAGGGACCGTCCCGCAGTGGGGGTTTACAGCTCAGCGACGGCCGAAGGCATGATTCTCGACGAAGTGGTATTGTTATATTCTGGATATTGTTCCTTTGTATTGAGATAGTGCGACTTCGTTGTCTTGATTTGGGTGGTGGTTTGGTTGCTGGGGTAGGAGGAAGAGAAGGAGGGAGGAAAAGACGGACCCGGGAAAATTTCATCGTGGATATACTAGAGCCGGAGCACTGCACCTTCCTGCTGCATCTCACTACCTACAAACGGGTCCTTAACTTTTTTTTTTTTTCCTTCTCCCCCTTCGGCACTATTGGGTCCACCCTACAGGTCCATAGGTTCCTGATTTGTCGTGTGGTAGGTGAGACGAACCTTAAACCCTTTTAGGCGATGTGTCACCGCCTTTTGAGTTTGTTCTTTGCGAAGCCCACTACAGCCCACTATTACCCACCATGGCCCACTCAAGGCCCGCTAACACAGGCAGATATGACGCCCATAATTGGTCGGGTTAGGTATTTTAGCTACTGCTGGGTCATCGTGGCCGGCGTTAGTTCGAAGCCGCATTTCAACTCCTTCAAGTGAAAAGAAAAATTAGTTGACGACGAACCACCACATCATACTACTCATCTTTCTGTGGTGCAGGTTTCAAGTTGGTGGTTATGGAACACTTCTTCCACCCACTTTGTTCTGCTGTCAGGTTTTCAGGTTGACATAAAACATTTCTGACGAGACCGACTACTTACAGATTACTACCCTAGGTAGACTACCTACCTACCTCTTGGTAAATAGTTGATAAGCTTGCAACACCGTGCATAGTAGACCTCATATGTAGGTATTACATTCGACAGGGTCTGGGTTAATGTTAACACTACTGCAAGAAAAAATACCTTAGTTGCATACTCCTCTCCTCTTTTCTCAACCCATTACCAGGTTATTATTCTCTTTTCCTCTTTCCTGCAACTACTTACCTAACCTAGGTACTTCAATTACCTACATACCTCAAGCTAGTTACCTAGGTAGGTGGGTATACTAAGTATATCTTTTTTTTCTCAACTCCTCATACCTCTCTCCCTCCCCTGGTGGGCTTACCCTCTTCCCCCCCCCCCTTACTCTATTCCCCGTTTGACGCACATCTCGGCGTCACATCACAGTCATGTTAGAATCGTAACACAGAAACCCTTCAAACCTTTATTTCTGTGCCGTCCCGGTACGCTAGTGATTCATTCCGTTGACTCATTACCTACCTAAGCTCATGAACCGAACCCCCCATCTCGAACTTGTTTGTGTACAAACATGTGAGGTGGTCAGTCACGTTGGGTGGCAATGAAATGATGATAATTCTGATCTCTGCAACTTGTATTACATAGTACGCCTCGTTCCATTTTTATTCACGTACATATGCACTTGCAGCGCAGAATCCGACTCTAATAGGTTGGCGAGCTGATCTCGGCTTGGAGGGGTAGGTGAGGAGGGGAGAATTTGAGAAGAATTTTGTCTCCTTACCCATTTATTTCCTTTCATGAACACACTTACATTCAGACTTCACTAACGTTGGGCCGTGATCTAAGGTATGTACATACTGTATCCATTATGTGCGAAATACCTGCCTGCCGCCTACATCACGGCCTAACCCGCAAATGCACTTCTTCATCATCTGTCTCCACCATGATCGACTCCTCAAGTGAGGTTGAAATCTCCAACGACGATCACCGCATCCGCGCATTTTGTGGCAGGTTCCCCCTTTTGGATATATTTGGGTTAACTCCATTTGCCCCGTTTCGTGTCGACTTGGTACCATTGGAATGTAAGGACCGAAACAAATGCTACATAGCTAGGTAGACACCTATTGACTTCAATGAATTTTAGATTCTTCGTCTGCTGGGAGCACATAAATTATACAGTTTGCATATGACCTACCTAGGTACCTAACTCTTATGGTCATATTTTCCCTCCCCCCTTCCCCCCTTTTTTCAGCAGCATTCTATTTTTTTCGTCCCCCCTTTTTATTTTTACACATACATCTTCAAGTAATGTACTCCCATTGCATCAATTCATATACCCCTCTTTCCAACCGTTCGGGAAATGAAGTGTTTGTGTGTTGTCAGACGGTATAATGTTCGCTGCGCGCAAGCAACGAGAACAAATAATTGCGTAGGGGGTTGCATATCATCTGCATATGTGTCCCGAGTTCAAGGGGTGGTCTGACTGTATTGGCATCAATGATTGAATCTAGACTACTACCAGACATACCTAACTTAAGTACCTACCCTTCACATTTTTTCTCCGTCACACTGAAGGCACGTGGGCAATGTTACAATTGCCCCCAAAATCAGCCAAGGTTCTAGGTAATCAATCTATCTTGCATTTTTTCTTCTTATAATTCCGGATAATACCCCCTTTTCTTTACCCGTGTTGTACGTAAGTAAACCGTGTACAGGTACATACATCTCCAGTAATGTCAAGAATATCACTCTACTATAACTGACCTTAGATAGCTTCTACATGGTAAGTATAATACTTAATTGATGTAGGTAGATAGGTAGTAAGCAACGAGCAAGCAAGGATACTAATAGGGGTCTGTGCTGGCCTTGTTTATCTGTCTTGCTTGTGATTGGCTGTGGCGTCGACGTTAAACATTTTCATGCGCGCCATAGGAACCGATCAGAATCTGAAAGTGGATCAGCCCTTTCCCGTCTGCCAGCCGAGCCAGGGCAGTGATGCTGGATACCTAGATCGCCGAATTATGGGGCACCAAAGCCTCACTTTTTTTCAATTGAGGCCTGGGAACGCGGGGCTAGTTGGGGTTTGTGGGGCTGTGGATTGGAGACGATGTGGCTTGTGCATCTTCCGAGTCGGTTCCCCACATTTCGTAGACGGTGGTTGCCGCCTCAACAACGGATTCACGATTCAAACAGTAAACACGCTCCGAAGCTTATCCAATGATGACCCAGCGACAACCAATTCATCCAACACCGCTCGTTGAACTGACGCAGAGTGCCTCGCACCGTGGTGGAACTCTTAAATGCATCCTAAGTGTTGACTACTTCGGCTGCACGCAATACCTGCATTGCATCAACTCCACGACCCAACTCACCGCACATTGTAGCAGTCGTGAAGTTACGTGCATACAGGTATTTCGTAGTACCTCCTTACCGGTACACAATTGCACGCCATGGATCCTCCGTCGAAGTCCCACACGAGTCTTTTCCAAGTCTACCTGCGCTTGAGACCGCCGCCGCCGGCGAATTCTACCGCGGATCGCTTCCTGCTGGTCGAAGAGCCCGGAGAAGGTGATGCCCCCACGCACATCACGTTGAATCCTCCGAACGACCGAAGACGGGCCATCGAGAAGTTTGCATTCACCCAGGTTTTCGAAGAGAATGCGACGCAGTTGGACTTATTCCAGGGCACCAAGGTTCTGCCCTTAGTGGAAGGTGTCCTGGCCCCCCACGGCGGTGATGGCACGGACGGTCTGTTGGCAACTCTTGGGGTCACGGGCTCCGGAAAGGCATGTTTCAGACATCAACCGGCCTGCATAAGGCTTTCTCGGCAGTAGAAGGGCACATTGGTTAACAGGAGTCTCTAGTCACATACTATTCTTGGATCGAAAAGCCAACGAGGCTTGACTCAGCTCTCACTCGATGCGATATTCAGATCTATCGACCAAAACATCGTCGACTGTGACACGTATCCCTCGCTCGAGACCAGCATCCGATCCTCAGATGCATCCGAAGCCGCCATTTTCTCCGCCACAGCATTCATTGACTCGATATACACCGACTTCTCCATCTCCACTTCTTCACGAGCCGGCTCAAGAGCAGCTACACCTATGACTGTACGGCCCCGAAATGATCTCCTTCACCCCTCACTATCCGATGACCACCCCCAACTGCCCGGTCGTTTCCCAGACAGCCCTCAAGGCGTACGGCTTGTTGGCCGCGAGGATGAGATAGCCCACGTGACATTGCTTTCGACACCCCCGAGTCAGATGAAGAAGTCTTCACTGCCGTACCGCACGCCAGTGGCGTCGACGAAGCCAAAGTTGGCCAACACATCTCCGCACAAACATTACATGTCCCTGACATCCGCCGCGAAGAGTAAGAATGTAACTAAATCTCCACCAAAGGGCGATTTCCCCCTATCGAGCTCGAAGCGTCAGTTGCAACGACCGACCAACTTCCCCCAAGTGCCCGATATCAGTTCGATCAGAGCGTCTTGCGATCCGTCTGCCGAATATGCCGTCGTCGTTTCGATGTACGAAGTGTATAACGACCGTATCTTCGACCTCCTGACACCGCCTATGAAATCACACAATACAAAGGAGGCCCGTCGCCGCCCTCTCCTTTTCAAGTCGACCGAGCTGTCCCCAGATCGGAAGGTTGTGGCAGGACTACGGAAGATTATATGTGGCACCCTGAAGGAGGCTTTGCTGGTTCTGGATGCGGGGCTTCACGAGCGTCGAGTAGCCGGGACCGGCAGCAATAGTGTTTCATCCCGAAGTCATGGCTTCTTCTGTGTCGAGGTCAAGAAGCGGAGGCGTGGTCGGGCCAGCGGGCCATGGGGCACGAGCACCCTGAGCATTGTTGACCTTGCAGGTAGCGAGCGTGCACGAGATGCGAAGACCCAAGGCGCAACACTGGCCGAGGCGGGTAAGATCAACGAGAGCCTGATGTATCTGGGCCAGTGCCTGCAGATGCAGAGCGACGCGAATAGCGCTCCCAAGGTACGTGACACGTTTGTGGTGTGGTATGCAACGCTAACTGGCTTGGAACAACAGCCGAACCTCGTGCCATTCCGACAGTGCAAGTTAACCGAGCTTCTCTTCTCGAATTCCTTCCCTTCCGCCTCCCTGGCAAATTCCACCTCTCACCGCCGGGCCCCCCAAAAGGCCGTCATGATCGTCACCGCCGATCCACTTGGTGACTTCAACGCAACATCACAGATTCTACGATATAGTGCACTCGCTCGCGAGGTTACCGTGCCTCGCGTCCCTTCCATCACCTCTACCATTCTAGCGAATGGCAACACTGGTGCTCAATATCCCCGGCCCGAATCGAGACCAAGCTCCGATCGATCCGACCCCGGCCGCAGCAGTCCCATATCGCCTACCAACACTACCACCAGCACGAAGGCGTTCTTCCAACCCGTCAACATGCGCGGCCGAACCTTTTCGCCGCTCTCGGACACGGAGCGTGCCACGATGGAGAACGCGGCCCTGGAGATAGCGCGTATGGCGGACATGATCGAGCAGCTTAACACGGAGCTGGCCCACGAAACCGAGGCCCGCATGACGGCGGAGGCGCACCTGCTGTCGCTCGAGGACCGCGCCGTGGAGCTCGAGCAGGAGATCCGCGAGGAGTGCCACGCTGACTTTGAGCAGCGGCTGGCGCTGGAGATGGGCCGGTGGAAGGCCACGCTGTCGATCGAGCAGGAGCGGGGCGAGGCGCACTGGGACCGCAAGGTCGAGTTGCTGACGCGCGGCGTGGGCGTCACCCTGACGGCCCCGAGCGACGACGACGAGAACTACGAGGACGAGAACGAGGATAAGGAAAACGTGCTCATCGAGAACCTGGAGCAGGAGAACGAGCGGCTGCGCCGCGAGAACGCAGTGCTCAGGCGCGAGCTCGCCGGCCGCACGCCCACGCGCCGCGCCCCCCTGCAGGAGAGGGGCGACGTGCCGAGTACGAAGGCGGACGTGGCCGGCCTGGGCAACAGGATGGAGAAGCTGCGGGTTACGAGCGGTAGCAGTAACAACGGCCACGGCCACGGAAACGGCCACGGCCATGGCAATGGTCACGGTCACGGAAACGGACACGGACACGGCAACGGACACAGTACCGGAAGCCCGACAAAGAAGGTCCGCAAGCTGCCTGCGAAGAAGTGGGAAGCTGCTGATGTTGAGGACGACTTGATGTGAGACGACATTCATTATACGAAAGAAAAGAAAATGAAAAAGGAACGGAAAGGTGATGGCAAAGGAGCTGTTACCGAGATAATATGATTGACGCCCTTCCACGTTCTTTGGGTAGATAGGGTTACAATACCTACCTACTTACTTACTTGCCCACCCTCTGTGGTCATGGGGTCAAGACTGTCCGGCCCCTGCACTGACGCATTTGCATCGGGGCTGGCTCATGATAAACGATTATCAATTCGAAAGAAGAACGAAAAGAAGAGAATCAAAATTTCTCTGTTATTGTCATTATTGTTGTCGTTGAGTTTGGGGGGGCGTGTTGGATTACTTTACTACTAACAAATTGAGAGGATACCCCTATTTCTATTGTTTCTTTTTTTGTTCTCTCCTTTTTTATCAGTTTAGCAAGCACGTCGTACTGTCTTCATTTTTTTCTTTTTCGGTTTGTTCTTAACACCTTTCGTTTACTCTATTATGACACAGAAGTGTTGGGAGTTTTAATATCTTGTCTCTTATTTGTAATAATTAGTTGTCTCTTTTCATTCCTTTTCTTTTTTTTTCCCCATTGTCGCACACGAGACCGTTTCTTATGTTTAAGAACCCTTGATACCTTGGGTTCGTGAGAGGGAGGTCGATGTCCCTCAGTATCCATGGGAGAAAATACCGGGAATGGATGAAGAGAGGGAGGAGGGTGTGGGGGTTGTGGAATAGAGATGGGTAGGCAGTCTATACGTCTTTCTAGATTGGTCTCCCGCTGGAAAGCGTATGAGGTTCCATCTCAATAGAATGCACCACAATACATCGTGCTCACCACCACCTCTAAGTGTCGAGTTTATTCCTTTTTTTTTTTGCCTCGTCCTGCACTACGGGATCACTATGAATCATAGATTGTTTTCGCTTGTGCACATTTAGATAGATGTACTTATTGATGTTTCTTAGCATTACTATATAACACAGGCCTATAGCGAAGGTACCTAAAGGTAAAAGGGAGTGACGTTAACTTTTTTATATACGACCGCCCCAGCCGCGTATCACACTACTCTACAACCCCCAGGCCTTCATCCAGCGGGCCATGTGTTCCCCCTTTATAGGAGACAGCGCCCTTGCCGTCTCGCTCGCACTTAGGAAGTTGTCCATCTGGACCTGCGTCGGCCTCGGCTCCCCGAGCATAGTCTGCCTGTAGAAATCGACCAGCTTCAGCGCGGGATTCTCGCTCACGGCGTGCGTGCCGTTATCGCTGGCCTCCAGCGTCGCGATCCACTCCCGGGGGGTCACCGTGGCCGGGGCGACGCGCTTGACCGTCTGGAGGAGCTCGCGCCACGGGGTCACGGCCGGGTTGACCAAGTTGTACACGGCGAGGCCGTGGCGGTCCCGGTCCGTCGCGGCCACGAGCTCCGCGACGATGCGGCCCAGCTCGTCGACCGGTATCCAGTTGATGTCGAGGCCGCCGAGCGAGTCCGGCGCGACGCCGAGGAACTTGGAGCTCACCACGAGCGACGGCGCCCACTCCTGCACGTTCCACGCGCCGCCGCGCCCCGACACCGGCCCGCAGATCTGGCCCACGCGGAGGACCGCCGCCGCCGCGGTCGCCGTCCCGCTGCCCCCCGCGTACTTCTCCAGCAGCCGCTCGCACACGTGCTTAGCCTGTGCGTAGCCCTGCTGCAGAAGACCCCGCGCGGCCTCGGCGCCCAGGACCGCTTCCGGGACCGTCGCGGGGCCGGCGCCCTTGCTCGCGACCGGCAGCGCCGCGGCGATGCTGGACACGAAGAGCACCGAGGGCCGCCGGGCGCCGGCGGCCGCCAGGTGGAGCAGGTTCACGAGGCCCTGGATCTGCGGCTCGAACGACTGCACGCTGAGCAGGAAGTTGACGGGGAAGGCGTTGTGGACGATGCACGTTGCGTCGCGGGCGAGGGCCGCGTACTGGTCCGCGTGGAGCCCGAGGTTTGGCGCCGATAGCTGGGCTTGCAGGAAGAGCACGCGGTCGTCTTGGGCGGGTAGGGCTGGGAGACCCCGGTTGCTGAGGGATATCTCCTGTTTGGCTTTCGCGTCCTTGCCGCGGTTGAGGCAGTAGATTTTCTTGATGTCGGTCCTGGCGAGAAGAGAGGCTAGGATGTACGACCCGAGCGATCCGGTTGATCCGGTGAGTATGATGGTTTGGTCAGAGTCTCCTGGTACGTGCTGCTCCTGCTCCGTGATAGAGCGAGGAAGCTGGCTTTCGAATTTCTCTACCAATTTCTCCGTCTCTTCGTAGCTTGTAGACGATAGGATTTCGTCGAGCTTGCCATTTCCGGCCACCAGTGCGGCCAAGGCTTCTGCCATGCGTCTGATTGTGGTCGCTGAATATATTAGCTTGTTATTGATGAGATCCAGCTTCTCGCTTTCCACGCCGTAACTGCGAAGCCCTGCTTTCAAACGGGCCGAGAGGATTGAGCTAGCGAGAGAATCTAAGCCGAGAGACAAGAGGTCATCTTCAGGACTTATCTCATTTCCGTCTTTGTCTAGTGTCTCCGCGTAGACATCGGTAAGGAAGGGGACCAAGTCCTGTGGATTAGTGGATTTGAGGGGAGGCAGGCCATATGTCAGAAGACCCTCTTGAGCTTGGTTGTACATCTCATCAATCTCTTTCTCATATGCCAAGATGGTTAGCCGTCGTTGTATCGTCCCCTTGCTAGCCCGCATGAAGGGTTTCTCCTTGGTCGCGAATGTGATCAGTTCTCGAGGCACCCTTCCGAATTTGGGGGCCGCCTTATTCGCCTCGCTGATTGTTGGCCATAGACCTTCTAATATCTTTTCACGTTCTGTGTGGTTAGTTGGGGGCGACTTCATCTCGAGTATCATGCACAGTCGAAAACGTCTTGATCCTGCCACCAACACTCCCGTGACGTCCGGATGAGCAGCTATCGTGTTTTCTATATCGGTCGGGTCCATCTTCAGACCGTTTGACATGATTATCCAGTTATCTGCTCTGCCACTGAAGGTCCACCAGCCATCCTGCCCTTCGACAGGGCAAAATAAGTCCGATGTGCGGTACTCTGTTTTGTCGGGGCATGTTTGGAAAAAGGCGTACGAGTTGTTGATCAGTTCTGTACGTGGAAATACCAGCTCGTAGAAGCCAGGTACGGTTTCTTCCATCCGCTGGCCAAAGTCCATGAATTTGAACGCATTCCAGTGTGAACTGTCTCCAGAACTGACAAGATGGCACGGCCCACCCTCTGTACTCGCCAGTATGGGAAACAGGTGTCGGACGTACTTAGCCAGTTCTCTGCCCCGTGTTGGATTTAACGGCCCACCGGTATACGCCACCTTTTCTAACTTGGATAATGCTTCTACCCCCGGTGGGTAAGTTGACATTGCTTCTAAGACTGACGGTGGAGAAAATAAAGACGTGCATTTTCCATATTTCAAGAGTGCAGTCATATTCTCGGGTGTTAGTCGTGTACCAGGCGCCGGTATGATCACGGTGTTGTCATACTGTATGGCGGATAGTGCTGGTGCCATGCCGCCGAGCTAGGTATACTCAATTTAGCTACAGCCATTAAAATGCCGGCATGAAAGGGGTGAAGACTTCTTACATGGTATAATGGAAACGGATCGAGAATATTTTGGCCAACGAAAAGCTCAACTGCTAAATTCCGGTTGTTCTGGCCATTTGCCTGGATAGATGGATCACAACATGATGCAAGAGTAGAGGCTGCCATGTGATTCCAATATAGGGGTTTGGGATGGCCTGAAGTCCCCGAGGTATGAAGACCCATGAAGTTAGTGTGTTTGAGCTCGTCGAAGGTACCTTCGAACGGGTACACCTGTACGAGGTCCTTGCTCATCAAGTCCTCGTAACTCGGTGTGGCGAAAATTGTGACAATATCCCTTGTAGCCCGTATAAGGGGTGACAATGAATCTGCAGCCTCCGGAGCATACATGAGCTTTGATGCTCCCACCGTCTCAAACAAACGCGCGTTCGCGGGAATAGGGTTACTCGGAGAGGGACATAAGACCTGCATTGTCATGTTAGTTCTCGCTAATATCCCTCCGGATTTGATTGACAGGAAATAATATGATCTATCGGTGAAACATTTCGACTCAGTTTTACAATTGGTGAAACTCCATGTGCCAAGCCCTACAATGGAGGATAAGGGATGGGAGATATGGCGAGCAAGTAGAGAATCTTGAAATAGCTGTATACTTACGCACTTGCCCGTCTTCATTGCTGCAAGAACCCATATGAGATACCGGATATCGTTCGGTCCCATGTACAGGATATTTTCTTCTTGCGGCAGATGCTTGTCGAGAAACCAGGCCGCTCTATTTGTTACATTTTCAAGGTCGGCGTAACTTAGGTCTTGACATGCACCGTCGACACTCACTATGGTAGCAAACGGCCGGGTTCTGGATAGCTGACGTCTGATTGCATTTGGATAAAGCGCTTCGGTGACTCGGAACATTGTTTTTCTTTGTTTCAAACAATCCTCTCAAGAGAGGCTTTGTGTTGATAGTTGGTAAGATAGGTAAAAATGTTATCTCGACTCAATAACCATAAGACTGAGAAACTAGGTATTGCCGTTTATTGACGTTTGATAACACCATACATAGGATACCTTAAGTACTAGGTAAGTCCAGTATATGGGAATTTCAGCTACCTTTATATCGGTTGATATCCAAAAGGCGGCCAATACATACATCCTTGGCGGTTTACAGCTACATGGAAGCTAAGCTATAGTGTGTAAGACAGCACGATACACAAGCCGGCCGAGGTCACGGCTGTTCAGTAATCCATATCCTTAGTTGCCCATCTGGGGAAGGTTATCAATAAGTAATCATCGACAAGCGGTGCGTGGGGTTCGTTCTCTGAACCCGTGTTAGATGATTGGACAAATAAAAGATAGCACGCATCCTAAAGTTCGGGGTATATGCAGGTCTTCACCGTCACCCTAGTTGTCTGGTACATTTTTACACAACGCTAAGACAGGGTCTGCCTTCTAACTTCAAATGCTCTGCCTCCACGTAGTTGTCTTATGTACCAGGGAACTTTACGATGTATCTATTAAATAGGTAAGCGGGTGAATATCTATAGGAGCTTGCAAGTTCTCAAGTGGGAAATCCTAGCCTATAATGTTGAGAGCATGTTAACATTTTAGGAAAAGTACATAGTTACCAAAACCTTGTAAGTTAGATAGTTGACAGAGTTATTATATCCATATCAATATTGATACACTAGGTAGGTAAGCATTAGCGAGTATCCCGAAAAAAAAAGAAAAAAAGAAAGAAAAAAGAATAGCAACTAACCTAAGTTAAGATAGTTGTTTTCGACATGTCCAGGTAGGTATACAAGAACATGTTAATACATACAATGTCTTGCTATCTACCTAGACCCGTAGGCTGGCCGTTTACACTACACAACTGGGTCGATTTGGCGCTATTGCACATACCTAGTTCCCCAGCCGTATATGTAAGTCGGCGATTTTGCCAATCAGAATATAGCTTCAAGTGGATCACCTCGGCACCTATTTCTATAGGATGTGCATGTGGGGCCTAAGTTGGATCAAAGTCTAACTAAGCACAATTCATCGGAAAGTTACGTTTAACACTGCTTATACGAGCAAGACGAGGGTCTGGTAGACATATCGCATAAGCCTAGTTAGTGACATCAAGAAAAGGGGATTATATCATATCAAAGAACTCGAGCCGCTAGAGTATTATAAATCGAATCAACTGCACATCGTTTCCATCAAAGGCGATAATCGGTGAGAAGTCGTGCCGTGCCTTGTTTAGCAAGTGTGATTTTTTTGATATATTATGAGGCGACCTGCATATGTATGTAATTATTAACGTGTGTATCAATAGTTGAAACCTGGTATACTCCAACGTCAAATGTGACCTTGCATGTGACCCTGTAATTCAATACGCAAGATAATTATAGAGACATTAGCTCAAATAAATCCCTTTCCAACAAATTTGCGAAAGAGTATATCTTTACTGAGTTCCTAGTAGGAGCGTATTATCATCGTGTATGCTCTGGTTCTGTACATCCCGATTATTTCCTTATAGTCTAAGATGAATTCCTCAATGGCAGTTGTTGTAAAGGCAGCATCTTATTAAAAATCCAGGCTTAACCTAAAATTGGCGAATTAAAAATCACAGGCTGCTGCAGATGGTGCTAGTAAGACACCCCAACTATCAACCCAGGCGTTGCTGACTAGCAATTTGTTCGCTACGGGAAATGGCTGCCATTGATAATAGCGATGATAAATTCGCCTCAAAGAGCCTATGGGCATATATTGTTCCCTTGGGGCTAGTTAAGAGTCATTTAAGAATTTCTATCATCTCTTGATCAGCATTCTCAGGGAGTTCTAAGAGAGAGAAGGGAATCGTCTCCATATGTACCACGAATGAGTCTAACTCATGAAATAGGATCCTATTGATCACTCAAAATATTGTGATAGGTGTCCTGTGGTATTTTCCTAGCGAGACACAAAAATAACTTCTATAGCTCTAGGACATCTCTATTCCTAGAAAGACCAAGATAAACATATTCGCTAGCATTGTTTGGCATACGGGGTATTTATCCACGGACCATCCGGGGTTGGGAAACAATATCTTCTACCTAGCATTTCCACTATTACTCTTCCTATATAGGTATGGTTCCCTGATTATTCTTCCTCCACTACCTACAAGTAATGATAGGGGAGATAGCTGAGTGGTAGTTCAAGAGGCCTCTATTCTAGATCACTTGTAGTAAGACCCCGGCTGATATCATTTGGCAAAGCGAAATGGCTTAGCAACGTGCAAGAAACAGAATTGAGCCATTTTAAACCTGTGCCCCGTAGATGAAGTGCTGATTAAGTTCAGTTTTCCTTAGACTCATAGAATAGTATTCTGGGGGTTTCCTCCTGACGATTACCCGAGTGGGTGACTCTGACGAAGCATTCGCTTCTCGCATAAACATGAGGCTTTTCTATCTCGAGCTTCACGAGGAAATAACTGAGAAAATCTTCAGGTTTAATTTGGAGCCTTTAAAGAGTATGCTTCATGCTCGAGGGGGGTCTCAACATATGATGTGACGGTTGCTTTTAAATTCGCCAAAGACCATTATAGGGAACGCCAGTATGAGAGCTAGAACAGCCGACAAACTAGGAATGCTTGCCAGACTGCTATGAGAGCCCGATATCGTAGCGAATGGCTAAAGTCTGTTCATCTTCCAAGGCTGGCCCAAGAGAATCAAATCCCCTATATGAACCTAGGGCCCAGGCCATTCGAGCTACGCTTACTGACTTCTAATCCCCCCCCCCCCCCCCCCCCCCCCCTCCGAATATTAATATGTCATATGCAAATGCTCAAAGAGATAAACAAATACAAACAACTTGCGAGGCGGCCTCACATCCACATGTAACTCATATATTTGACCGGGCCATCTAAGTAGAGAGGCCGGGATATCTATAGTATGATGGACTCGATTCCAACCGGCCAAGTAACAGGTCTGCCTTTCCGAAATGCCTCGAATACGCACTATCAAGCTTACAGTCAAGAATCTGTGGATCAACGTCTAGGATGCGTGTTGAATACACAGCCAGGTTCTGCATGATTCAATGCCCACTAAGAGGGTCAATATGCTTACATCAACCCGTAGTTAGAGATGAATATTCTCCAAATAAGAAAGAGGCTTAAATGTGCATAGAGCGAAATTCCTATGGGCATGCTTGTCGCTTATGCCACATAAGAGCTAATAGCCCTCACGGCATTAGCGTTCGGCTTTTTATTTACAATGCTTTAACCTGTTAAACTTACATAGAGGGGGGGCTACATGTTCAGTCCTATGAAATATGCGGACACTAGCCAAATAAATATTTGTAAATCAAAGCCAGAAAGCCTTTAACCTACATAGGCAGTTAAGCAGAAACTTGGTTCCCCGCGGATCATAATTGAAGCTCATTAAACTTGGATTTGTACTAGTCAGCTCGATATCTCAATCACTTAACTTACTCGATGAAGCCACAGGAACATCTCCCAACCGACTTTAATAGATTGATATAGCAGTAACCGCAACCAATTACAAAAGTCCATGACGGCCAATCCCAAGTGTTGGAATGGCCAATATGCCTAACCTTAGCCTGCTTACTGGTCTCTGTGAACTCTCATGCTGCCTCCTGGCGCTCCAAATGACTTACCTAAAAGTTTCCACATGAGACCAACCCTATTGAAAGACTCCTAGACTCCTTTCGTGACGCATGGTCAGATCAACTGGCTAAATGCCTAACTTCGCCCCAATATCAATCACAGGGTGCCATCACCACGGAGGAGAGGAGACTTGGCGGCCATTCCTGAACGGCCCTGGGTAAAATAGAGCTGATATTTGCCGTAACCCCACGGCTCGGCATCGTAACCTTGCGCGGTAGGTCGAGTTGCTATTCGATATGTATAGAAATTAATGGCACGTCTAGAGTACCTTGCCTATTTATCAGATACACTAGATCTATCCCAAGATCTGTTCGTGAGCCACATCCACTACGTTGTGCTCAATATCAAGCTCTCTGAAAACTGGGTTTTTGTAGTAAGCTTCTCATACTGCTGTATTCTTGCGTGACCGATGCCCTTCCGTGTCCCGGGTCGGATCTTTGAGTGGGTCAAGGGACGGTATTTTCCCTGCTTTTAACGGCCTCGCTTGGCGCCGCTGGGTAGCTTTAAAGAGTCGCAAAGCTAAGCGATCCGTTGTCGATCTCTGGTAAACTCCGAAGTCACTGCCTCGCCGACGGCAGTCCTTCGGCGGTTCAGTCTCCGCGTACTTGACTTCACGGCCCGCGAAGCCACCCCTTCAGTACCCCGAACTGGTTATGTAGCCCTCAACCCCATCCAACGAGGGCCCTCGTTTCTACCCCACTGCCAACTTAGGTCTGCTCGGGACTTCACTCTCATAGGCATAATGTCGAGATTATATTACTCCGGAACATGCATGCCCCAGGTACCCAAGCGTGCCGGGCTTAGCTAGCTGGCAGAGGGACTCGCTACACCAATGCTACTGCCACCGCCACTGCAAAGAGTTCTTTCTATTGGCCGTCTCTCTTAAGATGATTGCGCTCAGTTTGAGCACTGCTGCCTCTGAATTGGTGCGTACTTCCTGTACGTCTAGATCACTATACCCCTGAAATACCCCCTGGCATGATCTTCCTTCGTTTCAACCTCTAGTTAATATCCGTCGGTACTTGGCAAGTATGGTGGGTATCCAATATGGTTGCAAGTTGATTACGGCCTTAATATTGAGAAAGCCTAGGTGCTCCTAACGTACCCCAAAAGGTCCATATCGCGAGCAGTTCCGTGACGAACAATATGGACGCCAGGAGGCCGGTATTGATTTCCTGAGAGGGGATCTTGGAAGTATAAGATGAGTCGAGCTCCGTTCATGTTCTGGTTTAGAAACTCAGGCACAACATCCTTCCAGCGACAAGCCATACATTACTTCAAAAACCATATCATCATGTTGCCCTTAGTTGCAGCAGCCTTGCTCGGGTTCGCGTCTGCCCAGCAAGTCGGGGACCAGCAGACTGAGACTCACCCTAAGTTGACCTGGAGCAAATGTACCAGTGGTGGTAGCTGTACCAATGTCAACGGTGAAGTGACCATTGACTCGAACTGGCGCTGGCTTCACGGGGTCGATGGAACGGAGAACTGCTACGATGGCAACGAGTGGACTTCGCAGTGTTCCTCTGCCACTGAATGTGCCGAGAATTGTGCGATCGAGGGAGCCGATTACCAGACCACGTACGGCGCATCCACCAGTGGTGACGCCTTGACTCTCAAGTTCGTCACCAAGCATGAGTACGGCACCAACATCGGATCTCGATTCTACCTGATGGCCGACGAGTCATCGTACCAGATGTTCACGCTCATGGGCAACGAATTTACCTTCGATGTTGACTTGTCCACCGTAGACTGCGGTCTCAACGCTGCTCTCTACTTCGTCGCCATGGAGGAAGATGGAGGCACTTCGAGCTACCCGAGCAACAAGGCTGGTGCCAAGTACGGAACTGGCTACTGTGATGCCCAATGCGCTCGCGACCTGAAGTTTGTCGGTGGAAAGGTATGCGAATGCCTTGCCACCCTTTCGCCGGTTGATATATATAGTAGGAAATACTAACTAGCATGTCCTTTAGGCCAACGTTGAAGGATGGGAGCCTTCGACCAACGATGCCAATGCTGGAGTTGGCCCATATGGAGCCTGCTGCGCCGAGATCGACGTTTGGTAGGGTTAACAAGGCATTCTTCGTGAGACAGTGGCTAACTAGCATGCAGGGAATCCAACTCTCACTCTTTCGCCTTCACCCCCCACCCTTGCACCACCAACGAATACCACGTCTGCGAGACCGACAGCTGTGGCGGTACCTACTCGGAAGACCGATTCGCCGGCAAGTGTGACGCCAACGGGTGCGACTACAACCCGTACCGCATGGGCAACACGGACTTCTACGGCGAGGGCAAGACCGTAGACACGAGCAAGGTCTTCACGTAAGGACATTGACAGTTTCCGCTTGACCGGGTCGATCGATCAAACATGTCTGCTAACGCGGAGAGCAATCTAGTGTCGTTACCCAATTCGCCGAGAACAAGTTCACGCAGTTCTTCGTCCAGGACGGCCAGAAGATCGAGATCCCCGGCTCCACGTACGATGGTATCCCCCCCGAGAGCGACATCACCCCCGAGTACTGCTCGGCCCAGTTCAAGGCCCTTGGTGACCGCGACCGCTTCAGCGAGGTCGGGGGCTTCGACCAGCTGAACGCCGCCGTCGAGATTCCCATGGTTCTCGTCATGTCCATCTGGGACGACGTGCGTAGCCCCATAACCCCCCCCCCCCCCCCCGAGCGCGGCGAGTATATGATGGCTAACTAGAGCGCGCAGCACTACGCCAACATGCTTTGGCTCGACTCCAGCTACCCGCCCGAGAAGGCCGGCCAGCCCGGCGGCGACCGTGGCGACTGCCCCCCGGACTCCGGCGCCCCTGCCGACGTCGAGAGCAGCATCCCCGACGCGTATGTTGGAGCAAATTCCCCTCCTCTAGTGTCCGCTATTACTAACCTTTGCACAGTCAGGTTATCTGGTCGAACATCAGGTTCGGCCCCATTGGCTCTACCGTCGACGTCTAGAGCGTCTAGGGTATCGTCATGTGGAGGAGGGATCCCCAGCCGTACATATTCGGTCTATGTATATATCTTCGTGTGTGAGACATTGCGTAGCGGTGATCGTAGATGGGAGAAGAATACAAGCACTCATTTTGCTAAGCACAATGGTTTTACATGATATCATGGGGGTATCCCCCTCCCCCCCCCTTTTTTTGTGGAAGATGCCGTGGAAGAGTCCATTACGTGCGAGGGATAATTAAACCCCATAGCCCTGTTAAAAAAAAAGCTAAAACAAATATCATGAAGGCAATATCAAGATGATGCTTACTCAAAACCATGGTCTGTACATCACAATCCAATAATAACATTTGCAAACGCCTGTTGGTAGGTGCTTATAGGACGTGATTTATAACACAAATAGTTCGCAATGGTTGCAAATAGTGATCACAGGTAAACAATAGGAGCGCTCGCCAGTGGGATTTAGGTCAGTAGGTATTTTCGTGTTTATTCAGGCGAATCATCCTATATTGAATCTGGGCAGGTAAGACATCTCAACCACCTGTTAGTGAGAGAAGTGATCATCGTTGACGTTATGCGTATTCAATTGCATTTAGAGGGGTTGATCAATAAACGGGAACATCTGCGAAAGGGGATATGTACCTATGCAACCAAGTTGCCGAGGTTCAATGATCCACGCTCTCCTTCATTCAACCCCTTTTACACACCGCGCTCAGTTACACACCTCATAAACCACCACAGTCACCTCAACCTACTAACCTAAGAACCAACATATTTTGTCACACCTTGTCAGATCTAAACTTCCCTTATTTATTTAAGAAACTAGCCAAAGCAACCCCATCTTACGCGCCCGCCACGCCTTCGCTGTGGAAAGAGAGAGAGAAACAGAGATGGAGCCGCCCACCTTCGCCGAGGCCACCGCCATAGTAGCCAAGGACTCACACACCTACGAAGTAGTCAACTTCCATCCCTCGTGGTGCATAGGATCTGGTAAGCCACCGCCCCATCTCCCCTCCCCTCCCCTTCCCCTCTCCCCTCCACCTACCTAAACCCCTCCACTCACTCACCCTCCCCCAGTCCCCCACGGCGGCGTCGTAACCTCCGCACTCCTCCGCATCGCCTCACTGCACTTCTCCACGACGCTTTCCGCGCAGCGCCAGCCGCACACGCTAATCGCGCACGTCGAGTTCCTGCGGCGCACGCGGGCGGGGCGCGCCGCCCGCGTCGCCGTGCGCGACGTCAAGCGCGGGCGCCAGACCTCCACCGTGCACCTAGCCCTATCGCAGGGCGGTGATGAGGACCTCGTCGTCGCCTACGTGACGAACGGTAGCGGCGGGGGGGGAGTGTCCCTCGCGACGGGGTGGGCGCTGGACCCGGCGCCCACGCCCGCGCCGACAGACTTCGCGCGGCTGGCTGCGCGCGGCGAGGACGAGCGCTGGGTCGAGCTGCGCGAGCGGCCGTTTGCCGGGTTCCGGCGGGCGATGGCGCGGCTGCGCATGTACGTGCCGCGGGCGGGGCTGGCGCAGCGCAACGTGGTGGAAGAGTGGGTGCGGTTCGCGTCCGGGGAGCGGTTCACGAACGAGAGTATCGGGTTCGTGTCGGATGCGTGGCCGCAGATTCTGGAGGGTTGGGCGGATCCCCCGGCCGAGGAGGAGGAAGGGGAGGAGGGAGACGGGAAGGCGGTGAGGCAGAGGCAGAAGAAGGTCTGGCATTGGTACCCCACGCTCGTGCTCAACCTCGACATCAAGAAGGTGCTGCCGCCCAAGGGGGTCGAGTGGCTGTTCGTGCGCCTGCACGCGAAGCAGATCAAGAACGGCCGGCTGGACTACGAGATCGTGATCCTGGACCAGACGGGCGATATTGTGGCGCTGAGCCACCACGTCGTGATGGTGGTCGACGGGGAGCGGAACTTGGCCAAGCGGGGCGCAGGGGAGAGCAAGATATAATTCTAGACGAAACTAACTATATGCGTAATGTCGAGCGAGTATACAAGGATCATTGTGTTTGAAATAAAGGAATCCCGCCGAGCCCAGTTATGTAGTTCTAGACAGAAACGTTTTCAAGTTTTCTCACCTATAAGAGACGTAATCAGGCACTCATTTGAAACTTAGCTTTTGCTCAATACGTCTATATCATGTCGTACATCCTATCTTTTGGTTGTTGTTCGTTGCCCATATGTCTACACATATATACATACACGTACCCACCCACAACCCAGCCCTCTCCTTCTTTTCCACACCCTAACCCAAACCCTGACTCTAGCTCTGCCACGAGTCGTTCACGGTGATAGCACCACTACTGCATGTCGCTGCCGACAGCGCGAGCGAGTGGTTCGGGTCCGCCTCCCAGGTGACGGTGCCGCTGCTCGACACGCGCACGTACTTGTAGGACAGGGTTGAGCCAGGCGAGGTCAGCGCCACGGTGCCCTTCCACAGCGGGTTCGACGCCGTGTACGACGATGCGCTGAGCGTCACGCCGCCGGACGGGTTCCAGTTTCCGAGCTCGGCCACGTTGCCCACGCTGTGAAAGATTTGGGGTTAGCATGTTCCGATTTGTTTAGGTATTAGGGTGGTTGAGAAGGAAAAAAAGGGGGCGATCGGAGGGTTAGATTACGAAACGTGTTTTTTTTGTAGAGCGTTATACGGATAGGAAGGGGAATAAAAGAAAAAAAGGAATCACACGTACACCTTGATAGTCTCGCCATATGCAGTAGTGACAAGCTCGTTGAAGGTAATAGACACCGAGGCGCAAGCACCACCACTACCGCCGCCAGTATCCGTGCCTGTGCGCAAAGCTCGCGTTAGCATATACCCAGCACGCCTCCTCTTCCATCCCCCCTTTCACGTTCGGTATGGTCATTGACCCTTCACTCACCATTGCAGATCCCCGTGCCCGACAGCAGCGTGGTGGGCACATAAATCTGGGCCGTGGTCCCCATGGTCAGGGCGAGGTTTCCCGAGCCATCCGCTGCTGTCGCCGTGCACCCCATGACCTCCGTGAGGGCAAGGTTCGCCGTGAATCCCGTGAAGCTCGACGCGAGCGAGACCGAGTACTGGCTACCCCTAGCGCCGATGTTCGTGTGTACGCTGACGACCTGGGCACCGGCAGAACCCTTGCGTAGGGCGATCGTGTGCGAGTCCGGGGCCGTCGGCACGGCGCGGTAGTCGTTGTACCCGGTGCCCGTGGCGGCAGCGGCTAGGCGTATGGCGTTGACCTTGGCGATCCACGTGTACAGCTCGGCGGTCGTCGAGTAGCCCGACGTCCACAGCGCCTCGCGGTTGTTTGGGTCTTCGGCTCCGCTGAACCCTTGCTCCTGCCCCTGGTAGATGATAGGAGTGCCATCCATTAGCATCGTCAAGGCGATGGCGTTCTTGGCAAGCGCCTTATCCGATGTCAAGGAGGCGAAGCGCGCCTGGTCGTGGTTCTCCAGGAAGGTGCCTAGAACTGTCGTCTCCATCGAGCCCTTCATCGTGTTGATACCGTTCAGCAACTCTGTGGTCGTCGCTGAGGTCGACTGGAATGCGCGTGTGATCCAGTAGTAGCTACGTAACAAGTGTCAGTGGATACACAACCAAATAACTCAGAATTAGAATTGGATAATGCACATGAACTTACGCTGGGTAATTCAGAAGACCGCTCACGTAGTTTAGCCAGTCGGGGAAAACCGATGGGTCACCGTCGTAAACCTATTATCGTGTTAGGTCTCTAGGTATCAAACTTACTAATACCTATAGAGATCACAGTAGTCATTATACACATACCTCACCAAGTACATGGACTCCGGCGGCGCTCTGGAATCCAGGAAAGAAGCCCTTCTCAACATGCTTGGTGCTGTCGATTCTCAACCCATCAATACCGTAAGTTGAGACAATATCGGTGATCCAGCCGTTGAACGTGTCACGAACCCCACTATCTTCGGTTCTTATGTCCGGCAGACTGACGGTGTTGTCACCCTGCCAGCACACTTGCACGGAGGTGTTGTTGGAGTAGTCGATGGCGCAGTAGGAATGATAGTAGCTGGCAGAGTTGAAAGGGTTGAAGTCGCTATACTGAACGCACGTACCGCAGCCGTCATAGCCCATGTGGTTCGTGACTACATCGAGCATCAGGTACATGCCGCGATTATGCAGCGCTGTCGACAGGTTCTTCAAATCGTCTTCAGTGCCGAAGTGTGAGTTGAGGGAGTAAATATCCTCAGCCCAGTATCCATGATAGGCATCACTTTTAGAAAATAATCAGCTATATTGTCGTTTTTTTAATAGAATATGGGATGATATATAATGGAGAACAGTGATTTACCCGTAAGGTGTCGTCTCCTCAAGGTTCTTCACGATAGGTGAGATCCAGATAGCCGTGAAACCCATGCCCTGGATATCTATGATTCATGTATTAGATATTAACATCTTCATATTTAATAATTCATAAGCTTAATTTTCATTCGACAACTCGTAGCCCATGAAAATAAAAATGAACAAAGGTTTTGTGATTATTGACTTACAGTCCAATTTGTTAATGAGACCTTGGTAAGTGCCTCCACAATAGTTGCGGAGATTGCTACAGGCGTCCGTCGATCCGTCGGTCTTCGCAAACCGATCGGTTAGAACCTGGTAGATGGACTGCTTTTTCCACTCCGCCGGCGTCAGAGCTTGAGCGGCGGTGGTCCATAGGGCAGCGAACCACGCAGACTTCCTCATCATTCAGAACAGGCACGTCAGTTTAACTCCTTGACGCTACGTGCTGCAGCAGTGACGCGGGAGTAAAATAAACGGGTAAGGGATGTGCTGCTGGGCAAGGACTAAGTGAATTGCGATGCCACCCTCATAGCATTGTATAGCTTTGTCGTAAGAAGTGGTTGGTCGATCTCAGCTTGGCGGTCGATCCCTCGGTCTTCTCAGCCGCAATAACGGTGCGGCGTGTTAGTTATTTTTATACGCGTTTGGAATACTACACGCGGTATACTAGAAAGCAAATTAAAGGGGGAGAGGCGGATTAGAAAGAATCATAACCCCTGCGTAAACACGTGCAGTGTCGGTGGTTCAAAGTCCTTTGTCCTTAGCTCCGATTGGAGGAGTACAAAATGACTTGGATTACCTTGGAATGGCAGTAGCACGACGTTCAACATGGAAACGGGCCTTTCTTACGATATGTCGTAGGTTGCTATCGCAGGCGTGGAACAAAATGACATAGCATTGGTACTACACTAGAGACCGAAAACTCGGCAAATTCGAATCTCCTGCCAGATGGCCTTGTTTTTACTCCTTTCCACCTTGCAAAGAGCTAGACGTTAGTGAAGTCATCTAAGCCATCAGCCTGACATATTATAGTCTAGTCTCCTAAGTAAAAATGGGGTCGACATCTTATTTTGAAGATGTCGGGCTTATAAAACTTGATCGAAAATGCCGTGCTGAGAATTGCCCAGGTAGAAAATAAGCATCTAGACTGTCCTTAGTCTTAACTAGATCTCCGACTCACGATGGATACGGCGGAGTCTTGATCATCCAAGGGACATAACTGGTCACTTGGTCACTGAGAGTCCTCGTCATTCCCCGCAGTGAACATACAGGGTATCATCGAGGCATTTAGTATAAACGTCAAGGCCGCCGAAGGGCCGAATATAACTTCAAGGTTGCCCAACTTGGTTGACTGCGCCGACTCCACGAAGTGCGTTAGCATTTGTGGGGTAATCCGGGGTAGTATTTTGCTCTTGCTTGACGGCTGGTTTGTTCTCTGTGGGGACGAACACATGCAAATTCTCAGCTCTATGATTTTGCAAAACCCCCCTGTCCTGTCGATCATATGACGGATTAACCTGGATGTGAGCCACTAGTGTAAAAGGGGGCTCTATGTCTTTCCACTGCTGATGGCAACGAGATCCATGCCAGTTAGACCCTTCACTATCCACCCGAATTTATCTTATACGATACAGCTTCGGTCGATTGAACAGCAGATGTCTGGAGAGAAGAGCGTGATCATTGATTACTAGTTCCACGGCTTTGCCTTGATACATATATGATTTCCGCCAAAGCGCCGATTCTATATGAAGTCGAGACCGACCCGAAGATGCTATATATATTCTTAGTCGTATTGATGCATGGTATTTACCGAATCTATCCGTGATTCATAGCATTCGATAGTTTCCTTCCCAAGGCAAAATCTAGGCACCAATGATAGCCTACGAGCCAGGCGTACTGGTATTAAGGAAGGTGAATGACCCCTCTGCAGAGGATCCTTGCTGAGACTGTTGGTCTGGGTGACCAGAAAAGAACTGGAAAGAAGACTGATCAGGTCCCCAGCTTGCATTTTGCGCATAGCTGTCAAATGCGTCCTGTAGATTTCATTGTCAGTGATGTTTCTAGAACAAGAGGGAGGTAAAATGGGATTTCATACCCAATCAAAGTTCTGGTCGACAGACATATTCACACTGCCTAGATTTGTGAACATCGAGAAGGGTGACGCGGCATTATTTATACCACCAACATTATCAGGTTGGAATTCTGGTGTGAGTCCTGTGCTTGTTCCTGTTCCGATTCCCGCGCCAAGGTCTACATTTGAGTAAGCAGTTCCACCAGGAGACTGGAAGCTATTCGGGCTTAGTCCTCCCGAGAGCATACCAAGAGTCATGGCAGCTGAGTGTTCGGGCTGCATGTCTCCCGAATTGTAATTCCCAAATATAGACTCGGGCTGTGGCGTGGAGACTTCATTTTTGCCTCCAGCTGGATCGGGATTCTTAATCTTATCCATCATAATCTCAAGTATGTTAGCCGCTTTATAAGCCTCAACCGAATCTTGTGATAACGATTTCCAGATGTCTCGAACGCACTCTAGAGAGTGGAACATCTCTCGGCGTTGCTCTGGTGTCCAAAAGTACGCTGACTGTGAATCCAGACGCTTGCCTGATGTGACAGCAAGATTATCATGATGAAGTTCTAGAAGCACCAGCATTGTAGGAAGCAGTGTGTCTCTCGATGTAGACTGGACAAACCATTTCATGCTACGAAGCCTGCCGTTGGGTTGGCACTCGCGGTACACAGTTCTGAGATGGTTCAATGTTTCCAAAGAAGCCTCGATTGCGCTCCGGCGTGAGTGGGCATATCGTGGATTCTGCCGAGCTCTCATCATATGTTTGCGATGTAACATGCACATGATCTTCTGGTACAAGAGATCAAGGTTGAATCTCGCGATAATAAGGGTCACAGGATCATGTGACCCTTCGAGTGGCTGGATCTTGAGATGTGGTGGAAATTCATCCATGATTTCGCGAAGTCTCCGGTCGTGATGCAAGATTTCATCATATGTGACTTGCTTGCCCACCCGCGTGACGGCTTGTAGGATATTGCCAAATTCATTGCATAGTTTTGACTTGCCAATCATATATGCGATAGGGGTAGGTTCCGTGATCGGTCTAGATGGTGGAAGAACCTTCACATTAGGCCCAAATTCCTCGTCGAAAATATTATGTGGAAGCTTAGTATCGGTATTGTGCTCGTAGATCATTGTCGGTAGAGACACCTTCATACAATTAGTCATCGCACCTGTAGTCGACCTCAACGGGATGAGAAGGCGCCCTTACCTGATACGAAAACATAATATCCGCCATACGTAACAGAGACCATGTTCGCCGCCTCATCTCCTATACCGATGACACGTTAGCTACGTTACTTCTATCCAATTTCTTCTAGTCTGAGAACCAAAAAACGTACCCCTTGGAATGGTGTTATAGACGGGAACCACTCAGCATCTCGATGATAGCCCATACGGAAAGCAAGTCTCGTGATTATGGATGTGATAAGCCAAAGCCCAAGATCGGCATCCCAACGGGACGAGTATTCGCCAAACAGGTAGAGCAGCATCGTTTCTATGGTGTACTCCACCGGTTTGGTATAATCAGCTACAACCAAGCATTGTACTGTCCGTAGACGATACTCGGCTGCTAATTCTAAAGATCTGCCTTTCCACTCTGGGGGTTCATCCCCTACTTTGTGGTAGCTGAGCATGGCAAGACACAGCATGGAATATAATAGGCCGATCCACATGACAGATGACTTGGACGGGTCTTGCCAGTGATTCCGTAGCTGCTGTTGAAAAGTTGGCCCGTGTATTATACTCGCTGCTGTGTCTAAAGAATTAAAGTATCTTGATACCAAAGTTGTTATGGCTGATTTTGCAGGCAACTCTGCCCTGAGCTCTACTTCTGTTGCCGGTGGTGCGGAAAGCAAGAATATCGGGGAGTCGCGAGCTGTTGCGGGTTTTGAAGACATTACTCGTTGATAACTATTCTCGAGATCCTTCTTGTGCGAAGCGTAGAAGTTCTTCACTTCGGAGACGTCGGCTAACAGTGTATGCCAATGTTCCTGCCCAATGTACATGGACTTGCCTTTATCCGTATCGACTTTGAGTACACCTAGAGAGGTCGCCAAGCCATCGTCGATGTCGCTATCTTCTTCGTCGCCCTCATCCCTCATAGCGCCATCATCCTCTCCATATTTCGCCGAGGAAGAACTGTCACCGCCCGAAGGTGACGGGCCTGTGGGGTTTGTTGAAGAGGTTGCAGCCACGACGGCGGGATCAATATTCGCACCACCATGCATCAGGCTTAAAACCAAGCCTTCCAGACGGTCGATACGGTTTTGCATATCGTCGGGACTAGCATTGGCCCCGACACTACTTTGGGTTTTCCGTCTATTCGTCGGGGTTGCGTAAACGCAGGACTGTGTGTCGCCTCTCTTAACACAGTTTTCGCAACTCGGTGTCCCTCTGTTGCATTTCAATCTATAGAGCCGGTCAGCAATGGCGCAAGAACTGAGATCGGAATGTATAATTGTGCGAATAGTTTATCAGTGTCGAAACAAGGTTGACGTACTTTCTAGTCCTACACGGGTAACAACTAAGCGGCACCCTATTTCTGCGGCGGACTACCCTGAACTGTTCCTCAGGCGAGTGTCCTGACGAAGAGGTCGTCACTGAGGGGGGCGTCGGAGTCATGTTGAGTATAATAGGCCGACGGCCTTGAATAGTGTCCAGATAAGCCTATACAAGTCCGCCGGAAATAAGTGGTTCTTTGTGGAAGTCCAGAGTTGTTGTTGGAATAGGTACGGCGTAGGGTATAATCCACTGCTATATCTTCACTCCTTCTCCTCTAAAGTTACAGCCAATAAAGACAATGCAGGCAGGACACAGCGTTGAACTCGATGGTATGTACTCTCCTCCTAGATCCGGGCTCAAGCCAACGGGGTCCTCCCGGAAGTCTGCCGTACGAATCGCTTAGTAGAGGTTATCGTGTCTTGTGAAATCCTGCGCACATATAACAAAGAGATAGCGAGGCGCTAGGTAGTTACAAGCCGTCAAGGTATATCGGTACTAGGGTAGCCTTAGTCGCAATGTTTTGGGCACCGGTAGAGTGGTGGCGTTGGGAATGCGCCGCTTATTGCTCGTAGGAGTTGAGGTTTAGTAAGAGGAAGATCGTAAGACTAAGACTCCAGCTGTCGCAATTCTACAACCCAAGCTGTTAGTTCAATGGGCAAGGTAAGAGACAGGTAAATCTTGCGCCTGGACAGGAAACAGTGAGAGGCTTTAACACACCTCAAGACCCGACCGCTATTAGAACATGTATATGATAAAGGACGAGAGGGGTCACGGTCCACAGGTCTCAGTTCAGCTATTGGAATACAGATAGGTAGAACCACCGACTACCTAAACAAACACTTGCGACTCTAGAAGTCGGGCCTCGGAATGAACAATGCTGACATATATAAACCCTTATAAGATTGAGCGTTGGGGATTGGAATCTGGGGGGAGGTCTGGCGCTTCCAGTGCGAAAAGAGAAGCCTCTAATAAAGGGAGATGTTGGGGGAAAAGCAGAGTAGTGGAGTTGCAAGATCAGAAATTACAAAAGAGGAAGATGGAAGTCGAGTAGGAGGAGGATTTAGGTAAGGTAGAGATAGTGGGGTATTTGTGTGCCATTGCGCTAAGCCTGGTGACCCCCGCCGCCGGGTGCATTTCCTTATACTTACTGTCATATGTAGTACCTAGATTTAGGCCTTGGTCAGCTGCCTTGGCTGTTCACTAGACGGTGTATGTAAACGCAGGCACCTGCACTTACGCCACCACTACCGACTTACTTATTAGCAACTACCTAGTATGTACAGTAGTACTAACTAGGTATTGCTACGCCCTAAACTACCAGGTATATTGATGTGCACTCTACTTTAAAGCTGTGACATCCATTATACCTGTGGAAGTTTAGACTCGTGAGGGTGTTCTAGTGGTAATTTACAGAATACTTGATTGCCCAATATGTCTTAACCTTAGGTATGCCCACTGCATTTAATAGTACCTAGGTAAGTACTGTAAATTTGTTGATGTTTTAGAGACACAGTACGTATTAGATAGGTATTTTCAAGCCGGTATACGAAGTACCTTAGGTACATAGGTTACATAGATTGACTAATACCATTTGTTCAATCCCCAACTTTATATAAGTCCAGGTATCGTGCTAGTGTTATCCCCAATGTCATATTTTCTCCAACGGCTCGAACTTAATTAAATTAATCAGGTTAGGTTAGTATATTCTCTAGTTGACCAGTTAACTTACAGCCTAAGTAAGCATTACCTAGGCAGTAGTTACATGTAACTGGTTTCTCTACTCCTAACGACTTCCAAAGTCAATTTGATGTCGGTAGTTCATCTCGTTGCGCAACACACATTGATTATCACAGCATTACCTCTCTTCGTTTGTTGAGGTCAGACGCGGTGACTTGATTGGGGCTTAGTTATCCGGTAACTATGAGTCACTATCTTCTCCAATTCGCAAAAGTTCCGACCGTGATGTGCATGTCTAGCGTAGCAGCGCATCTAACAACGCTGCGGAGTAGCTGTCAGCAGAGCAGCTCATATCTACCTAGGCTGGAATTCAACAACGCGGCTTGTTAAACTTCAGTTACGGATTATGTATCTCAAGCTGTTTAGACGCAACATTGATATAATAAAACCAGTAGCGTTGTCCTGGTGTCTGGGAAGAACCGTTTTAAAAAAACATCAACTTAGTTTAAGATGTTAAGCTTAGGTAGTTATTAGTCCCCGGGCGTTCCATGACCAAGACAGGCACATTGGGCAATTGATATCAAATAAACTTTAGATAGATAAAAGCTGAGCGCCATAAAACTGGGCTCAAGTTGAATATTATATCAAGGATGCAACGATTAAAGCAAACCATGAGTCACCTTCTCATCATCCGATCAAATCGACAGTCTTGAAAGACGTTACCACCCGGATTTAAGACGCTATCTCCATCGGATAAGCAATTCCCAAAAGGGCTATTGAAAGTTCCATCTCCATCAATCGCCTCTATTCCACCTAGGTAGTACATAGGTAGGTCAGGAACAGGCTGGGCTGACGCAATTGCCGGTTGTTTCTCGCTTCTTAACGCTTCTCTTACAATTTTCAATAGATAAAGAATAGTGCTGCCTATTTTGTTTTCAGTGTGGCTGTGCCTTGCAAGCTCAAGAATGTTTCATATCAATGCACATACCTAAGACGGTAATTTTACTACATGTGGTTCCTAATACACCAGACACTTCAAACACGCACACTATGTTACACATATGCATTAGCTACATAGTATAGGGACAACCAACAAGAGGTGAACATTATGAAAAACTCAGCCCATCTGATCAGTACAAATTTTAAGCCTTAAGTTGATTGTAATATGTATATTACGTACTCAGTACGCAGGTTTATACAACCTTGAAAATTCAAGGTATAATGTATCCCCATACGGGTGGCCTGTATATTGATGGGGACACTGGGGTAAAATATATATAGTACTTACTTAGGTATTCATCTAAAGGCTTAGCTTGCTTACCTGCTAGGTAGATAGACATGATAAGGCGCATCTAAGTACTTAGGTAGTGTATATCGGAATAAGACCCCAAGCGTCTCCGACAATCCGGGTCGTTCCGTACATGGTATCCTGCAAGGCCTCAGGTACTCAGGTAGGGGTGTCTGCCAAGGTACTTATATACCCGACATACATACATCCGTAGGCATGTACTATATACTTAGTATGTATATGTATATCTTTTCCAAAAAAAAAAAAAAATTTTATTTATTTTAAAAAAAAAAATAAAAAAAGACCACCCCGGATGACATAAGGTTTCTTCCTGACTTCAATACATCATATACTTACCTACAGTACTTAGGTAGGTGCTCAGCACCGAAAGGAAACCACCCAAACAACACGTTACGTCGCAGCACTTCAGAGGAACTGTCCCTACTTGTACCGTACCTCCCCAAAACTATACCTAACACCCCCCCTAAAAAGCAGGTCACTAGGTAATCATAGCGGGTGGTGGCAGTTAGATTATATTGATGTCACTGGAAACTTTTAACTTCCTACATACCAGACATACTTGACCAGACACATTGTAGGGTTATATACCTACCTACTTAAGTTGTCTGTTACTCATCAACTAAGCCTTTGCTGTGACAGACCTGTGATCCTATTTTCTCGATCTTATAAAAAGCTAAACTACACTCAGTCTAGGTAATGATTACACACGAAAATGAATCAACATCACACACCCGCGCTCACAACTAGCAACGCCGTCACAAGAGGGAGGGCCCTCCCCCCTTTTTTGCACTGCTGCCACGCCTCCCTAGATACCTTCATATTAAAGATTTTGTCCATCCACCTCCTCGAACTCTTTCCAGCCACTACAACGTCACCGGTAGCTGGTCAGCTTTTCTCAAATCGTCCCTGATCTCGTCCGCGTGGTCGAAGAACTGTGGCTTGAACGATGCGCCGAGGCCCGGAGCGAGTCCTGAGCGAGTTCCCATTTAGGCATAAGTGTACTGATCACCTGGAACAAAACAACAAGATCCTATGAGCTGTGGAAACGTACCTCGAACGACTCCGCTGCAGTCGAGGGCGTACTTGGTCAGGGCAACGTGGGTGCTGATATGGAACATAAAGGCTGGCAGGTAGTGAGCCGTCAGCGTCTCCTCCCGTGGTGTTTACCTAGGCAAATGCTGGCCTACCCAGAGTTCCTTCTCCAACCCGTTCTGGCTTGAGTTCACAGTTGCTCGCGTTCTGGAAAGCCTCATATGATTCTGGGATGATGAGATTCCGGGTTTCCAGAATAAAAGTAACATGTCGAGTGCTCACCTCCATGTGCTACGAAGCTCGGCTGGTAGCTAAGCCCACCAGGACGAAGGTCGCGGCTCGTACCATTGTATTTGCCGTATATGATGCCCATCAGCTCGGTCGCCATATTACGGTGGTAATACTATGCAGTAACTCATGTCAGTATGGTAATAATCAGGATTCCACCCATCATCACCGGGAAGTTCGTACAGGTGGACGAAAAGTGTTGGTGCTAACGTTCCACTTCGGCGTGAAGAGTATCACCTCCGAGATCGCGACGTCAGGTGCTTTCGATTTTGCCGTAAGGACGGTGTACAATGTCGGATCGCTCTGGTCCCTGTCGACAACCGCGGTGTTGATGAACTTCTCGGCCGCATATTTATACGGAATATAGCTTGCATACACGTTAGAGTCTTTCCCAGGGCTATGTTGGCAAGGGTTGGCCTGGCCTACTTCCCGTGCCATGAGACAACATCAAACGGAGTGTGGTTTTGCTCTGTGGTCCATAGCTTTCCCGCAATCTTGACGACAACTACTAGTGGTCAGTATCTACTCAAGGGAGGGTTTCCGGCCTATAGATTACTAAAGAATTGTAGTCGCAGGCTAGGTGTCACCAATTGGGGCACAATGTACAGCCCCTAGAGCACCATATGTGTGTCGATCGCGAACACCAGACCATGGACTTGAGTACCACTCACTATTCCATTCACTAAAGTCTTCGTTAAATGCGGCAATGGGATATTCAAAGTTGCGAGGGAGAGCCATCCCATTACTCCCCAGCGGGCCCATGTCAGGTAAATCATAGTGGGCACCGAACACCTCCTGGATATCTAGGCCAGCGTCAATAACAATACAGCACTATATATTAAAGATTTCCCTCACATCCTCTTGAGGGGCCATCTGGCAAATTTACCTGGAATTTGATTCCAGCTTGGATGACAACCAGCTCACCCGGACGGACCATCATGCTATAGTGATGTTAGAGTACTAGGTAGTGTGGTGAGATCATGGACAATATTTCTTACTTTCCCATTTCTGTCTTGATGTCGAGTCTCCCCTGTTGCGGCAAAATAAGCATGTCTCCATCATGGCTGCTGAAAGCTCGGTTAGTCATGGAAACATTGGCCGTATATATGTGTATCGCGAGGCCATCCTTGGTGGTAGAGTCCCCGTTGCCAGCTATGGTTTTGATGCCTTGAACAAAGTCTACCAGGGGGGTTCCTTCGGAAGGTATCGGGAAAGGTAACCAACACAGCCCAGTGGGGATAAACTTCACATTGTCATTGCCGGGTAAAAAGCTTGACTCGATCTTTATAGCAGTCAGAATACACGGCTGGGCAAACATACCGCGAACTATCGGGATGAGTTAAGGGGTTGGTCTACCTCTTTAGTAGGGGCCATTTGCTCAGTCAGCCCAGTGGCCATCGAGGGCATTATACGGTAGAACCATACATGCTGAAGGGACTTCCTCGGAGATACGAAGCTAGTGCCGTTTAGCTGTTCTGAGTATAAACCATACTTACACCTTTGTGGTGTGTTCTGGGCCGAAGGTATCGTTCCTGGTCTATGGTTCTAGGTTAAAAGTCGGACTACCTCGATTACCGATGCCTCGGATAGACTCACAAGGCTTCAGATACGAACGTATTCCCATAGCCAACTTGATATCTATATGGATCTTCAGTTGAAGTGCTTGTCAGGAATGTATATTGCCTGCATGCTCCTGAGAACTCTTCTCTCCGAGGCATAGTGCCTTCTCGTGTGGTGGTAGCGAGCTCCATCTTGAAATAAAGGAGTATATGGAGGACAAAGCAAGACTTGGATAACGATGTACGAACTTTTACATGCTTTAGAGCTTAAGTCACAATATAAATATCAAATCAGCAATCCCCGTCACAGCCGGCCGGTGACAAACCACAAGCGCACTTGAGAAAGAGCGGGACTTCTATAACCCCTTGAGCAACGATGATTTGATATAACCTTAGCACATTCCAAGACATCCATCATTAGACTGCTTCTCTCTTGCATGACATTAGCAATCTAGGGGCCTCAGTAGCTCCATCTCTCCGGCCGAGTATGTAACCTCTTCTGAGTTGCCGCCGGCAACGTTCAGACAGGGTGTCACCCATATTGCCGTAGTTGGCAATTGCATACTACCCATCTTATACACTGTAACCCCAACGCATGGCCGGAGGGGCATGGGCGGGAATAGAACGATATTAGATCAGACTATACATCAGGACCGATGCTACCGACGTCTGACCTAGGCTAAGAAGGAGGTCTTGGTCTACATTGACACGAAAAAACCAGGGTGTTCCCCCAGTTGATTAAGCCCCCTGCAGGAGGAAATAGTTCGCGAAAAGGAAAAGAAAAGATCGCGGACGAGAGCGTCCAGCTAAGGAAGGAGCTTAGATCCATGTTCATCCCAGGTAGTTTCACATCACATCGTAAGTGATAGGTATATTGTTGCTACGGGGCTAGCTGCTATGATCCTTACCTAGAAAAAGAAGACTGATTATGTACAAGAAGGTAGCAAGTACGACATCTGGCTTTAGACGGGATCTCAGGGCAGCTTATAATCCCATTCATTCATAGCTGTCCCATTACAAGGTAGCTGATGAGACCACTCAGGCCACTCGGGTAAGTATGTTTGGTACTGTGAACTCTCCAGCTGACCGGGCTCATACTTACTTGTATACTTATTGTAAGTCTCTATGTGAAGTTTCAGGCTCGCCAGATGAGTGAACAACCGTCAATATAACGGGGCTGATAGGCTAAGACGGAAGCATACACACCTAAGCAAGAACCAGCCTTATGAGCAACCCTAGTCTCCAGCCGTAACGGGCACATATGAGTCTTACGGACGAGACGATCTGAAGATCCTAGACACGCCCCTTTCATTTTCATTTTTGTTTCCCCTTTTCATTCCTTTTTCTCCAAGAGAAAAGCTTTCACTCCTCCCTTCTCGTATGGTAGCAATGCCAGGTGCATATTGGAATGTCACCATAAGACGATTGTTGACCATTGAGAGGGGACTAACAACAGGGGTTGAGCCCCTACCAGGGCTGTCGAGGGACCCGGAAACCCCCTGACCCGCCAGCGCCGGGTTCCCTCCGGCAATTCCCCGGCATAGGAGAGCCGTGACCCACTAAACATACAACTACCTAACCTTTAGGTAGGTCAACTACCTATGTACCTACCTAACCTAGGTAAATGTCTGGTACAGTGGTATCAAAACCCCAAGGTCTAACTTGGGGATACTATTCTTTCTTTCTCTTTCTTTCTCTCCATCACCAACCGGAACACGCAATAATTGAATAGCTGCATGTGTTTGACCAACTAACCAACCACCCAGGCTCAACGCATTAGAGGCACGTCTTATCAATGCTTCTTTGCTTTTTTTTGTCCTTTTCCTTTTTGAAAGAGTCTTAACTGCTAGATCACGTTGCCACCAAGCAGGGGGAGCTGTCTTGCCTTGTCAAAATAGGATCTCCCCTTGGGGTCCACGGCCCCCAGCTACATACCCGAATCCCGGCGACAGGTATTATCTATCTACCTTCCTAGGTTAGGAGATAACCGAAATGTCAGAATCCCTCTTAATGTTCCCGTTCGACAAGGCGCAACGCCTTGAACCTCACCTACCACCTCTGTCAACGAGCCCAACTAACCATGAGGCGAGCGGAGAGCCATCCCCGTTGCCATTCGTCACGTTAACCTTCGCCACGTCTCTTGATTCCGCCCTATCCCTGGGCCCGGGTATCAGGACAGCTCTTTCCGGCCCCGGCTCCAAGGCCATGACGCATTACCTGCGCAGCCGCCACGACGCCATCTGCGTGGGCGTCGGGACAGCCATCGCGGACGACCCAGGGTTGAACTGCCGCCTATCAGCAGCGAGCCAGCAGCACCCGGGAGCGTCACCCATAATCGACGACTTCTGCTCACCTTACGACACCCCCATCACCGCGCGTCAGCCGCGCCCCGTGGTCATCGACCCCACGTTACGTTGGGACTTCACTGCCACAAGCAAAGTGATGCAGCTGGCCCGCGCAGGCCAGGGGCTCGCGCCGTATATCATCACCGCCGTGCCAGAGCCCCCAGCCGCGAAGCAGGCACTGCTGGCCGAGCTCGGCGGGAAGTTCATCTCGCTGAGCGGGCTCTCGGGCGAGCCCAGCGCAGCAACAGGCGGTCGACAACGTTTCGATTGGCGGGCCATTCTCGCCGCGGTACGCGAGGAGGGCCTGCGTAGCATCATGATCGAAGGGGGCGGCGAGGTGATAAACTCGCTCCTCTCAGGCGACAATTCCGAGCTGCTCGACTCGGTCATCGTCACCCTGGCCCCGACCTGGCTTGGCCAGGGCAGCGTGTTTGTGTCCCCTCCCCGAAAGCCCGGCCCTGATGGCCAGCTGAGCGCCGTAGCGCGGCTCGCCAACCCGACGTGGATGCCCCTCGGAGAAGACGTTGTGCTGTGCGGTAAAATCGCACGGTAGTAAACACACTGCCACTATGCAAATGCTTTCTAAGAGACTTTGTCTAATAGAAGTTCTCTCACTAGAGTATGTCAACAAAGCATAGGCGTAGAAATGGTATTATCATACTTCTTCAAGTTTTCGTCCATTCAAGATACCATGGTGGTTTACATGTTTCGCGGTGATAGCCATCACCCGTCGAAGGAATTATAGCATTTAGGGGTAATATCGGTCGTCTTGATGTAAGGATCCATACCCACAAGGCCTTTAGCACATGGGAACATGTCATCAAAAGCAAATAATGACAAGCTACTGTATACTATAGAGCTTCTTACTAAGATAAAGCGCATGCAGCTCTACGGGGGGTGGCTGTTTAAGAATCAATCAGAAATAGGGGTATTTATGCAAGGCCCTTTGCAGGAGGATATGGTGAAGCACAGGTGTGAGTAGGGAAGGGGGGGCGAATCCTAATCAGCTAGGTTACCTAGTAGGTAATCGCCGGGAGGGGGGACAAATAGGAGAACAGACGATGCGAGGGACACTGCCTAAGCACCTAGCTGAGGGAAGTACTTATCAACACGACACTCACAAACCCCCTGCACTAATCGGAGCTCTCTTATGTATGTGTATACCCAGCCATAGGATAATGATAAAGCAACTACCTACCTACCTATATTCGCGCGTTAAGAGAGGGAGGTTCAGGGGAGGAGTTGCAGTGCATTGCAGTCCATTCGTTCTTCTCTGGGTAAGACTTTATTTAGATCAAAACGGAAGCAAAAAAGGCCAGCTGGATGGAGTAGAGAAAAACGCAAATGTCTAAGGTTTACCTACTTATGTAGTAACATTTTTAGGGGGGGGTAGCAAAACCGATCGATCTCTGCCTGTATATTCCCCCCCCCCCCCCCCCCCCCTCTCCTGTCCAATAGTTACTACTACTAACACCAATCTCCCAGTTATGAGCACAAAAAAAAAAGCTTATTAGTTTACGATTACCAAAGGGTTTAGAATCCATGATATATGTTATGTATAAAAATCTCACTCTCATCAATACAAACATCAATGCCAATTAGGTAGGTAGGTAGGTAGGCCATCTCTTGTAAGACTTGGCAGAGTAAGTAAGTAAGGTAAGCCTCAATGAAAAATCAAAAATGAAAAATAGAATTACCTAGGTTAAGTCTCTAACAGTGTTGGATTATGTAATTTTTTTTTGTGTTCCGTGCCACCGTCTATCAGAAGAAGAATATCTATGTCGTCCTTCTTTTTTTTTTTTTTTTGTCTTCCATACCAAATAATGCCTCTGATAGTTTTCCAGTTGAACACAAAACAAAAAAAAAGTAATATACATAATTCACACACATAAACTTCCTGTTCAGACCCCCCCCCCCCTCTTCTCCCCCTTTTCAAATTCGGATACTTGAGTATTCAGCTCAAGCAGTAGTACTAGTAGCAAAAAAAAACCCCGTACCAACCCCTCCCCCTTTTTTTTCACTAGGCCTCCACTAGAATTTCCTTCATTGGTGTCCCCCCCTTTTTTCTCTCTCTCGCTCTCCGAAATCTGAAGTTCTCCACAGCTTGCTTACCAACGAAGCCCGTAAACTCGAGAGCTTTTCTTCTCGGGGTGATATGGCGGGTGGCCTTTTTTTTTTTTACTCGTTTATCTTCGGTTCTGGAAATGGTACATATCCATCACGAAAAGCTGCATGCATGCATCAATTTTTTATATATCAAAAAGTCAGCCCAAACCTGAACTAATTCGTCCTACCTCGATTTATCCAGAAGAATAGAGGACAGGGGGGGGGTTCACGCCAAAAAAAAAAAAAAAAGATAAGATAAAAAAACTCACCTCCGGGTATCAACGCAGCAGCGTACATGACCAGGTTGATGGGCCTCAGGTCGTCGTCGTCCGCGCCGCCCTCGGCGGTCAGTCTGCCCTCCCAGACGCCGAGCACCTCCTCTACGCCGGCGAGCAGGGACTCCTCCTCGGCGCCGTAGCACTCGATGCCGAGGCAGGCGCCGAACTCGCGGAAGGCGAGGCGGCGGCGGCGGCTCGCCTCGGTCAGGGGCGCCGCGCAGGCGGCCAGGAAGCGCGCGCGCGCGAGCCGCAGCCCCTGCGCCGCCAGCCGCCTCGACCACGGCGCGTCGCGGTCCAGGTGGCTGATCCAGAGCCCCATGCCCAGGTCCAGCGGGTCGCCCGACGGCGTCTTGGCCGGCTCCTTCTCCACCATGCGCCGGTACCGCGCCATCAGCCCCTCCAGCGCCTCTACGTCGTCCGCGCCCGCCCCATTTCCTTTTCCTCCTCCTTCCCCACCACCACTACCACCCAGCCGCCGCGCCAACCCCTGCAGCACGCGGCAGATGACAAGCCCGTCCAGGTCGTCCAGGTGGCCCTTACGATGTACAAGCACGGAGCGCAGGTCCGTCGCCATCTTCCAGACGAGGGTCTCGCCGGAGCCAGGGCGAGCGACGAAGAAGCGCGGCAACGCGGCGCGCGCAAGCTGCACAGCGAGGGCATTCCAGCGCGCGCGCCCCGTCGCCAGCGCCAGGCGGCTGAGCGCAAACATCCACAGCGTGAGGTAGTGGTGGTACTGGCCGTCGCCGTCGGGTCCCGTCGCGGCCGCCTTGCCGATGCGCAGCCCGCCCGCGAGCGGCTGCTCGTCCGTGGCCCCGGGGAGCCGGGCGGGGATCGAAGGAGAAGAAGTGGTAGTCGCGTCGTTGTCGTCACCGCGCTCGCGGCCCAGCACCTCGTGCACGGTGGAGGCGAGGCGCTCGGCCAGAGCCAGGTAGTAGGCCCGCGAGGGGCCGGGGCCCTTCTCCCGCGCCAGCGTGACGAAGTTGACGACCCCGAAGGCGTCCGTCCACAGGTAGCGGCCGCGGTGGCCGCCGGCGCCGGGGTTGGTCGGGGGCTGCCAGTGCTCGGGGTCGGTGGAGGCGTCGTAGGGCCCGTACACTCTCTGCATCGAGTCTTCGAAGAGGGCGAGTCGCTTCTTCCGCTTCGCCTCGGCGGCGTCCATGGTGCTGATGCTGGTGCTGGTAGGAGGCACGACTGCTGCTGCCGGTCTTGCTGTGGTAATTGATGCGGTCCGGCGGTGAGGTATCACGATCCTGTCCGTTGCTGGTCTGCACTCAGGTGGGAGTAGGTGGGTGCGGCAGCGGGAGCGGGAGTGGGAGTGGCAGCGGGAGAGGCAACAACGGGCTGCGAGTGCGGCACGACGGGATTCGACTGTGTTCCGAAATGGATTCATCCACTTTCATTGATCAAACAGCCAAGTCCAAAACTTGGAACGGCAGAAGAAGAAGTTGGGTAGCCTGAATCGGCCTAACCACCTAAAGTCGATTAGTCCCTTTTGCGTCTCCTTTGGTCTGGTCTGGTCTGGTGTGTTGAAAAGTGACGCTACCGCACGCACCTAAGCTCAAACTCAAGTAAAGGGGGCAAACATGGAAATCCGGCTGGACGAGTTGGGGAACGGAGGACGGAAGAGGCGTTCATGACGCAACGATTACCTTTCTTCTTTGCATCTAAGTGGCCGCTTGTGTGTCATTCCCGTCGCACGACATGATCTATGTCGCTAAGTAGCTTTTTGCGTTTGCGACCGCTTTTATTTCATTGCCGTCCAGTCCAAGTGATCCGTCTTTTTGTCATTCCGGTGCTGTTGACAGCAAATTAAGTACATGATACATATAGTACCCTACTTACATACATACCCGGCCTAAGCCTCTTCCATATCCTTTAGTGTAGATCAGATCAATCCGGTATTTTCAATAACAACAATAATAATAATAGTACTTAATAGGTATGTATTTCGGTAGTAATTATTTAATTGCTTTTTAACGAACGACCTGGCTTACACCTATCTACCTAAACCAACCCAACCCTCTCTCCCCTTTACTCCCTTACCCGTACCTACATACCTATTCATTCCTCACTCATCATGTATCTATCTACCTAACCTTAGTACAAAAGTTATCTATCCATTACACCCGCTTTGACCATGATCATCTTTCGCTCCATAATAACACTCAATTATATACCCTTATACCTAACTACATAGGTACAAGCACCACCCACCGATAACCATGCCACATAGCGCCTGTTCTCCGTGATACTTAACAGAAGCGGATCCGACCCCGTCCCGGTACCCGGTACCCGGTACCCGACCCAATCCTTCTCCGTGCGGGAGTATCCACAGCTCCACTAAGGTTAGTACTAAGTACTAAGTACATCGGTAGGTACTTAGCTTTACCACCGGAACCGTACTTAGGTTAGGTTAGGCATGTAGTACCTACCTAAGTACTATGTACCAATGGGCCGTTCCCGACCGTCCGTTCTACTAACTTTCCAAATCCATCCGGCACCCAATCAACTACATAGTACTTACAACCTATGTATCTAACCAATCTTTCATCCCTTTTCCTCTTTCCCCTTTTCCCCTTTTCTCGCCCCCTTCCCATCAAAATCTACACCACACTCCCACTCCCACTTCACCCGCCGCCAAACCACCACCCCGCGATCCCGGCCCCGGCCCACGCGCACGCGAGGCAGAACACCCCAGCCGAGGCGAACACCCCGACGTCGCTCCACTCGCTGCGGCCCGCGCGGCGGCGCCTGCGCACCTCCCCGGCGCCGTCGAACGCCGGCCACACGGCCGCCTCCCACCACGCGCGCCCGAGCCCCAGCGCGAGCCCCAGCAGCGTCCCCGCGACGTGGGCCAGCGTCGCCACGGCGTCCATGTCGACAGCAGCAGCAGCCTCGTCGTCGTCGTCGTCTTCTTCTTTTCCCTTCTTCGGCTCCGGCTCTGGTTCGGGTTGTTGTTTCTGTTGTTGTTGCCGTCCTCGCTTTGTTGCTTTTTCTTCCTCTTCACCGCCTCCCAGTGGTGGTGGCAGTGATGATGATGCTACCGCCGTTGCTGGTGCTGGTGCTGCTGTTTTCTTCCTCCCCAAGCCCACGAGCTTGAGCTTCGAAAGAACGCCTGTGCCTGCGGTGCCTGCGGCTTCGTTGCTGCTGCTGATCATGTTGTTGCTGTTTATGCAGGCTTCGCGAAAGCGTGGCTGACGCGCCGTGGCCTCCGGCGTTTGCTGCTCCTTTGTGAGGACGCGGCTGCCGCTGGGGGTGCGCTGCACTGTCGTCGTTCTGGCCTGCGAGCGCTGCATGGCGATGCGTGCCGCCTCTTGGATCATGGTCTCTGTGTGATCTCCCTCGTTGTGTGCCTGCGCCTGCTGCTGCTGCAGAAGATGGCTTTGGGCCCGCTGAAACCGGATCTTGAGGGTTGGCATCCGGTTTGTGCAGCCGCTGGCGTTCCCTCGTGCCTTTTTCTCTGTTGGGTCTCTTCGCGTCTGAAATACGTTGGGCAACGATGCCGCTGAGATCGTTGGCGTCATGGTTCGGTCTGGCGTCACAGGGCGGGTTGATATAGTACCGGTCCCGACTATCTCTTGGTCCGGCTCGGGTCTCGGCAAGCCATTCTGTGACATGGCGGGGCGGGAAGTCGTTCCACTCTCTCCGCTCACGGGATCCGACTCGGTGCAAGGTGTGCGCTCTCTTAATGACTCTGGGGTCACTTGACCTTCGCTTGTGCTTGTGGCCTTGGTGTCCTGGTCTGTCTGGGCTCTTAGTTGGGACGGTTTGCCGCTGTGCTGGATCTGCGGATCGGGAGCGGAGCCAGTAGTGATGGTGATGGGTGTGGATACAGATTCTCTCTGGAGCGTTTCGATGCGACGGCACACTTGTTGGAGCAGCTCGCCTACCTCGTCGCGCTTGACTTTCTTCCTCTCGGCGCTCACTAACAGGAGCCCTTTCCGGCACTCCTGGGTATCCATTATTGAAAGATCTTGGTGGAGATCTTTCCCGAGATTGCCTTCGCCCAGGACTTCTTTTTGTTGTTTCTGTGTATCTCTGGCTTGGGCGATAAGAAGGCGGCTTCGGACCAACCTTTGGGGGGTGAGTAGAGGCTTCATGCTCCCTTTCAACTTCGACTGGGATGAGGTCGCTGTAGCTTTGTCGACGTATTGTTTGGCTTGGCCTTGCTCTGGGAGGTTTGTCTTGATTCTCAATGCCGTTAGGCTCTCTTCTGTCTCCTCTGGGGTTGTTGGTGTGGAGCTTTTCAGGGGAGTGCTGCCGGATGAAGTTGACTGGCTGCTGCTCTTTCCGGAAGTTTCCAGCAATGTCAGATGGATATGGTAATCTGGGATTTCCACGTCCGCGAGAGTGCCCGTCGGGAGGTGCTTGGGGGGATGGGACGCGAGATCCGCGTCGAGGCTTCTAACCAGCTCCTCTGATTCTGTCGTCCTCCGATGGCGTCTCCATAAAAAAGGATTCCCCATCTTTGATCGGTTGAGACTTACTCCTTTGCCCAACGGTGAGCTAGGAGGGTGAATGACAATATCAGGAGGCGGCAGGGCAATATTCTGATCACTCTGACGAGCTGAACTTTTATGGATGATCGTATCTGTGGACCGATCCGCAAAGGTGTCTTGCGGTCTCGGATGCGCGTTGTCCGAATTAGGTAGGCTCGCTTCAGATAAAGGGACCATCGGGGCAGTAGTTGGAAGTTGTGATATATGTGAAGAGCCTGGCTGACGAAATATGTCACTAGGATCTAGAAGAAGAAAAAATCCTGGTTAATTCTGGAAAAGGGCAGCAAAGTAGAGTTACTTACTGCTACCTGTTAGATTGCTTAGAGACTGGGCAATGGGGCTTAAACTTGGTTCCGCTGCCGAAGACCACTGGCGTTTATGCTGGCTCCATCTGACGGAGTCCTGCTTCTGTCTTAAATCCTCCTTTACACGTTCGATCTTGCCAAGCTTCGAGAGCTGTTTCTCCTGCTTAGCCTTATTCCTCTCCTCCTCCTCCAGGTGCTTGATCTCCTTATAAGCTAGCCTAGCCTCTCTCTTCTTCAGGTTCAGGCCGGCTAGCTTGTCTTTAGTCGACAACGATGTCGTATCCGAGCTGAGCGTGGTCGTCGGTGTCAGGACCGAGAACTCCCCCGAATACGGGTCGGCGCCCTGGACGCCCAGCCAGTCCCCGCTCTCTTTCAGGTGTCGGCGGCTCCGTCGTGATTGCTCTTTCAATTTGAGCAAATTCGAGACATCCGCTCTCGTGAATGTATCCGATTTCCGAAGAGGTGAAGTCACGAACGGTTCCTGGGGTAAAAGCTCGGGGGCTCCTAGTCCGGAGAACGACTGAGGACGAGGTTTCTGCCGGCCGGATTCATCTATGTCCCTAGGGGGCATTGGGCTACCTTTCTTCTGAGGCATCCAATTCCGCCTCTTGTGGTGACTCTTAGGAGTGTCCGGGACTACTGCCGCTGCTGTCAGGTTTAGCGGTCTGTCCTTCGCAAAGTTCCAGTCCGTCAACTCGTTGGGGTTGATTCCGAGGTCTTCGTAAGCGGAGTCATGCTCGCCGGTTGCATCCTCGGGGCGCCGCGTGCCTCCTTGTTCCGGGCGGTTGCTCGGAAAGATCTTGCTAATGAACCCCGTGAGCGACGAAGCCCGCTTGGGATGGTGCCGCCGAACGCAGGAAGTTGAGTCCCTCCTCACTGGACTCATTTTCCTCACCCGTTACGAAACGCCTTCGGATTCAAATACGAACAAGAAGGAGGGGATAAGATGAACTTGAAGCCAGATATAGTCCCGGGGGGTGTGAAGGATAGTAAAATATAAGAGTTAAGCTATGATGCCGTGGTAGTATTGATAATCCCCAACTCGGATATAAAAGGCTTCAACATCAAGGAAGCAGAAACGTAAAACATGAAATAACACAATAGCTGTTTACTTTGGGAAAGTCAGGTAAAGCAAGAACGGTTAGGTAGGTAGGTAGTTGTGACCCATCTGTACACTGCTAAAAATGTAAGAGTGCAACCAGACGAACAGACTGGGGAAGTTACGGGCAAGGAAAGGGTGGGAACAAGTAATATCAAATAAACATACACATCAAATACGCCTAAGCATGCCAGGAAAGTAGGAAGAATCGACGAGACTGGTAAAATACAAGCTGGACCGGGGATCGAACCACGAATAGGAGGTATTTAGGTTCTTATTCTCAACTTAAGAGCGTGGGCTAGGAAGATGTAAAGTTTAGATAATGTCACGAGAGAAAGTCCTCCCAACCGTCCCTCGACATAGACCGCCCCTTACTAGCTACTCTTCGCTAGTTAGTTCAGTCATAGATGCCCACCCGTAGCCATAAAACGCCATGAAAATGCAATAGTCCCCCTACACTATGCGATACAAAAACCGTAACCGCCCAATGACGTGCTCCCAGCACTGCGCATATGCCAAAAATACTAATTCGAGGCTGGGCTGGTCCGGCCCCTTACTGGAACATGGAGGGATATCTCTCATACGGAGGCTGAGGCCGTATGTATGGGTTTGCCGTCCGGCCACTTAACGGGGTGGCAGTTCCGGTGCTCTTCCGCGAGGCCTTTAACGGGCTGGTGCTCCCATCCCCCCGTTCCCTCTCCTTGTAGGATTGGTACTGCTCGAGCTGGGCCATCTCGCCATTGGTGCGTGGCGATCTAAACTGGAGTTCATTAAGACTGGGTGCCTTCTTCAACGGCGAATTAGGATGATTAAACACACCAAGGTAGCCTCCATTGCCTTGGTGGGTTGAGGTTGATGTCGAGGCAGACGTCGAAGCAGAGACCATTCGGTTTGACGATGGGTTAAAAAGCGACGGTCCTGGTCCAGCCTTCCTAGGGCTTCTATTCGATAACGCGCGGCTTCTCATATCACTGCCAAATGGTTCCGAGTATCTTTGGGCTGCCGGGGGAGTGAAAAGCCCAGAACTCATCGCGTTGTTCATATGCACGGAGCCGGTATGATCGGGGTCGATGTGCCTCGTGTAGTTTGGATTCGGGCGAGTCTCGAAGCCTCGTCGAAGCTGAACTGTGGGGGTGCCGACTTGCACAGATTCCTCGGCGGTAGTAGAATCGTCTAGAGCACATTGCGTGCCCGCATCCCTGACGGTTGGGTACAGACGAGGATGGACGAACTTGGTGTCGTATTCATGCATGACCTCCTTCTGGATAATAGCCGTGTCTTTGTTCTGCTGAGAGAATCGGGACTGAAATAGTATAAGTTGCCCCGAGAGAATGACCTGCAGGACAATGCAGTTGAACACGGTGACACTCGGTCTCGCATCAAGAGGCGCGAGCGGCAGGAAGAGCATGTATACTAAAATATGGCCGGGACTAAACAGACAAAAGATGCGCAGCGAGATAGGCAGAGGGTCCCATATCGACACCTCCCAGACGTCGCGGGTCTTGTCTGGATGCGACCTGGACTCGGCGCTCTCGCTGCTCATCGCGTCGGTCAGGAAGCGCAGCGGAGAGGACGAGACGGGCGACGACTGGACGCGAACGCGACGGGCCGAAGGGGTTTGCGGCTTCTTCTCGACATCGGCCTCGAATAGTCGGTAGTGGCGGGATCGGTTCATGGTATAAAACGCGTTGATCCCGGAGAAGCTGAGCAAGAACCAGACGAGACTGCTAATCTACAGGCCCGAACCAGTTAGCAACTCGTTTTCCCATGGTGTCCGGGGGGAGAAAAAAACATATGAAGGTATATCCATATCCTCATGGCAGCAAGCGACTTACGAAAAAGGACAACCATCCCGGGGAGCCGCCCTCGTCGAACACGGGATCCGCAGCGCTCGAGCTGCTACTATTGGCCCTCGCGAGCAGAAAGGCGAAGTTCATGGCCAGGCCCAGTTGGGTGCCGACGACCTTGGAGTTCCAGTCGCGCGTCTCGATCTCCTCCGACAGCCACAGCAGGAAGTCCATGGGGTTGAGCATCGACTTGACGCGCTCCATGAGCGGTCTCCGACGTACAAGCCGCGGCGGCATCTTCTTGTTCTCCTTCTCCGTCTGGGGTTTCGTGTGCGCTCGTTTCTTTTCTTTCCTTTCCTTGTAGGGCTGATGATGATGATAATGATGCGATGCGCTCGTTTGTTACATGTGCGATCTTGGTTTTGTTTTATGTTGTTCCAACTCTTTTCTTTCGGCCTGCTCCGGTGCTCGCCGTTTGCGCGTCGTGGCCGGGGCTCCGAAGTGCCCTTTGTTATGTAGGCAGGTTATGGTGAGGTTGGCAGGAGGTTCTGCTGGTGATGTAAAGTCAAAAGAAGCAGAGTCGGGTGTGAAGAAAAATAAAAATGAAAAACTAAAATTAGGGTCGTTGCTATTTGACAAAGCTTTTGCAGCGGCGACAAGGGGAGCTCCAATTTGCCTGGATTAGGTACCTAACCTCAACTACCAGGCACCGATGTTAAGCGTTACCTAGGGGGACGTGTACTATAAAGAACCTGGCACTAACCGATTGGGTGGATATAGGTAGTATACTAAGTAGGTAGTGTACAACCTACCTGGAGATACTTACATAGCGGGGTTTGTAGTGTACCTTACGTAGTGTAGGTAGGTAGTAGGAACCAGTTGCAAAGAGGTGCAGGCAGTTGCTGCTGCCGGCTGCAGGGCGGTCTAAGGTCGTCATCAGTAAACCTAGGTAGTACATAGATAGGTACATTGATACCTTGGTTCGTGAGGCTGTAGAGCTTCCCACCTTCAACATAACTAATAACATCAAACACATTGGTATACAATACATACACATACACATACATTAGGTATTCGACCTACCTACCTACCTCCTCTTGTCGCTCTACAACCACCACCACCACCACACGAAATCCTTCGCATTCGGTCTGACGAGAATCCAATCCAATTGCGATGGCGTCCCAAGCAGACTACAAGGACAGGCAATTCCTAGCCGTGATCGGGGACGAGGTGTGTTGCAATACCAGTCGCCCTCAATATACCTAAATATACATACCTAGGTCAGAGTGCTAACCACGTCGCTTGCCCGTTCCCCCTCAGGACTCAGTAACAGGGCTTTTACTAGCGGGAATCGGCGTAAGTCAAAAGCCTCTTGCGAGAGAAACCAAAGCAAAGGGAGGGGAGAGGAGAGAGGAGATATAATAAATGGTGAAAAAATAATCTAGAAGACATTTATGTGACTAACGAGAAGCTGGTGTAAAACCGCCCGAAAAAAATCTTATAGCACGTAACGAACCCGCCCGATTCGCAGAAGAACTTCCTCGTCGTCGACAACAAGACCGAAGCGTCCGCCATCGAGGCCGCCTTCGATTCGTTCACCACTCAGCGCAAGGACATAGGCATCGTGCTGATAAACCAGCATGTCAGTACATAGCACACCCCATGCCTTAGAGTCCATGAACCAACCCTAGTTCCTCCTCCTCCTATGCCCACATTGCTTGACTGACTGACTGACTGACTGACTGACTGACCGGATTACCCACGTCTCCTCTCGCCTACCTATAGGTCGCCGACAAGATCAGACACCGCATTGACACCTACACGGCCGCCTTCCCCACCGTGCTCGAGATCCCCAGCAAAGAACACCCGTACGACCCCGAGAAGGACAGCGTACTGAGACGGGTGCGACGCTTGTTCGGCGAGTAAGATAAGAGGGGAAAAGAAAGGGTAAGAAGAAAAGCAAGGGCAAAACGGAGAAATACACGCCTAGGTTCGGGTAGAAGTTGTCTATATCATCCTCTGCTTTGTGGAAGTACAGAATCATCATGATAGAGTGTGGTTGGTGGCTGGTTGTATAAGAGAGAGAGAGAGAGTACTATTCATTGCATCAGGCCCTTTGCGGAATGAAACATTCAAATAACTATGCGAAACCGGAACAGTTTTGTTGGTAACTAATGGCATCACGGGGAGAGAGAGGAATATCGTCTGCCTCCTAACGGTTTCATGTATTGTGTATGCGAGGATGCTACTGTTCTTATTCTGCTCCGACATCTCGTATATCTCCATTTCCATCCTCACCACTATTAGGCCTTTGTCAAAAACACACAAGTCAAACTACGAAAGCACAAAACCATATGCTGCCCTTGAAATAGTAAAAGTACAGGCGTAAGAGGAAAGGAAAAGACACTGGCGTTCGTTGAATGAGTGCCATGCCATGCATTCATCCACGTCGGCATCATCGAAGCCCATGCTCACATCCAAGTCCAAAGAGAGACCGCAAGCCTCAACAATCCCCTCACTTTTTGATCATAGTAGGTTACCTAGGTAGGTAGCGCCTATAGGTCGATATCAAGCTCACTTCTCTTGCCGCCGAAAGTAACTTCCGCGTCGAGGCAGGTAATGGGCTTGCCATCGGCGTTGACGACCTCGGCGTGGACGGTGTATTTTCCCTAGTTAAAAATAAAAAGTCAGAACTTCTTCCACTTCCGCGGTTAAGACCGAGGTCTGATGGTTTCCAAAGACGTACAGGCGGGACCTCCTTGGGTATCTCGACCGACTTGGTAACCGACAGGATACCCTTCTCGAGAGGACACTCCAGGTCGACGTTCCCAATCTGCTCGCACAGGTCGGCTCTGGTGCTGATGAGGCGGATAAGGCCGTAGCGAACAACCAGGTTCACATAGGCGCCTTCGGTGACGGGCTCGTAGACGGTTCCGGTTGCTTGAATGACCAATTCGCTGCCACTATTGTGAAGGAAAACATCGTTAGCTAAACTCGAGTGGACAGGCGAAATCACAGCTTCGAAGCAGGGGAGAGACGATTTCCCTCTCGTCTCGTAAGGGGTGGGGATGGAGGGAGGGGCTGCCAAGGGCGACGACAACGATGATGATGATGATGACGTTGATAAGAAAAACACAGGAAGGGGAAAACGTACGCCTCAGGGGGGTTTGGCGACAGGTCGACACTCTCGATGGAGACGATGTCCTTGCTGTGGTCGCTATCGCAGAACACCAGAGGCGAGTCGCCGGGGACCTTCTGTGCGTCGTTGGCGATAACGTCCTGGGAGCTGCCAAACCAGCCACCGGCCGAGACGAGGCCAGCGGACAAGGCGCCCACGCAAGCAGTCGAGAACCTCATGTTTGGCTTCGCGGAAGCAGGGAGGGAGACAAGACACAGAAAAAAAACACAAAAACAATTCAGTTCAATCAAGCAAGAAGGGTGTCGATGAGTCGGGAAAACGATGAGAGAGGCCTAGATAGGTAGTAGGAGGGGGTGGTGATGGGGAATGTCGTGATGGCACAGGCACTAAAATATCAAGGGCGGATAAGGTTGTAGGTATAGATAGTGGAAGCGATTGAAGGAATGAGGCCGTCAACAAAGATATGGGGGAGGCGAGGGTGGAAGTGGGACGTCACCAGACAACCAGATCCAGTGTTGGTCCCTCCTAATTGGCCCACAAGCTACCTACAGGGACGCTGCTGCAAGTGGCCTACCTAGGTTAGCAGCCTAGGTACCTACCTAGATTAGGTAGATTAGGTAGTCCAAGCCCATTGAGTTTCAATGCGGTGTAGAAGCCTTGCACTGCTACCTACCAAGGTACTACCTGCCTACTGTACCTAAACAATTCAACCAATTGCACAATTAGGCGTCATGTGATGCTAAATAAATAATACCCTAACCTAGGCATATACATACCTATGCACCTACCTAGGCGCTGCTAGGTACCTCAAGCTACATACGTAAAGTTAAGAGGTAGCCTTAGGTATGTATGTAGGGAGCGACAGGGTAGCTTTGGCTTTGGCTGTTATCAAACCAGTCACACAGACCTTATACTTCGTACCCGAGTGCCTCAACTTTGCAGGGAACACTTACAAAGCCTTGACGCATTTCCAAACTCCAACCCCCATCGTAACAATTTCAAGTTCCCGAGTAAAGTTGCCTACCTACATACCTCTTCAGGGGCATTGATGGATAAATAAACGAGTGATGAAACATTATTATGAGCATTCATTATGATAACGACTAAATAATTATCCTAGGAAAATATCTTTTTCCCTCAACCCTTTCTTTCCCCTCCCATGTTTCTTTAAAAAAAACGGGTATCGAAACCTAACACCAACTTTAGAGAGTCCTTTTCCCCTCAACACCACATCTTACAACCCGGGCTCACCAAAGAAAAAGAAAAGAAATACCCCAACCACCATTCAACCAAAATAGTTTGGATACAAAAGTACTCAGGCAAACTCAGTAATTGCAAAAACTATGTCATAAGTGTGATGCTCGCCAAAACTTCCACAACGGCATATTTCAGCCTGTAGCCGTTTAGTAGTAGATTTTCTCCTCCCAGACAGGTGGGCGCACAGCCACCGTGTCCCATTCGAGTTTGTTCTGGTCGTTGAGTGTGCAACCTTCGTCGGTAATGGGAATCACCTTCCCGGTGTCGCGAATCTCCTGCTTTGAGATGCCCATTGGGTCCTCTGGGATCCAGAGCAGGGGCGTCCCACTGACGACAGAAGGTGGGTAGTAGGCATTACGCTCGATTTCATCCGTGTACATACTGTTCAAGTCAAGGTTGTCTTGCGGGACGAGCTTACGCATTGTCGCGTAGTCGCAGTACTGCCACGGCTTGAAGAACTTGGATATAAATCCCCCTTTCTTTCCGCCTGCGGTGATGCTAGGTGAAGCCCCTTTCTCACCATCGACAAGAGCATCACCATGGCCATTCTTAACTTCGGCCCCCTCTGTACGCAGGGACTCTTCCTCAGCCCCGAGAGTCCTCGGGAGGTTGTACAGAAGGGGGTCGATGGCGCTGTTGATGGTCATGTGGAATAAAACCGTGAATATCAGGAATATCACCATAAGAACTAGCGGTCCGATAGCAGTAGACGCACCGAAGAGCCCGATCATACAGAGTTCTGCGATGTAGACACCAGCAAAGAGCTGTTTCAAGGCTCGTGGGTAGATGAGACCTCGGGTGTCAATTGCAGTATCCGTCACGAAGAAAATATTGTAACGCCATGCAAGGTAGAAGAAGGAGAGGCCAATGGTGGCAAATCCAAGCATCAAGGGAGCAATACCAGCGTAGGTGATACCTATACTAGTTAATAAAAGGACACTCGAGAATCAGGCCGTAAGACTTACTAATCACCGCAATGTTGGTATAGACCGGCAATACACTTCCCCAAGAAATCGCGCTTAGGTTGGCCCATTTGTTGTACATCGCACGCGGTGTACCCGACAAGTACTTGTACAGAAGAGTGAAAATGATGAACCCCACAACCTGGGACAGCAGACTCGACGCAATACCAAGACCTTGGACAATGAAGTAAGAGATGTAGAAGTTCGAGGCCTTCGGCAGGTTTTCTGCCAGAATACTCGTAGCCGATGCAGGGTTCTCGGCGATTTGCTTTCCAACGGCCGATGCAGCAGAACTCAATGTTGTTATAAGGAACACCTGGATGACCTGGAAAGCGAAGTACGCATTCTGAGTAAATAACTCAACTCGTGAAAGAGATGGCTCTCCCGAAAGTTTCGCACAAACTGTGATGATGTTAGACAGGTTAAAGCGGCAAAAGACCAATATAAGACTACTTACGTCGCATGACAATGGGGACCAAAGACATGAGAACCGCCATCAAAACCGAAGGGAGAAGACCTTGGACGAAACCGAGGATAACTTCTGGAATCTTACTAATCCACGAGAGGAAAAAGATTGACTCAAGATAACTAATGTTCGAAATGGCTCCGACAACAGCAACGGGGATTGCCCAAAAGATGATAAGAGCACTGATGAACCCGATGACGGCGAATCTGCGCACAACCCTCTGCCACCAGGAGACCTTCAAGCTACTCCAGACAACCTCACTAGGGGTAACACCGATATACTTGGGGGCCATCTGAAGAGCCTGGTGATGCGCCAAGACTTGGTAGGCTGATTCGGCATCGGCCTGTTGATAGAATTCGACAAAGACGCCCGGGATCTTCTTGTAGTTCCCAGCACGATATTCGCTCTGGGCATTGTCGACAGCTGGAACCAGACGTTCCAGTTCCGTTCGACACCATTCAATGGTGTCGACCTTCTTGCCAACGAGACCCAAGAGCCCAAGTCTATGTGTAGGTCGCTTCTTAGCAGGAATCCAACGGGCAGCCAGACTACCAGGCTCAGCATCAGCAGGCGCTTCCGCCCTATCATCAGCGCCGCCCTTCTTGATAGCCTTAATGCGCTCGGCATTGGCAAGCTTTAGGAGCTTGACCTCGGCCTTCTCGAGCTTCATAGCGACCTTTTCGCGCTCTTTTACCAGATCATCAAGCTTCTCGGTATCCCCAGTGATCCAAACATTCTTGACCGCATCGCCGAACACCTTACGCAGTCTAGCCGCATCAAGATATTGGTCAGGGACGGAAACGAAAAGAACAGTTCTTGATGAGATGCGGTTGGCGTAAAAAGGCGATAGAAGAAAAGCCTGCCGCAAGTTGACATAATAGATAGATTCTCTCAGGACCATGTACATGACAAAGCCATAGAACAGCCAGGCCATGAATACATGGGCATAGTAGCGGTTCTTCTGAGTATCTGTGTTGACGTTAGAGTACGAAAGGATATCAACTTGCTGTGCAGTGCCCCCTCCCGTGGCATTTATAGGGAACAAGACAGGCCACAGAATGCAACATCCCACAAAGCAGATGGTAACGAGAACTCGTAGGAAACGGAGAAAAAGATAGGCATCGAGGGACTGGTGTTGGAGAGGATGCGTATCCGACATCCTCCAAAAGGACCCAAACCAGTTGAATAATCCATTGGGGAGTTCTGGCGATCGTTCTCTACGATGTTCGTGGTCAGCTCAGGTGCCAACAAGATAGCTGGGAGAAATCATGTATTGACCAACCTTTCACGCAGACTTCCCAAATATGTCCTTGGGGCATAGTAACGTCGCTGACTCTTCCGCAGTACCAGGAAAACTCCTATGTACCCAGCCGCAACTAGAGCAACTGGCCCTAGAGTCAGGTACAGCGCTGTTCAGACATATATCGTCAGTCTCAAAGCTGTATCGCACTAGAATGGGAGTTGAGGTAGCATACACGAGGCCGAAGCTGGCGCGACGCCCTGCGCTGACCCTTGCTCACTCATAGTGTCGTCGAGTGAGATCTAGCCAGGCGAAGACAAAGGATCATCCAGAAATTCGAGGTTTAGAGGACGCGTATGGCGGTGGTTGTGGTTTTCTACCTATATAAAAAGGGGGGAGGTCGTGGCCACGCGAAACGACAGCAATCGGTTAACGACAACAACCACAGTCACGATGCCGTCCCGGGTGGGTGATTATGCGAGGCAACTGTCAACCCCAGGAGAATGTCAGTTGACGATGGCTCTAGAGATCAAGAACTGATAAAATTTGCAAACCATCCCCTCCGCAAAAGCTTAAGTTGAAGAGGTTGGAGGCCCTAATAAGAAATCAATAGTACCAGGCTAGAGCCTCAGGGCGTCTAGGCCCTTTATGGTGGTTTGAGACCTTGTCACGGGCTCTTCCTGGGCGCGATTGAGTCCTTGGCCAGCTCTAGTGTAGCAGGTTACAGCTCTCACAAGGAAAAGTGAGTTACCGCTTTGAGTGGAGACGATGACGACGATGCACCGTGATTTGTACGTACCCTGGTCGAGTCGATCCAAATCGGTCCCAGGACTGCAAAAACTTGGCTGGCTGGATTTCAATCTGATCCCTTGGCGGCAAAGCCCTCTCCGTAATGCTCTAGCTGTCTCGTCTCCCCCTTGCCCTTGTCGTCTTTGCAGTCTCTCCCCTCTGAACACGAGAGTTGAGATCAGATCAGACTTCCAGGGATCGTGAATGAGAACGAAGGCGAGCAACCGCAGCTGTGCCAGGATTGATGTTACAGGAAGAGAGTTAAAGAGGAAAAACAATATATTATACCTTGGGTAATGTAATGCCAATAGGCAAAGAGGAGCTACCTAGGTAGTGAGAGAGCCCGGTGCTCTCTGGTGCATTGGAGGGTGCCAGTGTACAGGCAACGACCCTGGGAAACCCAAAGCAGCTGCAGACAAAGGACAGAACCACCAGTTCTACACTAAAGCTTGAGAGGATCGACGAGGGGTTAAAATGTTGCTGGAGTAAAAGACGTGGTAGGTAGAGAGAGATGAGAGAGGGAGACGGAGACGGAGAGAGAGAGAAAGAGTAGACTGAACAAGAAAAACAATAGAAGGGGGGGCTAAGATAGGTCTGGTAGCTAAGATCGATTTAGCTCGCTAACCTTAGGTAGGTCGGGTACACTAGCAGTTAGTTGTTAGGTATGTAGGTAGTACTAGTTTACTTTTGAAAGAACGAACGATCGAACGAACGACTGGATGCGGAAGCAGAAAAAGCCAAGCGGGTGGCATGTTGGGAGGTAAGGTAGGTAGGTAATTGAAGTACTTACAGGTAATGGAAGTACCTGCCCTCTAAGTATGTACGCATATCGCATTTCCAGGTTTTAAACGTTTAGTCTTTTTTCCGCAATCTTATTTGTTTTGTTTCATATATGTACATACAAATTTCACAGGTAACGTGCCTGCTTCTTAGATACATTACATACCTCTTATGGTAAGTCTGTACACCTATCACGTATAGCCCCACCACAGAAGGTACACTGACATGGATATCTATCCTATGCAATATTCCCTATGACATCAACTAAATGAAGCGATTTTCCATTTTTATATTGTGAGCTGTAGGCGAGACCCCAGAGGAACTGCCGGTCTCCGTCCGGCTCAATAGTGCACAAGCCTAGCAGATCGTACTAAGTAGTGTACAATCGATAGTAGTGGCATTCTACATATGTAACTACATATAGGTACTAGTGTATCGTTGAAAGAAGTGCTCTTCCCCATTGGTCGAGATTATTCTTACACGAGATCTACTCACAACATCGCAGATGGGAATCATAGTACTAATACATTTAGCGACTAAGCTATGTGATAATCTATGGCGCCGGTTTTTATTGTAAATTACTTACATACCTAGTAACTATCCACAACTAACAGCCGTAAGTAGTACCTAAGTTAGCCACATGTATTGACGTGTAGGACATTGATCATTGATGTCACCATGGGAATTGAGTTTAGTATGTACCTGCAGCTTAATTGTTGAACCATTAGGTATGTATGCGTCTGGTACTTACATACCCACCTAACCTAACCTAACCTACATCAATATGTCCATACCTATCTTTACTTAGGTATACCTACTACACGTATCAAATATGGTTACCCCAGCTTACCTAACTTAGGTAGATAGCTAGAATGGATCTTAGTTACATATATTAGTAGCTAAGGTAGGTGCAATACTTTATGTAGGCAGATAAACCCCCCCACCATCAGGTTACTTAATCCATGGCGATCAGGTTTGTACAACACATGCAGCAGCTCACGATTCGTTCGTTACAACAATCTCCATCCCACGCCTTATCTCTCTTTACTTTACATTTCCCATTTTCCAGGTTTTCTTCTTTATTTCTTTCCTGTTTGTTTTCTGCACGTGAGACACATACATATATTTGATGTACCTACCTACATAATCTACACACTTAACCTAGTAAACCGCGTGCAGCCACGCTGCAGCGTCTGCAGTCGTACGTCATATCACAGCTCTCGATATTCGGACTAACTAAGTAAGTTGTATACTTCTTGTGGTTGGTGGTGATGGTAATGGTGGTAGTGGTAGCAGCCGTTCTCGTCAAAATGGATAGCTCATGTCCTACATGCCAATTACATGAACTACCTACCTACCTACCTACTTACACATACTGCGATCGCCATCTCAGGCGGCCTCAGCTTACCTATCCATTTCCCAAATCCCGCATCTGTATAGCGCATTGTCCGCTTCCATTTCAAATGCTTCTTGGGTTATTCTAGTCTTACCTAAGGTGAACTATGAAGTTGTGCATGATCTTCGGGCTTCAACGATGAACTACCCGCCGCTCTCTCTTAGTCCCATCTCGCTTGTTCCGTGTCTCGTCACCGCAGATTAACGGCGTTGTCCTAATAAGACAATCATTGGACAAATCTGGGTTACCTAAGATATGACTCTCGGTTTCTGGTTTCCAGCTCCCAGCTTCCAGCTCCCACGCTCGCGAAATGCTTGGATCTCGACTCATATGTTTGGTTCGGCTACCTACCCCTAATCTATCCCACGTGCCTCCATCAAGCATCAAGCTCTCACCCCAAAACAGAACTTGTTCTAAAGCACCATATTGTATCTCTGGTTGGAACAGCAAAATATTTACACCTACTAACCTAGTCGGTAGTTAGTGTACAGTACAAGTTGGTTCATACCTTCATGTTTGGGTAGTATGATGAAGTTATGCGCTGGGAGAAAGACGGGAGCAAAGTTCGCATTCTTCTACAGACAATGCAGAGAGAGGGCCGAATGAGTGCCGAGAAGGTTCTTTTCTTGAACGAAAACGTCTTTGTTTAGACTGTCAATTCCGAATCTGGCATGCTCTCGCTGGCAATGGATTGTCTCACTGTGTCCATCCCGGAATGGGCATTTCTTTCACTCTCTAAAGCTTCATCAACAATGAAACTTAGTTTGGCCCGTCCCCCGTATCCTTCTCTCTTTTTACTACTTGCATTCACGATTTGCACAGCCTATTTACGGTATTCGGCCAGTGGAAAAGCGCCTTCGCTATTGAGTAGACAAGTTAGTTCCCAGATTCGCCGAAGCTCATCGTTGTCGTCATGGCGCCCACCGACATCCAGATCAAGGAGACGTACGAGGGGATGAAGGGTTACATCAAGGCGACACAATGGGCATCACCTTACTACAGTCCGTTGGGGTTCAACAACCCACGACTACCCTGGAATCTTCTTGAACACGTCAACTGTAGTTACATGTCGACAATCGGAAAACCACCAACGCTGCTTGCCTTGAAACAACACGCTCAATCACTATCGGTCCTGATCTCCCTGCTTGCTCCCTCTCAAGTCGGGGCCGAGATAGATAACGAGAATGGCCAGATCCAGGGCGATACCACGTTCGTGAAGCATCAGGCGTGGGATTGGTTGAACAACCTGAGCCAGCACTACCATACTGAAGACGAGGCGCACAAGTCACCGTTGAACGCCCTCGTCAACCTGATAGAGCACCAGCGGGATGATGTAGGTACAGTGTGGCACTGCCCCCTTACCATGACCGACCCCAAGATGGCCGAGCAGAATAAGCAGCCTTTGCGTCCCTACGAGACTCACATGACCCTCTTGATGCACGCGAATGAGTGCCTAGAGCGGCTGGACCATGAGTATTCTGCGACGGGCGGACTCATGTCCATCATCCCCCTCGAGGGTAACACCAATAATGAGAAGGAGGCCCTGAAGCAGTCCAAGACGACGCTGGTTGGGCAGTGGATACTCTTTACCCAGCATATGGCGGCCCGCATGCATGAACTCGAGATAGCCTATGCCAACGCCCTCGATCTGCTGCAGGACGAGGCCATCGTGCCCATGCAGCACGTGAGTGTCCACGGTCCTGACGGCCGCTCCGGCAGAGAGATCGTGTTCCCCCAAGACCGATGGATCCTGGCCAACGCCGGGGAGGATGTGTCGAGCTTCATACACCAGATGCTAGATAAGCGGGAGGCCCAGCAGGACTCGGAGGACGCTGTTTTTGGCGCCCAGGAGGTTATGGGTGACAAGGCGATGCGTCCCGACGACGCGATGAGATATCGCGGGATCACCAAGGTCGACCTCAACACGAGATTCTACCGGATCCGGGGCAGCGGCCACGGCCCCATATTCGTGCTCCCCGCGTTCGCGGACCGCCCGAACACGGAGTACACGCGGGACCTGGAGAACCGCCCGACGGTGGTCACGATGCCGGTGCCGTCGTGGCCCGACGGGATCAGCGCGTGGGACAAGAAGCACCAGGACATGGAAGACAGGCACGTCAAGATGAACAAGGATCTCATGAGCATGTCCAACAAGGTCACCTCGCTCGAGTCCACGAAGAAGCTGCTGGAGTCACAGACCAAGACGCTACGCGCGTCGCTGAACAAGTACGAAGCCGACGGGACGCGCCGGGAACTCGAGGAGAAGCTGAGGAAGTGCGAGGCGCACGGGGAAAAGCTGCAGGCCCACATCACGGCGCTGGGGCAGGAGGACTCGACCAAGAAGGCGTTCGCGGACCTGCAGGAGCAGAACTCCAGGATGTCAGCGCGGCTCGACGGGCTCCGGGCGGAGAACAAGAGGCTGCGGGAGGCGGCGCAGGCGAAGAAGAAGCAGGAGGACGTCACGGCGCAGCAGGCGGTGCACCAGCTCGGCATCCCGATGGGCACGGCCGTCAATCAGCCCGACCAGACGACGGTGCTGTGGTGCTTCACGCGCGAGTGGGACGCCGTCTCGGCCGGCTTCAAGGGCGCGCGCATCGCCAAGGAGGCCGCCAAGAAGGCCTTCCCCAAGTTCCAGGCGCTCGTCCAGGCCGGCCACCTCGCCGACGAGGACGTCCAGTGGATCAACAAGCTGTCGAGCGTCGTGACGGAACCGATCGGCCCCCTCGTCAACGAGGAGAAATACCCGCTATCTTGGCCAGATGGCCCCCTATCAAAGAAGCAGCTGAAGTAAGAAAGAAGGAGGAAGGGGAGTCTCTGTGGATAGAAAACGGGGATGGGATGGGGGTGGGGATGGTTCGAAGTTGGCTATCACTAGGTAGGTATTGGAGGAAAGGGGCAGGATCTTGGGCAGGTATGGTTAGGTCCAGTTTTTGTGTTTTACGATGAATGTTGGTGTTTTTAAATTGATGTTATCGATTATGGCGTTGCCCTTGCCTACCTACATAGGTACTGCCTTGGTTGTATTGTAGCAGGTGTGGTTATCGCTGTTATTGTGTATGATGGATGGTAGGTAGATAGTGGGTGTGAGAGCTTCACTTGCCATGTCGACTTTTCTACGGGCCGAGAGATAGACAGATAGACATGACTACATAGGTTAGCCTGGTCAACCTTCTCATATGTCAATCCTTATTTATTCTATCTACATTCATCACCCATCTCACTTCGTGTTAGACTTTTGACTAGGTACTATGTAGGTAGTGAACCATGTTGCTAATATCTACATACTCCACCATGTTCTCTTTCTAGATAGGTAGGTCTATGTATGGTGATATGTACGACTGAGCACATGGGGTTTGAGATAACTTTAGGTTCCTAATTACCTACTTATTTAATCTCAAACGTTACAGAATATGTTTTATCTTGTATTTATAGGTAAGTAGGCACTTGGTATTGACGGTCCAGACGTTTATCAGCTTAGTCATTGCGTCTGAGTTGACAGGTCTTGACATGTGGATAACAAATATCTACAGGGGTGGTGTTCCGTATTTGGTAGCAGGACGCGAATTATTGGCTTGTCCCTGGCAGAGGACGGGCTGGACTGTGGGGTTCAGTTGACAGGGGTCAGTTGACTGACGGGGTTGCCCCATCAACCACCCCACCACTTACACAAATGATTCTCGACAAAAACAAAGTCGCATCGCACTCGTTCGCTTGTAAGCGCCGTTGATGCGACTCCGCCTGCGATGAAGATTACATGGAAGATCGTATGCACAGGTGATTGAATTTACGATCATTTTAATTATTTGCAGGAATCGTTGACATTGGGATCAATTCCTCGTTTGATCGGCTCATCGCACCTCATTGCACTGCGGCTTTACTTTCTCTCTGTGTCTTTAGTGGCACAAAACAATTTCAACATCCCGTCATTCTTTGTTGATCCTCGATCCGAACTAGGTACCTAGGTAAACAATCTAACCTTCGAGACAACCTGGTCCGGCACATACCAGCAGAAGGAAACGAAAAAGAAAAAACTCTTGCCCTGTGCGTCCGGTTCTCCGTCTAACCCCGGTGCATCGAACATATTGATACTCGGACAGCACCGTCAAGAGAGAACAGCACATCAAATCACTCCAGTCTCGACCCATAACGCCGTTGAACTAGCAGCAACACTTCTTCCCTCCTTTTCTGAATCTTGTTTTTTTTTGTCCGATGCAGCTCGGCTGCAACTGACGATGCTCATGTCACGGCTACAGTAAGGTCGAGCAATGATGAAGACTTCCTCCGACAACGAGCCGGCCGGGTCAGGCCCGCCACCACCTTTGGTGCGGACGACGGCATCTGCCCGCTCCTCCACGACCATGGCCACTGCTCGTATTCTTCATGTGCTCCTGTTTTCGACCATTGCTGCTGCGGCGCAGTCATTACCTTACATTCCAACCAGTATCTTCCTCCCTGCCCAGAGGACTGGGCAGACACAAGACAACGCCACTACCGATATTGCCTATATCTTCTCACCAAGGAATGAATCAGTTGACCTCTTAGCGCTTAATGTCTCAAGCAGTCTGAGCGCGTCATCGTTGTCGCTACAGACCTTGTCGTCTGGCCTGCCATTCCTTAATGGTACCAACACTGCATTCGTCCCTTCTCTCGCTGACAATGGGTCTCTTATCGTCTATACTGGCGACTGCTCGTTGTCGACCAATCCCGAGATATGGACCTTTGACCCGTCCGTCATCGATGGCGCTGCTTCCTCGTCGTGGGCACAGCAAAGCGCTACGATAGCCACTGACGGCGACACGATGCAATTAGGTCCTAGTTTCCTGGGCGGCAGTTTCAGCTTCTCAACCACTCTAGAGCCAGAAGTGTCAAAAGCAAAGACATTTGTCTATGGCGGCATGTGTCCCGAGAGTGGTGCTAACGCCACCACCTCACAATGGATGGCCACGTACTCAAATCAGATGATCAGAATTACTCCATCTGACTCCGACTCAAGCGGTTACACTGTCGACCCTGTCGCCAGCAAGGGGCCGCCGGTTCCCGAAGCCGGTTTCACTTTCACAGCTCTGTCTCCGTCCATCGCCAATCGTTCCGGCACCGTCACACAGCAGGTTAATTACGTGCTTCTGGGCGGGCATACCGCAAATGCCTTCATCAACATGAGCACTGCCGCGATATGGAGTCTCCCGGAAGAAAGCTGGGGCTTCATTACCGACATTGCGGTAGCAGGCTCCGCCAACGCCAACACTGAGCTAGCAGTTAAGAGCGCTACGGTCAACGTTGACAGCCGGTCAGGCCATACTGCGGTACTCAACGAGAACGGCACAGCGTTAGTTATCTACGGCGGCTGGGTAGGTGACCTGACCCAAGCTGCGGCACCACAGCTCGTTGTCCTGGAGATAGGAACAGGCTACGGCGGCGACGGCGACTGGCAGTGGTCAGTCCCTGACACTCAGCCTTCAGGGTCGGGTATCTATGGTCACGGTGCCACCTTACTCCCAGGGAACGTCATGATGATTTACGGGGGCTACGATATCTCATCATCTGGTAACACGAAGAGGGCATCGTCAACTAGCAGGACTTCTGCCACTTTTCTCAACCTCACTTCAATGACGTGGACTGATGACTACACAAACCCGTACTCCGAAAATGCAGGAGGTTCGAAAGGTGACAGCGAGGATATGAAGAAACGCCTGGGCCTAGGGTTAGGCATAGGGCTGGGTGTCTTCGCTATCATTGCGGCTATCATAGTGTACTTCCTCTACCGGCGCCGGCTTCGTAGTAGGCGCACAATCCCCGATTCAGCTATTCGTGCTTTAGCGCAAGATAATTCTCGGTTCTTGCCTCACGACGATGATGAAGATCAAGGCTGGTACCCGTACATGAGCGGCGGGCGCTCGCTTGGTTACCGGAGCTTACAAGGGGACCGTGTAAGCATGGATAATAGTCGGCAGCACTGGTTTGGTGACATGCCCTCCATGCCGCCCATGCAGCAGATAGCAAGGAAGCCTGTTGCTCCGCACGCAGCAAGGGGACAATATCAAGCCATGCCATCGGGGCCGTATGACTCCTCCCCAACGAGCGTGCGAAGCCCCGGGGGCATGGGCCCTATCTACGAAGCAGATGAGGATGGCGGTGACATAGCAAGCGAGCCGATTAGTCCTATGCGAGAGAGCAACACTGACATAGGATATCACTCGGACCCCTTTTCCACACCGACAAACGAACGACCGATCTCTTTCCCGGCACCGAGCCGCGCCCCGCGCACCCCTAGTCCCAAGGGCCGGCGCGGCAGCGTCACAGACCCCGATGTCCAGGACTGGATGACAGATGTAGACGCGGCAGACGCGCTGCTGAGCGGGCTCGTAGCCACGCCACGTGCCACACCCGGCCGGGGATCCCCCACGCGGAGACCGTCAATCCAGTCCAGCAACCGCCCCGCCACCGGCCGGTCCGCAGAAGACGACGCCTCACGCACGGGGAGCAGCATCTCGGAATCCAACCGCAGCAACCTCGTGCCCTCGCGCGCGGAATCCGAAGGAGAGCGCCTGCGCGCGGGGGCCGCGGCGACGGCCGAGGAGCGAGGAGGCAGCAGCGGCTCGAGCTCGATACCCAGCTATAACACGGCGAAGAGCAGCTTCACGGCGCTGCAGGCGGAGGGTCCCGCGCTGCTGCTGGGCCGCATCCGGGAACGCGAGCGGAACCACTACGAGGACGACGAGTACTTCCCTGCCGCCGCCGAACCCGGCAGCCCGAGCAAGAGCAAGCCGCGCCGCAGCTGGTTCGGCAGCCTCCGCCGCGTGTTCAGCGGCGCGACGCCGAGCCCCAGCAGCAGTAGCAGCGGCAGGGAGGAAACCGACCCGTTCCACGACGGCGGCCGCGGCGGCGTCGCCGAGGCGAGCGACTTCGACTCGCGGCTCGGCGGCCTAGGCAGCATCGCCGCGGACGGCCTGCTGAGGCGCAAGGGGGGCCGCGGCGCCTGGGAGCAAGTCGCGGCGCGCGACGGGGACGCGGGCGCGGGGCCCAGCCGGGGGGCGGGCGGCGCGGGGCTCGGAGACAGAGACGGCGACGACTACGACGACGACGACGCGGAGGAGTGGGACATCGAGAAGGCGGTCGAGCGGCGCCTGGTGCAGGTGCTGTTCACGGTGCCCAAGGAGCGTCTGCGGGTCGTTAACGCCGAGCCCGAGATCGAGAGCGGCGAGAGCGCGGTGGTCGTCGACCCGGAGCGGTACGATGACGACGACGAGGACTACGAGGATAGCGACGCCGCGGATGATCGCGAGAGGGGGAGGGAGGGGGGCCTGGGCGCACTGCTCTCGACCCCGTCGTCGCACGCGCGCTCCGGCGTGCTGCTGAGGGATCACGATGACGACGATGAGAGCGAGGCGGATCCAGAGAAAGAGGCGTTGCGGCGGGAGCTCGACGCGGAGTGGGCGCGGGCCGAAGCCGAAGTGGGCTCCGACCAGCAGAGCCTGCTGGATCGGGAGATCGAGGCGCTGGGCCGCGAGCTGCAGCTCGACAACGAGCGCTCCCGGCGGAAGCGGGAGAACGACGACGCATCGGCGTCCACCACCGTCGTCGCGTCCTCCCCGTCCCCCCGACAGCCTGCACTACTCTACCAACCACCACCGCCGCCATCCCGCACGCCCCCCACCCTCACCCTCACCACCACAAACACAGCGACCACGACGACGCCCCTGCTCCCGGCCCCGCCCGTCCCCGTCCTGACGCCTACCCGAGCGCGACGGTCGCCCAGCCCCTCCTCCACCTCGTCGCCGGTGCACCACCAGCCGCGCAGCCGCCGCAGCACCACGCGCGTCCGGGCCATGGTCGAGGACATCGAGAGCAAGAGCCGGGAGGGCAGCCCCGCGGGCTCGTCGCCCACGCGGTCGCCCGCGCCGATGAGGTAAACGGGCGGACGAGGAAGTTATTTCTCTCTCTGGGTCCCCATTTATTCTTGTGCTCAAGGGGGAGGGAGGGAGGGAGGCTAAGTTGGTTGGTTTTTACGGAAAGGGAAAGCCAGTTTTTAAGTTGTGATGATGTTATTATGTGCGATGTTGGGGTTTTTGATTTTCTTGTCCTATGAAAAAGGGGGAGGGAAGGAACGATGAAGAGACGAAGAGATGAATATGAAATGTAAAGGGAGGGAAGGGAAGGGAAGGGAAATGCTATACGAACGGATTGAAGGACGAACGGACGGAGGGCCAGGGTGGTGGGTGGATTGGATTGGATGGGAAGAAACTTGATATCAAAATAGGGGGATAGGGGGGGAGGAGGTGGTTTCTACACGGAGTACAAAGGAAGCATGGCGTCTGGAAATTCTGGTGGTGTCCCTTTTTTTGCCCCTTCCTCCTTAGTCGTGTGTTTTTCCACTCCGCATTTTTTTTTCGCGGAATCACAATGTATCCATCCATCCATGGTATGACTTGATGGCCTGACGGGTTGATTGCTGTCTCTCGCTCTTATTCTTGTACTTAGAGTTATATATATATACCTTGCCCCCCTCCTCCCCCGGCCCTGTTCGCGAGATGGAATGGATAAAGTTGATGATGATAGGATGGATGTAGCTTACATCGGCAAAGCTGGCGGGCTACAGCTAGCTGCCTTCTCTTGCGCGTGCAACAGGCAAATGTGACTTCATAGTGGTAATTCTCTATTTTCTACTGCTGTTTATTATGTCTTTTAGGTTCGCTTCACTTTTGCTTTTGCTTTTGTCTCACCGGTCTCATGGTAATGATGATATATTGAGAAGCTATAGAACCCTACCAACGCCAAGTGTGTCAACTGGAGATGAGTAGCTCACGCATCTTTAGTAATGAGCAAGTGAGTGCCCAGCCTTGTCCTCCCTTTCCCAGTAACTAAGTGGTTCTTGTATTACTACTCATACTGACTTTCAATTCCTGTTGGCGTGCAACAACAACCCCTCCCCCCTTATTTATATGCCGTTGGGATAAGAGATGACAAATAACCCCGGGAAGCGAGACTAGCGAGTAGAAACTGAAAGATCTTCTAGACATCCCTCAAGTAACCCCAAGGAAATAATCCATAAACTATGGAGTTGTACTTTTGTACTTCTCAAGTATGAAGATAAAAAAAAAAACAAAAAGCCCATACATGCCTCTTTAGGGCAGCCGCATGAAATATGTGGAAGCCGAGAGAGAGGGGGGGGAAGGGGAGAAAAAAAAAAGGCCGATACCAAAAAAGAGACCAGTTCTTGGCACCAAAAATAGAGCATCTTTAAAAGCACCTAGTTAATTCTAGAATGTGTTGGATCTGATCATACGAGAGAGGCAGAAGGGAAGGAAGAGGCTTCAACAACACGCGCATGGGAGGGGGGAATAGGTACTCTAATCGCGAAAAGCGGGAATAATGGCGCATGGAATTGAAAAGATCGAGACCCGCGTGATGATATGTACACCTTGTAGCCGAGCAGTCAACCCCATGACTTATAGCATGTACATATGTGTATGTATGTAGGTATGTAAGTAGGTATGTATGTATGTAGCCTACAATGCCTCATCCCTGTTCTCGCTACCTCCGCGATTACGATACTATGATACGATGGACGCGCATACCGGACATCACCAGCAAGGTTGTTCGATCCTCTTCTTCTTCTTTTTTCCCCCTTTTATTTGTTCTCTTTCTCTCTAGTATATTCTTTCTCTCTCACACTCGTGCCCTCCTATATTTTGTTTAGGTATTCTTCGCACATACCTAAATAGCCAAGTTGTAGGTAATTTTGAATTGATTTTAGACACATTGAACTGGACTTATCAAAATGCAATCCAGCCCACCCAGCAGGGTTCTAGCTTTTCTTGGCACAATAGATCGGCACTGGGAGGGGGGGGGGGAAGAGGGGTGGGGGGATCATGGAAAGTAAAAGGGTGTTCTTGGTGGAGGGGAGGGGAGGGGTGGTGGAAGGTAGTGTAGGTAGGTACATAAGGGAGAAGAAAAAAAAAAACCTTTTGTATGGTGTAGACGATCCTCATCTCGAAGCAACAACATCCACGCGCCCTAACCAAAACGTGGGCCCGAACCCTCCTTGTTCTAGGTAGGTTAGTGTATGTGTTAAGTTCTCCTCTCTTTCCGGACGTCCCACCCCCAACCACCCGGTGAGGGAGACAAGGAGTACCTGTGTACCTAAACGCGGGAGAAAGAGAGAGAGAGGGAGAGACAGAGTGTGTGTATACACATGTGTGTATGTGTGATATGTAGGTAGGTAGGTAGAGCCTCTTGACAACCCAGCCCACATAGAAGCATGTACATACGCGCGCGCACGGACATTCTCAGTCTCAGACGGATAGGAAGAAAGTTTCCGGAAAGGCAAGGGACCATGTCAAATGTATTGGCCCATATGCCTTCATGCGTGGGTTGCGGGATTGCAAGATTGGAACAGATGTACGCAAAGATAGGTATGTAAGTGTAGGCACCTAGGTAGTGTATATATGTATATATGTATGTAGGTAGGTAGGTATGTACGTGAATGGGGAGATAGGGGGGTTAATTAGGTAGTTATCCAGGACGAAAAAGGGGGGAAATACCTAGGAAGAAAAGAGAAGAAGAAAAAGAGAGAGAACGAGAAAGAGAAAGGGAAGAGACGAAAAGGAGGAAGTTTCCCGCTTGGTTGTGAATCTATCACACAGTAGTCAAATGAGAGTGATGGGTGACTGATGCATTGGAGTTTCGATTCGGCATTGGTTGCCGTTGTTTCTCTCTGCTTGGATACCTAGGTAGTACATATACAAATATCATCTTATTTGCACTCAATGTACCTACAGATTACATGTACATATGTAAGTTATATACTATGTATGCGTATGTGGGTATTTGTTTACTATTGCTACTACCTACCTACCTACCTACTACATCGTGCGTTTAAGAACCCCCCCCCCCCCCCGGCTACCGGCTCTGCTTATACATGCTTGATAGGTAGGTTAGGTAGGTAGCTCACTTACACTCTGCTTCGAGAACAGAGCGAAAGAGGCGAGGGGGAACTACCTAGGAGCGGAACTCCTCTGATGCGATGTGTTGTGTGCGTCGCTTGGCGATAGCATCATTTATAGTGGCGATGGTGTATGGTGTCTACACTCGATACAACTACCTAACCTCACAAGCAGGCTGTGCACCCACATAATACCTAGTGTAGGTAAAGCGAGCTGCCTTTTATAGTAAACGGACGAAACGGACGAAACAGAGATGGACGGAGGGAATGACCGCCCTCAGGTTCGTGCTAAGTAGCTGTACGTAAACGCGGGCTGCGGGCGGGCGGCGCGGGGGCGCGGGAACCACTGCGCTCGTTGGCCCGTGGGTTGCTTGGAGCTGCTCAAGGTGCATATGATAAACCGACCAGTCGTTGCTTTTTCTTCTTTTCTTTTGTTTTTGAATGTAGGTATGTACAGTTACCTCGTCGCGCCCTCGCCTGCTCGCTCTCTCAGCTGGACAAAAACAAAGACCCAACTTAATGGAGTCGCCGAAACCATCGCGGGCCAAAAACAGTGGTCGGTGACGTAAATATATTGGCCAGTTTTCGGGCTCGAATGGTGCCACGACGTTTGGGAGCGCGGCATGAAATATAAAAATGGAAAGACGAATGTAACGTGATTGGCTTCATCACATGGCTTTGTCGTGAAGCCTTGCGGTCTCGTACATCGACACCTATACGTCTTTTCGCTTAAGAGTCCGGATTACGTACCCAAGCTGGCGGAGGTTTTCGTTTCATTCTAAAATTTCCTTTTCCTCCTATTATTTCCAGAGTTAGACGGCATAATGGCTTATGATTAATAACCGCAACAGTATCAAAGCGAAATACCAAACCACGTGGTTATCGATGGGTATCACACGGATGCCACCATCAATGGACCGCAAGATAATGCAAACAAGGGCAGGTATCAAGATAGGTATCTATGAATAGTGCCGTGAAGTAGATGGTGATGTACCGGATTGAAGAGTCTAAATATGCATAGTGATCAATAGACTCCCCCGCACCGGTGATATTTGCAGACTAGTAACTAGCGGAGTCACATAAACACATGAATGTTTGCCTGTACTCAAGAAATAAATAGGTTAAGGCTAGAAGATATGTATGGGTTGAGGCATAATGGGTGCTGAGCTTCTGTGACCGAAGACATAAACCTTGAAATCCATACCTACCACTTCCTCGGTCTACCGCTAGTGAATATACGAAGTATGGGAATAGGAGGTTAGGGAGGTTGGGTTGATAAACTGCCTGCAGCATGTGGAGTTGAAGCAGTATACCTTTACTATCCAACTTCCAAGTTCGCGGTGAATTACCTGATAATGGATGTCGCATGAGACACTCGGACTATATATTATAGAGGGCCAACTCGGTCGAAGTATAGGTAGTGGGTTAGCAAACTTGACGGTTAGTCTCGATGAAGTCATGCATGTATGACCGGTATACCTATACATAATCTATATCAAGCTGTTTATAGAGCAAGGGAGAGGGGGGAGGGGATTGTGTAAAGCCGGGGAATCGAAGCTAACCTAGGGTGTTACCGGGAGATTGATCCATCCTTGACACAAGATATGATAACAAGTCTCATATTGACACCGGGTGACTGCAACAGTCCTTCTCATGCCGTCAAAAGAGACATGACGGGTTCGGGTATCTCTTGGCACAAGAACCAAGAACCTATGTTTGATCTCGGATGGATCCTTCATCGAGGCATATGGATGCTGTAGATATAATGTCTTAAAGAGGAATGTCGTTTCGAAAGGATTAGTTAGATAACGTCAGACAAGACAATAGACCCTTACTCTCGATTACATGCCAATGCATTAATTGATTGATTGATTGCTTAGAATGCTTAGAATATGATCATACTCTCCAAGATGGATATCTATTCTGCCGAGAGTTGGTTACACTAGGTACCTACTTACCTACCTACACTTGATACGCGTGGGTGTATACATCGTTCATGTTTGATACACACACACATATTCACACATGAAGTGAATGTTGACTTAGATATGTTAAACCCCAAAGTTGTTGAGGTGGTTGGGCATGGTGTGGTGTGGTATGGTGTAGTGTGGTGTACTACCGATCTCGTGTTGGTCAAGGTGCGCGCGGAGTAGGTAGTGTAGTTGCATCTCAACGTCTGTCGGCTCTAGGTATTCGTGACTGGCATACCATCGCCCTGCAGTGCGATGCCACTCGACCAAGTAGACCAGAAATGGTTCGAGATCGACTATACCACCCCATTTTTGGGAAAAGGCCTGGAGGCACTGATATGTCGGTGAGAAGTTTCTTTAAAAAGAAAGCCATGTCCTTGGTGATATGAACCAGTCTGTAGTGTGCATATGCACAACCCTGAAATTGTTGTTGTTGTCGTCGTCGTTATCGCTCTTGTTGTATCGAGAATCCTAAAGGCGATATAACGCTCATGTGTGTATCTGGTCTGGCTAATCGGCAATAGCCCAGCATCCTGGCTGATTGGATTGGACAGCAACTTCGGCGCATGCATCTTGGTTGAGGTCAGAGGCAACTCACACCGTCGCTAATGCCGTAGGCCGTGCTAAGGTCTTTGCCGCCACCTACCCGTATTGCTGACTTAGAGGGACGCGAGGCCCGTGGGGTGATACGAGCCATTGAGCAATCATATCCAAGCTCTACGGCATAGTAGTGGGCAGTACGAGGCTGGCTTGTACCTAGAAGAGAGTGGGGACGGCTTGAGAACTTGAGCAGGTGGCTCGGTAAATCAGACTTGCTCACGAGATGGCAGGGCTGTGTCGTCGTGTCGTCGTGCCGTGTCTTGCGACGTGCTGCTTGTCTGTGGTGGCCTAACCTACCGAGATCGGTAGCCAGGAGAGGCGAGATGGTCGACTATGTTTGTAAAAATACATTTTAAACTAGCGAGATAGGCCTCTTTTTCTTTCCTTTTTTTCTTTTCTTTCTGTGGTCGTAGTCGTGGTTGTGTACTAGCTTGGACAGCATATCATGGGCATCCTCGTCACAGGCCGACAGCAGGTTGCCCGCTGTATGGGCCGCTGGTGTACACATGGCGTAGAACTTAATAGGAACGAGTTGCAATTAATTGGAAGGTTGCGGTAGAACAAGAAGAAAAAGAGGAGGAAAATGATGGGATGGGCTTGTATTTTATACTATGGCTCAAATTGTAAAAAGGACCTCAGAGATGAACATGTAAGTAGTTGACCTACCAGGTAGCTAAAGTTAGATAGAGGACAACATAAACTTACCTCGTACTTTCCTACACAACATTGAAGTACCAGACCCAATTAAAATGTTTAAATCCCCCTATTCTTTCTTTCTTTTTCATATTTTGAGTTTCTCTTTAGGTAACATCTTTACTAGATTATATGTAACTGTATAATTCTATTTTCCTTTCTTCTCTTTTCTTTGCCCCTGGGTATGTACCTACATAAAAGTAGGCACACCATAACAGCGCATCTCTACATTAATGTCGAGTGGGTAAAATTGCTTTGGTTGATATAGATTGGTTTCTCGTACACTACCTACATTAGTCAGGGCCCCCCGGTCCAGAGCTCGTCCCAGAAAACATTAGAGGTTACTCTTACACGTAGCTGGTGACGACATTCTGAATTTTCGGCCGTACCTTAGCGGGGCCCTCGACTGGGGACTTGCACAGGACTGCTACCAGGACCTACCTACCTACCTATACTACAAGAACTTACCAGCTTTTAACGAAACCTGCTAAAAGTGCCGATCCAGAGTAGAACGCATTCGAAGCTTGCCACGCGACTTGTTAATTGGTTCATCGGGCTGAACGATTCCCCTGATAAAAGTGGTCGCTACCTATCCGCGTACCTTTAGTTTGCGTGGTTTATATGTTCCCTAGGTTAGGCACATTGATACTTTAGTATATTTATTTAAGTATGTAGGCACATACCTAAGTAGTCAGATGTAGGTACGGTATTACCTTTGTAGATATGCATAGTATATACTATAGGTAGGTAAGTAGGTTACAGTAATTAATTAGTCCGATTCCTAATTTACACATCATTACTTACCTATCTACCCCGTGTCTTTTGGTTGAATTGATTTTATTTACAATATACCTACTTCAGCTACCTACTAGTAACTCTTTGACTCTTTTCCCTTTCTAGTTGATACCCGAAAGGGATTAGCTGATCTGCGTCATGGGCGCTTCAGCTCTGGAACTAAACTACCCTAAATTTACTGCTAATCTATCCTAGCCTATCGGCCTAAAGCTGTTCAAGATCATTTTTCGTCATTCTTCTACTATCAAGTTTTCGGGTTTTGGTTCTGCCTTTGTCCATTCCAAACCCGTTACTTTTTTTTTCATCCCTCCTCGTCCTCTCTTCCTTTTACTCTTTCTCTCTTTCTATTCTCTCCCTTGATAGCTTCTTGTTCGCTTTGTTGACTTTGCTCGAGATAAACATAGTCACCTTCAATTAATATTTTCTTCGCTCGTTCCCTCCGACTTACTACGGTATAAGTCTATTTACCTTAACTTACTTGTCCATCGTTATCCCAGACCACAAGGGTTATTCTATTCTATTCCATTCGGGTTTATTTGATTTTAGTCAAATTGGCCTTGTCACTTGAAACTCAAGCTTATCTGAAATACATCTATCCATCCATTCATTCCTTTCTTGTGTTGTATTTTTTTAAACTCCTTCCCTCCTTCCTTCCTTACCCTGTCTTTTACCTACTACCTACCTACCAGACCTCGTACCCGGTCCCCCCCAAGGCAAGCCAGCCCTTGAACCCACACCCCAATCACTAAGCGGCCTTGGCAAAACCCTGCGCGTCCCTCGCCCTGCAGTGAACCACAACTGCAAGTGCCTGCCACTGCCTTAAACCACACGCTCGTTCTCTTCCAACGTTCCCGGCCGATACGCTACCCGTGGACGCTATCTACACCACGCTAGCCACAGGCCTTGTCCCAACCAACCATTTCCTGTTCTACCCGCCCTCGCCCAACCATTAAGGGCCGGCCGACCTGTCCCGTTCCCTCTCTTCTCTTTTTTTCTTCCTCCCCTCCTTACCAGCCTCTGTATCTCTCTTTCGAGAGACTTCGACTGCACTCGCGTCGTGGCCGTCCACTTGCCTTCTATCTCACCACCCAGAGGCATTACATTTCTTCACGGCCGAACACAGTAGCAACAGTCTGCCTCCAGCTTGCTACTGTATTCTCTGTGTGCACGCCGGTCCATTCACTTGTCACCCGGCCACACAAACTTCGACTTTGACTTGGTCTTAGTTCGTGGTCATGGTCATGGCCATTACTCAGTAACATCACCTTGGCTTGTCTGTGACATTATTGCACTAATTACCCGGGCTGTTTGGCTGGCCGTTGGAGCAGATAGTAGGTCGTTTTGCTTATTTTGCTCTTGTGTTTTTCTCTCCCTTCTACTCTTCTGCTCTGCTCTGCTCTGCTCTCCTGCTCATCTGGAGGCGCTACCCATTCACCCGATGCCACCACAAAGCACCCGTATCCTTTGTTGTTCTGGTTGGCCTGCGAGAGCCTCCGAGCTAACTCTCCTCTTAGATCCTTTCGTTATCTCGGCCCCATTCTGCACACCATGGTTTTCACCACCCGAATTGTGCCCATAGCGGCCGGTGCGGCTCTGTTCGTTCGTCTAGCCCAGACAGCTACATCCGTTACCATCACCTACTGCGCCAGTATTAATACTGGCTCAGGATCTGGCAGTGAGTGCCTTGATGCCTCATCCACAAGCGCTTCGCTGCTGTTGGTACTAATGCTTCTAAAGATACCAGTATATATCAATCTGACGGCTTGTGCCATGACTTCTGCGTCGATGACTATGCCTTCGCTATCGTTCAAGACCAGGAATGCTGGTGCAGCAACTATGTGCCCGCCGAGTCGACACAGGTAGACGTTGATGACTGCGATACATCATGCCCTGGTTATCCTAGTGATCTATGTGGAGGAGATGGGTTATGGGGATATATGTCGTTGAGTATGGAGCCCTCTGGTACAACTGGTGCTAGCACTTCGACAGCAACATCAACACAAGTAAGTGTTCTATGCTTTTTGATTTCCTGCCCCCTTTGCTAGCGGTGCCTCTTCGAATCATGTCGTCTGGGTCCTGCTTTTCTGCGTGCGCCAACCTTGGAACTTCTACCATCATATTTAGTGGATGTTTCATTTAACCGTGCCTGGCTTCAGGATCCTGCTACCACGACTGTACAAGCCACGGTCACTGTGACCCCAACTTCTGACCCAACTTCTGACCCAACATCTAACCCAACATCTGATTCGTCGATGACTTCTGTATGCTTTACTAACCCTAATTTTATTCGCCGTCAACATCATGTCTTGAACGAGTAGTACTAACATGTAGTAACAGAAATCAAGCGGCACATCGACCGATGCCGCGACACCAACCGTTTCGATCGCGACCGTCACTGCAGGCGGGACTATCAGCCTCCAGACGGTAACTGTACAGCCGACCTCGACATCTGATGCAGGCTCTGGCCCCGACTCTAGTTCTGCCGGGGTTACGTCTAGCCAGCATGGTCTCAGCACGGGCGCAGCAGTGGGAACTGCTGTTGGTGTACTGGCGGCCATTGTTATTTTAGGAGCTATCGGTGTCTTCTTCTGGCTTCGACGTAGAAGACGACAGCGGGAGCGCGAGCTGGTGGAAAGTCAAGGTAGCCACCGCGGCAGCTCGGCTGGCATGATGAGCACACCGACAACAGCAATGGCATCTGTCTGGGACGGCGAAAATACGTCAACTGGTAGAAGGAGCAGCCGGCTCATGCCGCATGACCCACGAATGGACCCTTACTCGGCGAATATCTATACTCGCTTCGACAACAAGAGCCGCGAGAGCATCAATACCCTTCAGGACAACCACGATTACTCGAGGAAAGTCCTTCGGACTACGAACCCAGACCCACCGGATCACGAATGAGACTGAGGCTGGACGTAATATCTTGAGCAGGGGAGAGGGGGGCCATGTTGGAAATAGTATTTGATGATGGGCATGATCTCGGCCAGGCTTCATTCCACTTTGGGTCACTGCATTGCATTTCCGAGATACCAAGGACGGCGTTTTCAGGAGATTGAGTTTCGGGGACAAAACATTGCCACATATTTTCACGCACACAATGGACATGGCAGGCGGCTCTATGGCATTATTCTTCCAGTCATATCCTGCCTCCTGCCGTTTTTCGCTTCGTCAGACATCTTGCTTTTCTCCGAGATCCGACATTCGAACTCCTGCTGCAAAAGGGGCTTGTACCACGACAGAGGCGATTATTAGATCTGCATGTATCAAAAAGCGGGCGCGTCCCTTTGGATTTTGTTTTATTTTTATTTTAGGATTTGGGTCGTCAGCAGGTATTTTGGTTCCCAATGGCGGTAGATAATAGGAGGAGGGATATTCGGATTCACGACAGAACAAAGGGCACACGCAATAGAACGGCGCACGTACATACAAAGGACAAGCACATGGATCGATGGTAGCTACGTTAGCAATGCGATCAAAAATGATAATCAAGATGTCCCAACCTACGGTCAAAGTTCAGATGGATTGATAATATGCCCATATAGGTGCATGTTGAGTGAAAATGAAGTAGGCCTGGCCTATTTTTACAGCGATAGCGCGGTCGGTTCAAGTGTTGATGCGTTGTTCTGGCGATCCCGTCTCGTGCCCTACCGTCTATAACAATCGTCAGGCACGATTACCGAACAGGTAACTTGGAGATCTTGGCTGATTGGTGGTTAAGGTAAATTCCAGTGGCGCTGACGCGAGAATGCAGACGGGAGGGTGGTGAGTCTGGATTTTTCGCTCAGATCTCTCTCTGGCTGAGCCCCTCTACTTTTTCTGTAGGTGCGGCTATTAATTAATATAAAAGATATCCCATCCAATCTTCCCCACCCATGTAAGAGACTTCTAGTACCTTATCCGCATCGTCAGAAGTGAGGCGTAGGGAGGTATCTGTACACACACACAGGAATTACTACATAGTCAAGCTTCTGACCTTACATGAGGTAGGTAGGCAATATGCATGCAGGTTGGCAGATATTACATCCTATCTATACCAGGAGGCTAGGGGTACAATTAAATTACCTAAGGGTACCTAATGTAGGTAGAGCCAAAGGGGTGCGAAGAATCAAAAAGCAAAAGCAGGAGAAACACAGCATGCATCTAGGTACATGAAGACGAGGAGAAAGATAAATTAGATCTAACTTTGCTGTCTCAAAGCCACGGCAACACAGGTCACAAGCAAAATGGGCAGGATAGGGGGGGAGGGGGGGGAGGGGTGATGATACATGCAGAGACGGGATTAGAGAGTTTCGATTTCGATTTCGAAAAAAAAAGAGGCGTTCGACAACAACACAACCGAAACCAACCCGAGATGAGGAGGAAAAAAAAAGAAGAAAAGAGGAAACAAGCCACGATTATAAAAAATAAAATAATAAAAAAGGGGGGGGAGTGGGGGTTAAGGTTGCTTTAAAAAATATATACCTATATTGCACAGACAGAAGATATGTAGGTACTACTATTAAAGAAACGCGCAACGCGACACGACAACATCTTTTTTTGTTTTATGTAGGTAGGTTAGGTAGGTAGATAAACTCACATTTCACGCACGCACACACACACCTCACGGACGCGGAAACTTCCTAAATGAGGATTTTCGAGCCACATGCGTAAACTATGCAGTGGCTTGCTTGTTAGGTAGGTATTGATGGATTGCTATTCGTTGGGTACCTACCTAACTACTTAGTACCTATTATTCTCCTTTTTTTCTTCTTTTTCTTTCCCCCTTAAGTTTTGTTTAATGGGGGGTTTTTCTGTTGATGGTAGGTAGGTACATTTTTATTTCAACCACTACCAACTATTACGGATTACTAATCTGAACATTGATGGATGTTATACATGTATATACTTAGTATGTAGGTAGGTAGGTACATATGATGGAATGGAAAAGGGGGAAGAAGGGGGGTAGGGTGGGGGGACGCATCAATATGTATATAGGATTTGCACTTTTCTTTTCTTCTCGTTCAAGGGACAGAGGTAGTCGGAGTTAGTTGACTGAGGTATTGGTGTATTGCATGTGATTCATGTAACTTAGGTTAGGTCTGGTATGTCAGTAAGTAGTTTACCAATTGTGCAGTAACACAACTCTGTAACAAGTCTCAAGGTAATACATAAGGCATATTTTGATCGGAATAAGAAAATTCAACATTCCCGTCCTCTTAGGCCTAGGTCGCTCGTGTTTACAATGAATGGCCCTATGCTTTATTCTTGAAAATTAATTCGCTTGGTGTCTGGTGCATCAAGATGAATGAATGTGTTGCCTTGGCATATAGGTATATAGGTACCTCAAGCTATATATAAATATATAGTTTACCTTTGGGTATTGCTCACGCTGGCATGATAATTAAACGAATAGGTTCCCGAGCTTTAATTGAATGAATAGGGAGGGATATGGGCCAGCGAAAGCGGACTTACCTAAAGAATTTCAGGTAGGTCTGGTGGTATTTGAACAGTGAAAAGAAACAGGAATGAGTGTTTCAGGAGATCGATCGATCGATCTTTCAAATCCCGTCCCTCCCTCTCTCCCCCCTTTTTTTTCTTTTCTCCTCACTCTCTCAAAACCAATCCCTGCTTGCCCTGACAGGTAGAAGTAGCGCTTGTTCGCTAACCTACGACTAGGTTAGGTAACTTAGCACGTGGATTACCTAGGTACTAAAGTTAGTGTTGCTGCTGATAGGTACATATTTGCGCTTCTTCGCTCACTCCAATTTGATGCCTCTCCCCTCCCCCCTTTTTATATATATTCCCTCTGTTTTAGTCTCGATCATAGTGACTGTATAGTTAGTCCGTTGGCTATCTCATTACCTAAATCCACCGAACACTTCTACATCTTTGGTATCGCTACATCAGGCTACCACAACGACTACTACTACTAGGTACCACCACCACTAATGCATACCTAAGTATGTATGTAGTTAGTCAAGTAGGTACATCAGTATGTAAAGTAAGTACTAACCACGGAACCCTACGCTTCTTTTTTTTTTCACAAACCCGGCTGTCTTAGATTCCGATCGCGCCGGTGTCTCGGGACCTCCCAAGGTTTTCAAGCCCTTCTTTTTTTTTTTTTTTTCCCCTTTTCTCTTTTTCTCTTTCTTGTCAACCGGAGACACATAACCACCACCAACCGTCCGTTGTTCCCCCCCTATCCCCTTTGAAGTCTAGCTTAGTGTCAAAACAACCCCGATCTTTACATTGACACTCCCTCAAACCGCTTGAACAAGCTCCGTGTGTTTTTAGCTAGCTAGCGGGTAGAAAAAAACGTGGTAGCAATTAAACTGACAAGGGAAAACCCAACCTAAAAAGAGAGGGAAGGGGGGGAGGGGGTCATTCTTTTTACTACTATGACCGTTTTCGGTTTTTGTCCGTGCTCCTCCTTTTGTGTTAGTGTATGTACTTTACCTGGTTCTTTTTTTTTTATGTTTCGTCTTTAATTCTCTTATATGGTGTAGATCTAGTTTCGGGTTTCTGGGCCAGCCGTGGTTCCTGGGGGGTTTGTTTTGTTTGAATGCGGCGTTAGCGGCTGGCTACAAAATGTGATAAAGATTTGTCGTAGTATTACGGTAGACCACTTTGATCGCCCATATACCTACCTAGGTTATGGGAGTGATAAGAGAGTACGGACTTGTCACGTGTGACAAGCAGACGTTCATCTTTATGTGTGTGTGTGTGTGTGTGTGTGTGTGTGGCTTTCTGTTATTCTCGTCGTGGGATTTGTAGTCCTCGCTGCATCTGACTTACGTAGTAAGTGTAGTCTAATTCTGGATTGACTTGAGTTAGGAAAAGGGGGCAAAGCAACTGCCAGATCTTGAGTCACCATGAGCTAACTAACCCCCCCCCCCCCCTATCTATTACATAAATGATCCTTCGGGGTGTATGATTCTTTGCTTCATCTCCAATACAGAAAAGAAAGAGAGATAGAGTTTGCCGTCGTGGAAGTCCAAGGTGGTCTGGCCCATCTAGTAGTTGGTGAATATATGTTACCTAGCTTTGGACTGACAAGCACGTAGCCCTCATCTGGCTGATCTGCCACCCCAGACAGTGATCTCGCCAGAGCTTACAGGGACATCAAGATACTAGTCTCCCAAATCATGATACTATACTAATCGAGGTACACAATTTCAATAATTCACGATGCCTGGAATATTCTCTCGATGTAGCCAGAAATCGTCAATTGCTCTCCCACGCGGTGTGTTACTCGAGCCGGCCTACTCAGGATACCATACTCTGTCCTACTCTATATTAAATAAGCACACCTTGCTTCACTTCTACATATTTTATTTTCCAGCAAGACCGTTGATAGTGTTGTGGTGACTCAAGGAATAGGCCACAAGTATATATATATATATATTGCGTTGAATTCACATAATGAAGAGAAGAGAGGGAGATAGATTAGCAAGTTCGCATACACTATTCTTACTTCCATTCGGGTTTCTTAGACCAATGTGGTGCCCTCACTAGAAAATCTTTAACTAACACAGCCTGATGGTTGGGGGTCGTAGACCCAAGCTACCCTCTAGTTTCTCACAGCACCATACATCTAGAGGTATGGGCTGGTTCTTACTATCCCCAGAACATTGGCGAGATTCGACCTAACCAGGCGCTTCTGTATTAAAGTTGGCATCAACTATGAATACGACGAGACGAGGTTCCATTCCGCCTGTTACTTGCATCTTCTCACTACGACTCATACACATGAGCGTGAAGCTTTTTCTAGAGCTTAGACATGTAGTCTACGTTTAGGCAGTATTACTTATTGGCTACTTCAATAGGGGCCTAATGATATAGGGACGAAGGGGGAATATTAGTTGCTTCTGAATATTTATGTGCAACTCGTCCCGTATATGTCGTGAAGCTTGTTGTATATGTAGTATAGTTACTAGAAAAACTGATACGATGATTGTACAGATACCTCACTAGTAACTTGAATGAGTATATCGTCAGACTGTCGTGACACCCCATTTGTGTGCCTGGAAATGTATATCAACAACATTTTTGAACAAAGACCTGACTCTGGTATTGTGTAGACCTTCTGTCGATATCATGTTTCTAATGTTACTTATATCCTTTGGTATCCTTTTGAGTGTATTGTTAGTCAATACATGTGATTTGGAACGAGTCACATGTAAGTATGAAGACTCGCTCTCTGGTTACCCGTATATTATGACTGTATCTTGAATAGACAATAGTAATACATTCATTGAAAAAGGAGGCTTTATCAATTCTTAGTAGATCAGACGAGTTTAATTTTGTTTGTTTTTGTGTTTATTAACTAAAAGGTATCGGCCGAAGTTTCCTTGTTCGAACCTCGTAGAGGCCCTTGTCTTGGCTGTTAGACAAGATGATTCCTTATACACAATAGGCGGCATATCCTCACTCAACAGCACTTTTTTATTCTTAGCCTTTCAGCGAATAACGATATGTCGGGTGTATATGATGGGGCTAGATTATAGCTAATGTTGTCTATCTAGCCCTTCTAGCAAGGCTATCTGAAACGAGTCTGATGAGATTTTTGAACTCAATTCCGTTGCCAAGCTCACACGCCGACGCAAGTTTCAGGCATTTGTGTGAGATGCCTCCGGGTTGGCACTGCATAGTCGGGCTGTTCTCGACTGAAGGCGTAGCCTGCGTATATGATTACGTAGGTCTAAGCTCACCAAGCCTCATCAGACGAGATCGAGTAACTTCAATTTGCAAATAATAAAAGAAAAAGGAAGAGGGAGGGAGAGGGAGGGCATGCGTTGGGTGTTAATACTCTACCTAGTTCGTCCCGCAAGGCTCATACTCGATGGGTTTAACCTGCTTAACGTTGCACTGACCTATTTAAGGAGGGGCTTATATGTGAAACCAAATTGTGTACGCATTTATGTTAGGTAGACGAGTAGACGACGTGGAATACGCGAGAAGGTGTGGTGTTGTGTTTTAGTTGTCGAATATGTCTTGGCAAGAAACTAGGTGTTTCCTAGACATCAAATAACATGAAGTAGGTAGGCATTTGATGTAGATTGAAATATGTGGTTAGGTAGTTACTTACTAAGGTGTTCTAGGCGTGGGCATGTGCAAAAGGGGGGAAGGGGGGAATTGAAAAGTGGAAAGAAGAGAACTGAATACAGAAATATATAAGATCTACTACCTACATACCTATCAATGTACATCAATAGGTATGTATGTACCTAATACTACCCGCTACTTAGGTACGTATACCTACTAATTTGGGCAACTCTGCTGATCGGACCCGTAGGTAAGGTAAGGTTTGTCGGTAAATGCATAGATGCAAGGCGTTAGATGCACAGGTAGATCAAGATAAGTCGAGGATGTGTTTGATAAAGTATACGCGGCCGGTTAGATTTCTAGGTTTAGGTAGGTGCCAACGGCAGCGGGTGGTGAGAGCACGTCAGTGGCTAAGGTTCAGGTTCTGGCTCAGCCTCAATTAAGGGACGTTTGGTGCCCCGCCCTGCACGACTTTTAGCGCATTAAGTCTTGGCTCTGGCATGTAGGTAAGCACACTAACTTAGGTACGTAGGTACCACATGCAATTTGTGTGTGTCGCCCTCCTTATTCCGAATTCCATCTCCGTCCATCTTCACTTCAACACCGACACAGACACAGACACCGACCATTTTTACGTCGCCCTCACTCATTTGCCCACCCAGCCCATCCACCCAACGTCGACATTTGTCGCTGGACCGTTCCCCGAACGACTATCTGTCAACCTCACATTCCCTTGTGCCATTTTCTCGTATTCTTTCTTCCTATCCAACGCGTTGTTCGCGCCTCGGTCGCAGCATTCTTCTCAAACACCACGAAACATAAAAAAAAAAATAGAAAAATAACATCATCGTCCATCCACCTATCTCTGAGAGCCCCGTCGATCGCACCTCGATACAATACAATACGACACGATACAATACGACCCGACCCTGTTCCTACCTTCGTCGTCAGGAGCCTGGCGCCGCCCCCCGACCCGACAGATAGACAGAAAGAAAAGACCAAGACGGACAAAGGAACCAACGGTGGCCTCGCCTGTCCAGGGCAGTCCCCCGGGCCACCATTGTCTGGCTTCGGTCCATCCAAAATCGAACATCGATCGGACTGGATACCGACTAACTGCATCACGACCCGGTGCGGTGGGTAAGCTAGCGCCATGAATCTAACATGCAATTCGACGCTGGAGGACATGAGAAGTATGTACCTGCATGCCCAGCCGCCTCGCGCCGTGGCGCCAAGAAAGAGAGAGCTGACCAAGAGAACCCTGTGTGCATAGTTGGGTCCGAGGAGAAGATCGTGGGAGAGTTGACGTTCCATAACCTGGCCCTGATCATCGCTGGTGCTTCCACCATCGTGGCCTATGTGACCAGCTTCTACTTGATGTGGCAGCATGCCTTGAACTACACGAGACCCCGCGAGCAGAAGCAGTACGTCTCTTGCCCCCCTACCTCTCTGGTGTACCTAGATAACCAAGCTGACCGCCACCTCGCCAGCATCATCCGCATCCTCTTCATGGTCCCCGTCTACTCGACCTCCGCCTTCCTGTGCATATGGTACTACTGGCATGCCGTCTACTTCCAGGTCTTGAGCGACTGCTACGAGGCCTTCGCCATCGCCTCTTTCTTTGCCCTCATGTGCCACTATATAGCCCCCAACCTGCACGAGCAGAAGGAGTTCTTCCGTACCATGGATCCCATCAAGCCCTGGGTCTGGCCCATCAACTGGTTCGCCAAGTGCTGCGGCGGTGACCGGGGTCCCTGGAGAACCCCCCAGAGTGGGCTTACCTGGTTTAACATCGTCTGGATAGGCATCTATCACTACTGCTTTATCCGTGTCGCCATGACTATCACTGCTGTTGTGACCCAGTACTATGAACGGTATTGCGAGAGTTCCAATAACCCCGTCTTTGCACACATCTGGGTATGTCGAGTTGAAATGGGCGTTGCTTGGCGCCTTGATATAATCCGTTTTGCTTACAGTCATCACAGGTCATTTCTATCGTCTGTATAGCCGTGTCGATAGCCATGTATTGCCTCATCCAGTTCTACGTACAGCTGAGAGAGCCGCTTGCCGAGCACAGGCCTTTCCTTAAGGTCTTGGCCATCAAGCTTGTTATATTCTTGTCTTTTTGGCAAACCATTGCCATCTCGGTCGGTACCTCTACTCTACACATCGTAAACCCAGGTTCCGTCCTTGCGTACCCAGACATTAAAGTGGGCATCCCTAGCTTGCTTCTCTGTGTTGAAATGGCCATCTTTGCCATTCTCCACCTCTGGGCCTTCTCTTACGAGCCGTACGTTCCGGGCACCAAGCCGACCTATTATCCCTCTCTCGATCCAGGACTGCCACCTCGTATAAACGAAAATGGCCCCAACAGGGGAGGATTTGCAGGTTTAAGAGCCTTCGGCGATGCCCTCAACCTTTGGGATGTTATCAAAGCGTTTGGCCGTGGTATGCGCTGGCTGTTTGTGGGTGTTAAGCACCGCCACAGCGACCCGAGCTACCAAGTAAAAACGGATACCAGTTATCCCATGAAACCATATGGTAATGGCTCTGAGGGGAAGAGTACGGACCATTTGCCGATCGCAAACGAGTTTCGACGAAGCACCTTTGCCATGCCTAGATCGCCTAGTAACCGCATGCCGGATGAGAGTATTGGCCTGATTGCAAACGCCCACCCAGATTTAGACGGTGGTCTAAGACACCCGAGTCCATATGCAGACTCGAACCATCATCACTATTACGAGAACGCAGGCCCGTCTCATCAGACCTTTACCCCCTATGACGATCGAAGCGACATTGGAACTGCGGTTTCATATCCACCATATGACGCTGGTGGGACATACAACTATCAGCCTACACACACGACAGGTTGGAGAGAGCAACAACGGAGAGGCACTGCATCAAGCCAAAGCCAGATAACGACGACACAAGCCAGAGTTGGCAATGCTTTATGGGGAGACCGACCTCCGCAGGGCGGTATATGAGATATTCCCCTCGCCAGTTTCATTCTGGGTGAACGCCTGAGAGATAATGAAAGGCAAGGAGGGATCTTTGCCCATAATCGCATATTGCATCTCGGGTTTGTTGCCACAGATAACCAAGTAAATCTTGAGTTCGGCGTTGGAGGGAGCATCCGCTTCGTTTATTTTTTATTCTTCAGGTCTTTCCTCTTCTTTCGCGAACGAGCGATTTGGGCGTTTTACTCGTGGAATGGTATATCTGAATACCCATGGTTTTGCAGGTACGCCGAACGGACTGGATCTGGTTTGTTTCATTCTGCTTCTTGTCTATTGTACACACACACACGTCTTTTTCTAGGTAGTTAGCTTTGTGGCAGCAGTATTGCTAGCCTGGCTTGCGAAGATGGTCATTTTAGGACGCACGGAAGTCGTTTCGAAGGGATAGAAGGCATATAGAGAGTGAAAGGGCAGAAAAAAGGGACATACATCTGTTGAGGGGTTGATTGAGAAGAGTGATAAGGTGGATGGATGGATATGGATGGACGGACGTATTGATTGACGGCACCAGTCAGAAACGTGCCTGCCTAATCAAGGCAAAAGCGGAGTAGAGCAAGCAGTATACTGCTGTGTAGAGTAATGAATGAAACTCACGAAGAAAAAAAAAGAAAGACCGGAATGGTAGAGTCATGCGTTGATCGAATTGAGAGAAGAAAAAAACAGGTATGGGAAAGAGACAACGATCTAACTCGGCTATTTTACGTAGAAACGCTTCGCCTTTTGGGAGAAACTGGGGCGGTTAACCTACTTGCTTAAGGTATGTGTCTAGTGTAAATAGGGGGAGGGGTTGGGTAAGGTAAGGTAAGGTAGTAGGTAGTAAGCTTCGACAAACCAACAAATTGAAGCCAAAAGGATAGGCAATAAAGATGGACGAGACAGCCAAGGTTAAGGGAAAGAAGAAGGGATGCTAGCAAGTAAAATGCTGGAGAGGATATAATACCTACCTACCTACCTAATCTTCATCTAAGGTTTACATTTATTTCTATTCATTATGCTGCAAACGTGAAGGATATTTTTCTCATTCATCATCAATAGGGATGGGGGGATGGGGATAGGTTAGTAAAGATAATAGAGAAAGGAACCTGAGTTGACATCTTTTTTACTCGCATTCATTCATTTCATTTCAATCATTCATTCACCCCCTTTTTTAGAATCCCGCCATCTTTTTGTCTTTTCAGCTTCTCTCTCTCTCGATCCCGTCCCGTCATCCCGGGTTGAACGCCGTGGAATTGCCCCCGATGGCTTTTTGCCGTTTTCCCTTCCCTTCCCAAGCTAAGCCATATATCATATAAAAAAAATGTATAATACACAATACATATATGTAAATGTAAGTAGACTGAAGAGAGGCAGAGAGGCAGAGAGGCCGGGGTTCTCATCCCCCGAATTCTCGTAGCTGCCCATGAGCCCGATTTTTTATGCTATTTCCTCCCTACGAGACGACGAGACAGAATCTCTACACCATCACGATATAAAATAAGTCATGGTTGCGGAGGTTGTGTGACCGGTTATCCCCGGGGAGGAACAACTCCCCACCGCCCCCCCCCATGACAACATAAAAGGGGGAATTTTAAGTGGGCAGACAGGCTGGCGCTATGAGCCGACATGTCATTTGTCCCCCAAACCTCGTGACACCTCCCGTCCCCTACCCTAACCTGTCATGCCGCCTTTTCTTTCTCGTACAATATACTACAAGTCCTATAGAGGAGCTAGCAAGGAGAGAGGGGGGAGACAACAAATAGTTATCCCCCTATTCCTTTTTTCTTTTTTCTTTTTTCTTTTTCCTAAACGCCACCATATTTTAAAGGAGGGATGAACCATAATGATGAAAAACGGCGTGAAAAAGGGGGTATCATAAAATAATAATAACAATAACGTATGATGGAGAGGTGCGGGTATTAATTAATTTTGAAAAAGGAGAAAAGGCTGCAAATCTTTCCTTTTCCGGCATTTCGAAGTCGCTTTAGAAAAGAGGTAAAGGCGGAGGTAGTAATAATACATTTTAAAAGCAAGGAAGAGTATAAACGTTCTTGGATTAATGCTCTGGGAGCTGCCTAGGCAGCCGAGCCGGGTATGTTCTTGTAGTCTCTGCCCCGTTGGCAATACGTTGGCGAGGCGGGGGAAGAGGGGAAACAAAAAACGCAAGGCCCGCCCTATTAAAAAATTTGATATCAGGAGATGCTCCATTCGGAATAATTCTGTGTTTTCATGCTAGCAAAAGTGTTGTCGAATCCCATTTTCTCTTTTCCCGCCCAATGTCCGGACCGTGCTTTGCAATATTGCTTGCGTTGTAATCGTGGTAAAAGGTACCATTAAAAGCCTGGTTGTACTAAAAATGAATTTTGTTCATTTTCATCCTCCGCTCTGTAAACGCTCTCCCTGAGCCGATCCGATTCTCATCCGAGTCGGTTTCTCATAATACACGGCCGAAGTAAGGAAAGAAAGGTAAATTTTCCTTGATATTATCACATATCGTGACAGAGCAAAGTCGTCCGACTCCGGCCCTAGCGTCTCTGTCGTTTTTCGGTGGATGCTCCAAATTCCTCACTGCGGCGTTTTCTGCCTCGTTCTTCCGGACCACCACGCGATTCTCGGCGGTCTTCTCCACGTGGCCCACCACCGCCTCGTCCACCTCCACTCCGTCCGTAATCCTCATGTCTACCACCACCTCCATCCCCACGGTGACGTGGCTCGCGCGGACCATCACGGCCATTGCCCATTAAGTCACCTCGACCACCGACATGCATCGGATCTCGGTTAGCGTTAGCTTGATCTCGACCAGATCGCCGCGATGATTCTCTTTCGCCTTCTCGTCCATGGCCGGGGGCTCCAGCACCTGGTTTTCGGTCTCGGTATTCGCGAGGATCTTTCGGCCGCAATTCCCGTTCAGAACTGCGTTCTCTACTCCCGCGTCGTGTACGCGATGATCTGTCCGCATTTTCATGTTCCCGTCGGCCCCGCTCGTGATCATTTCGTCCGGCACGTTCATTCAGTAAAAGCGACTCGGGGCGCTCATGTACTGGCGTAGTAACTGGCGATGCTCCAGTGAGTACTTGCGCATCAGAACCTGCTAAGTTAGATCGTGAATTTTTTGAGCGCACATTAGGACCTCCTTGGAGTATGTTATTAATGCCGCTTAACTGCCTCCTTCCGCCGGTTCTGGCCCGATCATTGGCTGCCGAAGGGCCCGTGGGGGCAGTCATCGGGCCACTGTTATCAGCTGCAGGTGCCATCTGATGACTTGCTGAGGGCTGACGATGACTCGGTGGTCCAGAGAGAGATGGGCGTTCTGGTGTCTGCAGAGGCGGCAAGGAGCGATTACTCGGATGGGAGTTGCTAGCTAATGAGGGCGTAGAACTGATTTGGTTCATCCTATCAGGATGAACGGATACTGGCGCAGGTGCAGGAGCTTGATATGAAGACTGCGGGGGTGAAGCTGCCGGACCCGCCCCGGGGTTGAACTGCCTTAGCCTGTCGGGATGGATTCCTGTCGATGGGGGCCCCGCGTTGGCTGGAGAACTCGGAGGCATATGACTGTGTTGCCCTCCGGGCTGATTCCGGCGGGGTCTAGACGATGCAGGACCAGTAGGAGGATGATTTCGATCCGGCGAGGATGGCCTGTGGAGTTCATTGCCTTGGAATCTGGGCTCAGGTCGGACTGGTGGGTTGCCGGTAGTTGCACGAGCCGCATTGCGACCACGTCCCCGAGGCCCTTCCGGTGGATTGCCCATGTCGGCAATCGACGGAATTGAGCTTAGGCGTCCGTAGTCTGGATCTTGATTGGTTAGTCTCCCATGATCAGATTCCCCACGAGATGCTGTAGGTGCCGCAAAAGCAGACGAATCTCGGGGCCTATCACTGTCATGATCTACGAGCCTGCCCCTTGGTCCGGTAGAAGATTGGGACTCGCTTCGATGTTCCCTAGTTGATATATGATGCTCTGCACGGTGAGACCGACTAGGACGTTCTTCCCGATTAGTATCACTGACCCGGGAATCGACCCGATCCCGGCGTGGAGACGGTGCTCTGGGGCTATTACGATCACGGCTCTCGTCTCGGATCTGACGGGCCGGTGGTCGTGTGTCGCCTATCAAGGCAGCCCTTTCGGGATTGATCATATTTGATCGGTTGTCTGTTCGATCTGAACCTATCAACCGAGCACGTTCCGGATTCACGGTCGGACCTTGAGGATCAGGAGCTGGAGGTGGTGGCATAGACTTCATGGCTGCTGGGCTCTCTCGCTGGGCTCTACCCGCCTCTGCGCCTCGACTACTATTGCCAGAAGGGGGTACCCGTTCTCGTAGTGTCCGATCTTGTAGAATTGGTTCAACCCGTCGGGCGTCAGGCCGATGTGGTTGACGATCCCTTTCCGACCTAGAGGATTCCCTGGGGGTGGTCTCAGGCACTCTGCGATCTACAACTTGATGCTCGCGCCCACGGACTGGACGAGCATCTTCGGTTGGTCTGAAAGGTCTAGGGTCCCTTTCGCTCCTAGGATCCCTCGTGCTAGGGTCTCTTGGATCTCTTGACTCCCATGATTCTCTGGGTTCCCTCGGGTCTCTCGGTTCTCTTGTTTCCCTGACCTCTCTATGATCACGCGCATGCGAAGTCTTTATTTGACCAAATTTGTCGTGGGTAAAGGCAGCGGGAAAGGGAACTTCTGGCCGGTTCGGTAGACCATGTACATTTCCACCAGATGTTGATGCAAAATTAGAAGCTCGTGATAAGTCCTGTCTTGCATTCTGCCCCGGAATGGATGTAGAGGGTGCGAGCTTGGGAGTCGAGGATCTAGTAGGGAGGGATCGGGAGTCCGACTTTGCAACCATAGTTGCGGGGTTGTGGTTGGGATCCCGTTGCAACAAAGGTCTTGTGGACTCTGCCTCTTGTGTTCCTACACCAGCTATTTGAGCAATTGCCGAATGTGCCTTAACATCTTTGACCTCACCGTCTTCCTCTTCAGCATTTGCTTTAGTTCGAGTAGATACGCTGAAAAATGTGAGTCACCATTCTTATATAGATGGTTTCAAGGCTGAACTTACCTTGCAGTTTGGGGCTTGAACTCTGGTGCATTTGCCCGCAAACTTGGCGGGGGCGCGGGTTTGCTAGACTCGGCCGCTTTCTTGTCTTCTGCGGAATCGCCACTCTTTTCTTGTGATTAGCAGGCTCCCGGCGTCCTCATTCGGGTAGTGTAATGATATACTTACTGTGTTAGACCGAAAGGCTTGTACCATAACCCATTTCGATTGGAACTTTCTGAGGGCAGATATCGCAGTATTGGCAGTAACAGCAAGATCGCCCCTGTGGCCTTGGCCGTCTTCGTCCTCCGTTTTAGGTGCGGACTCACGCTCAGCAATTTTTGCGAGGCTTTGCTGGAACTGACGACCCATGAAGTCAACTGCAGGGAAATGCTCCAGAATGGCTTTCAGGATTGTGATTGCATTCCGTATATGCATCCACTCGGTCCCTCCGAGACACGTTCTCAGGGCCATGGACAGGTTCCTATGCCATGTCCAGAGCAGATCACGGAATTGATCATGTTCCATGAACGACACTGGCTTGCCATGCTCGTCAAAGGCAGTTGCAAACCCAAGTCTCCCATACTGAGTGGCCTGTTTCTCGTACTCGGCCTTCTTCTGGTGCCACTGCGAAAGATCCCCCAACGTAAGTTTAATGAAGCGACCTAGAAATTCAGCCTCTCTAACAGTACAGGCAAAGATCATTGAGCGCAATCTGTTGACACTGAAGAATCGGTCGTACAAGTTGGATAGCTTGAAGTTCGAAACACAGCTAGAGTGCAAGAACTTGACCATCCGGTGGCAGAAATCGGCATCGCCTGGGGAGAGAAGTAGTCGAGGCAGTAAGCATTCCTCAATGAATATGTCCGTAATAGAATCGGTCTTAGCCGAGGAGCTGAACCAGATTGGACTTTGCTTGATGAGGAGTAGTTTGGTTTTGGACATCCGTTCTTGACAAACCTTTTTCTCATCATCCAGGTCTTTCTGTAGTTGTTCGATGGAACTCATCCTCGCCTTATTTCTGGCTTCACCAGTTCGACTTAGATCACTCCGATCTTTCTTCAGTTCATCGTGTTCCTTCTTCAATCTGGATTTCTCTGCCTCGTAGCTATCGACTGGAACATCAAGATCACCTGTCTGGAGTGACCAGAAGAGCACAAAGAATTCCGGGCTCATCTTGTTCCACACACTAGATGGTAATAACGCCCCGACAGCATTGGTAATGGGACTCAAGACGTCTAAGAAGCGATCCGATTTCTGGCTATTGGCCACCGCAGATGCTGGTTGCTCCGTTGCTCCTTCGCTGGGCTCTTGCGTATCCAGTAGCATACGGTCTTCGTCGTCAGGGGCAGGTGTAATGGCCGCTGAAGTACTATTCCCATTTACGTCTCCCACGGGGTCACCAACAGGAAGCTTGCCCCCTGCACCAGTCATCAAGTATGTAAGACTTGCACGACCAATTAGGAACGCAAGGTTCGCGTCGAGGCCAAAATCCGTCATAAGACTAGGAATATCAGGCACGAGCTCATTGAATCGTTCAGGCGTCAAATTGCTGCGTAACAGTTCCACATATTGGACCAGAGCCTGTTGGGAGTCGTCAATCACAGTAGCCAGGTATTTGATATGAGTTTCGTTTTCAGGTAATCGGTAGATGGCAGATTGTCGATATTGGGCCATGTTTGTGAGAAGCTTGGAGGCGATGCCAGTGTCAACCAAGGCGCGCATCAGCCGAGAGGCGCTTCTTCCTGACTCGTAACGTTTGTCGCCCAAACTCACGAGAGTCTGGCGTCGTAGTAGATCCCCGCCACTTAAAGCTGATAGCTGAGCATCCGTGAAATCAATGTCGGGGACAATGCCGCCCATTGAATTAATGAACTCTTCCAAAATAACCAGATCAGTGGAGTTTCCACGGGCTACTTGGTCGTTCACATACTGGAGGACAGGAGTGGGGTCCATCTTGTCGTACCGTCGAAACACCTTTCCAGAAAATCTGGATAGTGCTTGAAGCCATCTGCTGGTGAGAAGTATGGATGTCTCCTGGGTCTTGCTCCTTTGTTTGCCGCCTAGAGAACTGAGAAGAGACCAGACCAGAACATCATGGCCCAATTCCGTGAAATATTTTGTACACTCGACAAATGCCTCAATGAGGTTGGTGTATGCCTCGATTTGATCAAGGGCAACCTTGCATACAACGCCGGGAGAGGACAGAGCTATCTTAGCAAGCTTTTTCGCCGACTCTGATACGTTCTCTAGGGACAGTCGCTTTAACGTTGCTAGTGTGTCTAGTCTGGCGGCTTTGAAGGCTCTGGTCATGGCCGGAAGTCTAGATATCTGTCCTTCGTAACATTCAGCATAGATATTATACCGGACTGGTGAAGGATAATGTTTGAGCAGATCCCAAACTGCGGCCACGGTGTCAACGTTTGCTTTGGTTAGAGATAGGGATGGAACAAGAATGCGACGGAGAAAATCGTGCCATCGATCAATATTTTCAGGCGACTGGTCTTGCAGGTAGCTCTTGACACCGATCACGGCCAATTTCTTGACCAGAACGGGGTCTCGTCCGATGTTGACACCAGAGATATTTAGCAACGTATTACACAAGGTAAAAACATCATCAACCGTCTGACAAACAGGGATATTATCTGCCCAGTCGTCAAGGTAGAATCGGTAAAGAGTGCCCTTGCTAATGCCATCCGAGTGTGGCCACTTTAGGATCTTGATGGGCGTGCCATCAACAAGTCTTAAACTCCCCTTCGGCATACCAGACTGGTCTTGGGCAATATCAGGCTTGACGATGGCTGTTGTAGTTGGTTGGAATTCCATAGGTCGAGCATCCTGGTAGACTTGACTAATGGAGTGGAGAAGTATGCGGTTTATGGCTGGGTAGATCTCATCGGGATACGCCTCTGGCAACCAAGGAAATCGGCCTAGGATAAATAGAGCCTCGGGAAGAGCACCAACGACAAGCAGGTGAGAGACCAAATCAGCCTTAGGAGCTTCTTTTGGTTCTGGGAGTCCTGCCTCTTCTTCCGCCTTTTTAGCGGCAGCTTCTTGTTCTTTGCCGTCCGCTTTGGCGGTTGCTAGTTCGCGTGGTTTTTGGAGAGTTGGCAGAGTATCGTCTGTCAAGGCACCGGCAGCCAACAATGCATTTGGCTCATTGCCATGCCTCGCAGCCCTGTCCTTCTCGGCGAGTTCTTGTTGTCGCCGGTCTCTCAGCGTCTCCATCTGTTCGTCGGCAGGCCAAAGATGAGGATACAAGTCCGGAAGTGCAATAAATCCGATCTTGATGAGAAATGCTGCAAGATAATACAAATTGGCCGGGAGAGTTTCGCCCTTGTCTCTGGCATCTGATGCATAGAACCGAAACTTGAAACCAAGCAACTGGGCAGCAACACGATTTCCGCAAGGTGGTAATGTTTTCGTGCTTCTCATCCATTCAATACTGGAATCGAGGCTCAGATTGGAATCCGAAGTCATGTCGGCAAATCGTTGCAGATCTGCGTCGTCTACACGTCTTCCCCCAAGTTCGAAGAAGGCATCTAGGTGGATTCTCCGTGCCCGATCCCAGAAGGCGAAGTCACGTTGCTGGCGCTGTTCAGAGCTCTCCGTCGTCAGGTCTTCAAGACTGGTATTTTCATATTCGGGTAGAGCCCATTTGGGTAGTCCACCGGCGAAAACTTTCGCGGTATGCTCGACCTGGTTACGAGGCCACCAGGAACTGATGCGTAAAAATCTAGAGAAAAAGATGATGTTTCTAAGCATAGTGGCAGAAAAAACATCAATAACAACGTCAAGAACGCGGCCGACATCGAGATCGAAAGTCCCTATCAGCGCTTTCACACGCTCCCAACATGCTTGCACCAAGGCAAAGTCGTGATGGCCTGGGGAATGGTACGGTGTCCGATATAATTCGGCAGCAAGCTTGGAATAACCTTCAGACTCCTCCCTCAACAGATTGAAGTTGGCTTGGCGGTATAGCTGGTTTGTCGCATATCTTATTCCGAACTTGACGAAAGTGTCTCGAATCAAGCCGAGTTGCTGCAAGGCCGGTGCGTCCAAAACTTCACGAAGAAGCTTAGGTGAAATCTCCGTCGCAACAACAAGATCTCTCAGCTGGGGCTTGGACGCACTATCTTCCGAGTCGATGAATATGGATATAGTATCGAGGAAGAGTGTCTGGGCATCAAAGGCAAACTCGGAACCATCGGCCCTCTCGACTTCCGGGCCAAGAATGGACTTGAGGCAATTGCCAGCGTCCCCAGGGCTAAGCCGATTTTCAAGAACGGCACGAGCAAATTCCTGCGAGATAGTGGATATTTCTTCGATATCCTCGTCGATTCGGGACTTGACACCATGCTCAACAACCTCTTGGCGCCCGGTCTGGTTCCAAGCAGAGAGACGCGCTTCGGTCAGGATAAGGTAGTTGTAGTTGGAGGGGACAGGGGAACGAGGAGGAATATGTTGGGGTGCGACGGGAGTCGAAGGAATCGTGAGCGGTGCGGCCTGCGAGGAGGAGCTGGAGGGCCGAGCAAGAGACGGGGAAACAGGACCTCGATTGATCGAGGAGTCGCGGCGATCGGCATTCCTTCGGGTCGTCCTGCCACCGCCAGATCCACGCCGGTTCTGCGATGGGTTGCCATCTTGGAAATCTCTATCGTGCTGGGCCAGGGACGTATCGGAGGGACGATGGGGCGCGGGTCGGCCGCCGCCTCCCTCGGAGACCCTCTCATTCCGCTTTCGCTTGGGAGGCATCTTAGTTGTGCCGGAAGGTGTGTCTGTGGAGGTTGGTCATCGAAACGTGTTGGGCGATTGGGGGGAGGGGGACAGATGGCTGATGCAGAAGGATCGTGAATGAAGTTGGAAAAGCCGAAACTAAGACGGTCGAGGGAGGCCTACTTGGGATCAGACAACAACAACAACTACCAGAGGGTCCAGAAACAGGGTCGGGAAATTAAGAGGACAAGTAATGTGGTTGGTGGTTGTAGTGTTTTTTGCGGAATGGGTTGAAATGAAACCGGCGATGGGCTGCGGCTGGTGGTGATGATACAAGAAGGAAGGAAAAGCGCGGAACAAAGAAAGTCGGAAAAGTTGGAGGTGTTCAAATTTTGCCAGCAACCATCTTCCTCCGCGGATGATCAACCATACACTGAGTGTAATGGTGGACAAACTGGAGAAAAAAGGGCACTGTGATGTTGGTGGTAGCTATGCTAGGTGCTGGGGTAGATGTTTGCCTAGCAGGAGAGGTTTGGGGGAGGAGAAAGAGAAAGTGAGATCGGTCGCGCGTTCAATTGTCGAGAGGGTATCGCGCGGTGCTGTACGTAAGTAAGGTTAAGGCATTTCTGGGGGGAACTTGAATGGCCTTGGGTATGTAAGTATGTACCTATGTAGTAGTAGGCAAGGCTGCGGGTACCTGCTGTGGCGCGGACAGGACTTTACATCCACTAATCCTAGCATATACCAGACGGTGAGTTATCTATGCAATCTATGTATCTCCTCACCCTTGCAAGGTATTCACAGCTAAAAACATGTGGGACCGGAGAATAGCCGTCCGTTGGTCAGCTTGGTTCTTATGTAAGCAGGATTTCATTGGTACCCAGCAGGATGGAGAGGACTTTTAAGAGTCAGACCTCTGTCAAGGATGACGTGCATTTGCCATCGGTGCGACTGGTTTACAGCAAATAAAAGAAAAGGGAAGAAGCTGCATCTCCTGGTCGCTAACCCTCACATGTAACCCCATCACCCAGTGGCCCATTCTCTCCATTGATACCACGTTTTACTGCGTTTTATCACGTTTTACTACGTTTTACGAAGAGCCCGGAACAGGTATTGCGCCAATATGTCTGTCGAGGACAACGCCGGCAACCGCCCGCCGCGATATGGTCAGTCTGATTCCCCCCCCTCGCTTCCTCCCGCTTCCTCCCCTTCACCTATACCAATATCCGAGTAATTCTGTTGTCGTATTTTCTTTTTTTTCTTTTTTTTTTTTCGTTGTCACTTTCCATTTTGCTATTGGCAGGTCTCGTGAGATGACTAGTGACTGAATACTTCCAAGAAAGAATCCGGGAGCAATCTGAGAATCCCTTCGCAGCTTTGATTCCACATCAGGAAATCGCTGTTATTCCGAGTTTTACCCTCGAGTCTGGTGTCACATTGTACAATGTACCCGTGGCATATACTACACGAGGGAAGCTGTCTGCAAATGCAGACAATGCCATGGTCATATGCCATGCTCTTACCGGGTCCGCCGATGTGAGCGATTGGTGGGGGCCTCTTATAGGCGGCCCTGGCCGGGCCTTCGATACATCGCGCTTTTTCATTGTCTGTATGAATAGTCTCGGTAGTCCCTACGGCACCGCAAGCCCGGTTACTGCCAAGGATGGGGATGTGAAGAACGAAAGATATGGGCCTGAATTTCCCCTGACAACTGTCAGGGACGATGTCAAGTAAGATAAGACCCCAGCGCTGCTATTTACTATCACGCCTCTTGCGCTGACATATGACAGCCTGCACAAACTGATTCTGGACGACCTGGGGGTGCGCCAGGTCGCTGTTGTCATTGGTGGCTCTATGGGAGGCATGCTCGTCCTCGAGTGGGCTTATTTCGGCAAGGAGTACGTTCGGAGCATCGTTCCAATCGCGACATCCAGTCAACATAGTGCGTGGGGGATCAGCTGGGGCGAAGCGCAGCGACAAAGCATATACGCCGACCCCAAATACGATGATGGCTACTATTCATTCTCTGACCCGCCCTCCACCGGGCTTGGGGCTGCCCGCATGTCGGCTCTTCTCACATACCGCAGCCGTAACTCCTTCGAGGCCCGGTTCGGCCGCAATATTCCGGACCCAGCTAGGCGCCAGACCATCCGCGAAAGACCCCGGCCGAGCACTCCCTCCGAGGCTCATTTCCATATCCATAATGACGGACACAAAACAACCCGGTCGTCAAGAAACAATAGTTGTGTAGGCAAGCCATCGCCCGATAGTGCCGGGGTTGAAAATGGTGATGCAGCTGGCGGATCACTCGATCCTCAATTTTCTGGCCCGAAAACCGAAAGCTTGACTGGAGGTGACACATTGCCAACTACAACTTACTTCTCGGCCCAATCGTATTTACGCTACCAGGGAGAGAAGTTTGTAAAGCGCTTCGACGGCAACTGCTATATTGCTATCACGAGAAAGCTGGACACCCATGATGTCTCGCGATACCGCGCCAAGAGCATCGCCGAGGCTCTCGCCCAGATCGAGCAGCCTACTTTAGTCCTGGGAATTGAGAGCGACGGGCTCTTCACATTTGCAGAGCAGCAGGAGCTAGCAGAGCATATCCAAAATGCCAGGCTAGAGAAGATTGACAGCCAAGAAGGCCATGATGCTTTCTTGCTGCAGTTCGAACAGGTTAACCGATATATCCTAGAATTCTTAAAGGAAACTCTACCGGACATTATGTCCAAGGAAGGGGATCTCGCGGAAGCGGCGACAGTTGGCCAACTAACAAAGTCAAGTACTTTTGGAGAAGCAGAGGTTGAGGATATCACAGCTTGGTAGACAACCGGTATTCTATCAGTGCATGAACAACCCCCTATTTAAGGAGAGCGAAAACCACATATACTTAGGTAGATAAAGGTTTCTCAAGCAAGATGGATATAGCTAGTCGAAAAGCGAATTTTGGATCCAACCTGAATATTTTCTATAAACGCTCGCAAGGTTCTCTCTCGCCTGTGATTAAACCCTTCAAGTGTTGGCATTTACCCGGGACAGGCTATACTAGACAGGTAATACCGACTATTATGCAGGAACGAGAGCTTCTCGAGGGCACTATATTATGTACCTAGGTTAGTTATTATACCCTGGAGGCACAGATTGCACGTCTGGTACATGTGACAGTTCTGGAAGAAACTCGCATGAACTTTGGCTCAGTAGCTCAAACTTCCACCGATGCTAGAAATGGAATCGAGTTCCATCTACTGCACGTATATCGAGACGCAAATATGCAGGCTGCTATATATTCGAACTTCGATTAACGAATACCTGGAACACGTTGTCAGATTTTGATATCTGATTGGCTGGATAGAGTTGCAAGGGGTTACTCCAGAATCAGACTACTCAACTAGCTTGGCTTCTTGGAACCTCTCAGCCTCTTCCGTTTGACAAAACCCCCTGCTTGTCACAACTCTCCCCTTGGGAAGTCTTCTAGGATTCAACTCTGGGCAGAAGAATCAAGCTGAACTTCCATACTTTTCGTTAGTGCTCAATATATACGCGGCGGTATGCGAGTTGACCTGAGCTAGATTTTGTATATCACATACATCACCCGCTACAAGGCCTATATAAGCCGCGAACTACATTCTGACGGGACAAGCTTGTCTAGTCCGTGTTTAAGGGCCCATCGATAGCAACTCGAACTTCGTTCGGGCCCTTGATGCCAAACCTTCTTCCAGAACTTCATCATTGTCCAGATCTTCGCTCAGCAGCAGTCCTGTTGGTGTGCAGGGCATCTTAGCAATTTACCATGTTCTTGCTATAAGGAAGAAACATTCGTCTATTCGCTTAAAACACGGTTAGGCCTATTTTACACTACTTTCCTTGTATCATACGATACAACATACCAGACGCTACACTTGGCTGCTGTATAATATTCCCGAAGTCTTCTATACCTTATATTCAAACCCTTGTCTCTTTGAACCCCTTCCGTACAGCCATACAGCCACGTGCTTCCCTTGAAGGACTATTTTTGCCTCGTCGTACTCCACGGACACTGAAGCCTGGTAAGTGCGGGCACCTGTTCGCCCTATTCCTAGGTAGTACTTACGGGTACCACTGCGTCTCTATAGACGATCTCACGTACTGCCCCATACGGAAGCTCGACCGAGTCAATATTGCACTATTTTGGCATCCAGTGCGGCCAATAGAGGAATCGGCCCAGTATTCAGGTTGGTTGTTCTATACATATTATGTAAGTAGTTGACCTAGGAGGGAGGCTGCCGTCACGCAAGTGGTAATGGAACCCCCAACACGACCTCTATGCCTCACTTTTCTCAAGCTCTCGCCTTCTCCTATACTTTCCCGTTTAATATCCGCCTAGTCTCTTCCTATTATATCGACCAAAGCCCTACTCGTCGGCCATGTGCTACTTGGGCCAAGCCCGCTACCTTGCAACAATCACATGAGCCATCGTTCCCATTTTATTGGGTCAAGGAAGGCATAACGATCACGTCTGGAATTTCCAATATTGCAGGGGTGTCTGGTGTACGTCAGATCCAATTCCGCTCTTCTCCAATAATGCGAGGCTTTGCCTCCAGGTCCGAGAAACTATTCTTCCTTAAAATTCACGACGTTTTCTTTAGTTTCGCCCTTGCCTCTCTGCCGGAACTGTGGTCTAAATCCACTCTCGAGTCCTTGAAGCATATCTGATAGCAGCCGCACACGCTAGAATCCACTTCTACGCAACGTCATGAGCTCACCATCGACGTTCTGACCACGGCTTCGGTACCGTTGCTCGAGCCCATGCAGCCGAGTCCTTTGTATGCTCCTCCTGCATCGCGTCGTTGATAATCTATACGAACCAAAGCTTCCAGGTCTCCAAGATGGAAATGCTGCCGGAGCCGATGCTTCCGGCCTCGTACGAGCGTACATATGGCGGCAACCGGGCATTTCACAACTTTTTCAACGACTTCAGCCACATCCAAGATCCGAATCTGAGGCGGCGGCTCGCGCTGTCCGAAATCGACAAGATTCCTTTCGGCATGTACCATGTGAGGGCTGTTCTGGTAGCTGGTATAGGATTCTTCCTGGATTCATACGACATCTTCGCCATCAACCTCGTTACTACGTTGCTGGGTGTAGTCTTCTGGCACGGTCCTCCCAGTGAGGCCAAAAACGGATATGGCGGCAACTATGGAGTTTTACCGGCACCTGTCAGTCAAACGCTGAAGGCATCGACCAGTGCGGGCATTGTTATCGGCCAGGTCGTGTTTGGGTGGATGGCCGACAGATTTGGGCGTCGGAAGATGTATGGAGTTGAACTGGGTATCATTGTCTTTTCAACGATGTCGTGTTGCCTTGTTGCCGGTAGTCAAGCTGTTAGTGTTACAGGCCTGTTAACGTTTTGGAGAGTCATGATGGGGTAGGTTTGATAGACCAGCCGTGCAGAAGCAATACTCAACTGACTTGGAACTCATATAGTATCGGCATAGGCGGCGATTATCCATTGAGCGCCGTGATCACTTCCGAGTTTGCTCCAACACGATGGCGGGGCGCAATGATGGCAGCCGTATTTTCTATGCAAGGTATCGGCCAACTTACAGCTGCAGTAGTTGCGCTGATAGTTACAGCGTCTTTTCAAGACGCGTTTGGAAGCGCTCCAAATGTGGACCAATGCGATATAGTATGTCAAACCGCCGCAGACCGATGTTGGCGTATCATCATCGGCGTTGGCGCCGTGCCGGCATGCTTCGCTCTTTATTACCGAATCACAATACCCGAGACTCCGAGATATACTTTTGAGGTGGCCAAAGATGTCGAGAAAGCCGCGGCGGATATCAAGGCCTACATGGCGAGCCAGTCGGAAGGAGAGGTAGACGAGATCAAGCAGGCTCGGATGAAAAAATTGGCCTCGCCAGCACTTAACATCCCCTCTGCGTCGTGGGCAGATCTATACTCGTACTTCACCCAATGGAAGAACGCCAAGGTCTTGATTGGGACAACAATGTCCTGGTTCTTTCTTGTGAGTAGAATTGGCTACTGACTAGTGACACGACTATAGATGAGTCTGAAATACGAATGCCTAACATTGATTATAGGACCTGGCATTCTATGGATTGGGGTTGAACAACCAAATAGTTCTGCAAGCCATTGGGTACGCCAATGGTGACTCGCTCTATCACATATTATACAACGGCGCCGTCGGTACTATCATATTAGTAGTGGCAGGCTCACTGCCGGGATATTGGACAGCTATATTCCTAATTGATACCATCGGCAGGAAAACACTGCAGATCCTTGGCTTTATCATCTTGACAATCACATTCTCCGTACTAGGCTTCTGTTATAAAAGCCTGAGCCAAGGCTCATTGCTCGCCCTCTACGTCATAGCGAATTATTTCTTTAATTTTGGCCCGAATACGACTACATTTATCGTCCCCGGCGAGTGCTTCCCGACACGTTATCGCTCATCTGGACACGGTTTATCAGCTGCTATGGGCAAAGTCGGCGCCATCGTCGCCCAGATCGCCTCTCCCTCCCTTTTGACCAAGGATGCCCCCGCTGGGTGCACCGGTAGCGACTGCTCTCCCTGGCTCGACCGACTCATGCAGATCTTCGCTCTCTTCATGCTCTGTGGAACATTCGTCTCGCTGCTTATCCCTGAGACCAAGGGCTTCACGCTCGAGGAACTGGCGGGTGAGCCACCGACATCCTACAACTCGGGCCGCAATGGCAGCATCATCGAGAAGCGCAGGGCCTGGTGGAACCCGTTCGGAGGCGGCCAGCCTGCCGGGTTCTTCTATCCGCGGGCCCACCCGGGCAGCTTCGGGCCCGGCGTCAGCATCATGACAAGCCCCGAACTGGCGGCACAGAACGCGCGGGCGAAGAAGAAGGGCTTCCGAGGGTGGAGGCGCGACGGGCGGGCACAGAGCCAGGAGACCAATGGATACCCAGACAGCACAAGCTCGACGGCAGGCTTCACGACCACAGGAGACACGGTGGTGGCCGAGGCTGGTGTCCTCCCAGGATGGGGTGCAGGATGGGGCCGTGTAGATAGACTAGGGAATCCACTGGCCATGGAAAACATACGGCTGCAAGATGTCGGGAGTTTACTAAGGTGAAAGGAAAAGAGGGGGTGAAATGTTTTTATCATATATAGGTATATTATATGGACGTGTGGAAATATGGTATTTTCAATGGTGATATTACAGCAAGTTCCTGCTGGCATTGGTACGGCGCATCGAGATGGGGATTCACGGAAGGAGGAAAGAGGCAACTTCGAAAAGAATCTGAAAGAGATATGAAGTCAGTATGTGTATGTGTATATATGACTCAAGGCTTCTTTTTGGATGTCCTTGGGTCATGGAAAAGATATCCCCCTTAGAAAATATTTGAAGAAAGGGGTAACCCCAATATTCAGGGGTCCGGTCTGAATGTCTGGTAGGCATAAAGAAATATACTTACTTAGTATACAATTAGCTGTTGTAACATATCATCACATACTACTAACCTAGGTTAGCACCTACCTCTACTTACTAAGTAGATTGATACATACCTAACATGTATCAGTGAATATGACTACTTCAGATACAGGCAGGAAAGAGCAGCATTATAAACATTCAAGAAGGTGCATCACACTCGTATGGGTACCATAACCTTGAACACTTATATAAAAACCTGAGGAATCTTCTTAAGTACTGCATTAATATGAAATCGACACTTCTTCAGCCTTGCCTCTATTTCTCTACACAAATAGAGAAGCACTCACCCACCACACGCACACACACACGCACATACAAGGCAGCAAGGTATCTGGTGAAATTCGTCCTTGCTAGGTCTCGTACGAAGTTGAGTACCTACTTCAAGATTCTTTATATATTTTACTTACTCGAAGACTAGCAAATCATCAAACACATGGAGGAGAGTGATGAAGCTGGCGTGTTAGCTCAGGTAAGATGCACTGTTTATATTATTCTATGCACTACGCATACTCAGACTCGATTGATTACTGACTTAGAGTCTACACGTCTAAGCAGCCTAAACCCCCTGATCGCATACCTTTGAGCACCGGGGGCGGATGGGGCCAGTACGCTTCTTATACCAATATGACTGGATTCGGCGGCCTGGAAGGACGAGAAGCGTAGAGTCCTCCTAGACAAGGTCAGCGACGAGATCAAATGGGTGGCTATTGGTCTCGCGTGCAAGAAAATGCACGTATACCGGCAGGCGTCGGAGAGGCTGGCCAGGCTCAATCGAAAACTCGGAGCGTCACCGGCACAGAGCCCGGACTCGAGCGGTGATATCCCGAACCCGAATGAAGTATGCCAGCGCGAGGCAGAAGAAGCGAAGATACTAGACCAAGCAACCCGGTCATTTCAGGAACACCGTACTACTTTCCAGCTGGTGTTGATGAGCAGACTCCAGGTGCTCATGAGCGCTACAGGCACGTCCAGGACCTACCGATATGCGTTCTTCCTTTCTTTTTTTCTTTCGGGAATAACGTTACTAACCGGTCCAATATATAGGCTAGATGGGGCTTCGTTTGAATATGTGAGAGTCGAGGGCCGATTTTAGGAAGAGTCATGAGTTGTTGGAATTACGTATGACGACGTGTTCAGTCTGCTCGGGGGACTTCTTTCTCATTCAGTATATAATGCGATATCCCATGAACTGCGTATCGAGTGCTGATTGACTCTCGAATTTGTAAACGCACGCTTACCTACGCTTACTGTAAATTACCGAATTTCACAAAGAAAAAAAAAAGTAGAGAAAAGGTAGCAGACGAATTAACCAAGAACTATAAAAGTGACTATGGTTTTTATGTTTTGTTTCATTATTTCATATTTTATTAATCTTGGTTTGTTGGGTGACCTATTTTTACGTCTCTGGATACCCAGATCTATACCGATGGCGAGTGTCTATCCAAGTTGACCGTAAGGGGGGACATTCAAAATTTTTAGCAAAGGGGTATTTCTATATAGTAAATTTTTTTTTCACTGCTCCATAGCCCTGACCGTTTCGTCCATACTACGCATCATGGCCTCCTCCTCGTCTATCTCGGTCTCCACGACAGCAGCAGCAGCAGCAGCAGTCCCGTTCCCAAACCTCAGGCCCCTCTTTCTCATCTCGGCCTCCACAAAGGCGCGCGTTATCATGCGGCCGCGGGCAAGCTCTTCGAGGTCAGCCCGCTGCTTGCGCACGAGGCCCTCGAGGCTGCGCATGCCGACGACGAGGAAGCCGAGCTCCTCGCGGTCGACGTCGAAGACCTCCCACCAGGGGCACTCGGGCATCTTGGCGCGGCGGTCGCGCGCGGCGGCGTAGATGGCGGCGACGGCGAGCGCGTTGGGCTGGTGCGTCAGGTACAGCAGCTGCGGCGACAGCAGGGCCGTGTTGAGGTGCTCGACCGCGCGCTGCGCCATGGCCGCCCGCGGCTGCCCCAGGAAGTCCAGCGCCTGCAGGTACGTCACCGCCAGCGCGTGCGGCAGCGCCACGTGCGTGTCGAACGAGAGCGCGTGCAGCACCCGCCCTTCCAGCGCGAAGATGCGCTCCCGGAATGCGGCGTACGCTGCCTCGCTGAGGTAGTAGGACGACGGGTCGTGGGCTGGCGGCGGCGGCGGCGGCGGCGGCTCGCTGCTGTTATTGCCGTTGTCGTTGTCGCCACCCCGCGGGAAGAGGTTGGAGTGGGGAGAGAGGAGGTATGCGTATACGTTGCAGATGTCGCGGGGGGAACACGGGTGGGAGCTTAGCTTCGCGACGAGGAAGAGTACGGCGGCGGAGACGTCCTGGTGGATCGAATGTTCGAGTTAGTCAAAGGGTAGGCGAAGGGCAGGTAGGTAGGTAGGTAGGTATGTAGGTAAAAATGCGTACGCTGAACTCGTGGGACAGGGGCGATTCGACAAGCCAGTAGCGCGCGAGTATCACGTTCGCCTGCGCGGTGACGGACTGCGGTATGCGGAGCAGGAGACCGGCGGCCTGGGTCAGGCACTGGGTCGTGTAGAAGATGGCATCTTGGAGGTCGGAGGGCAGGGCGCTGAAGGAGGTCCGTCGGTATAGTTGGTCGACGGTGGCGAGGGGATTCGTCATGTGCGCCATGGCGGGCAGAGTTCCAATTCCTGTCCCCCTCCGATTGTATTCCAAGTGTACGCCGGACTGGAGGTTGTCTTGTCAAACCAAGTATGGAGGATGGAGGATGGAGGATGTCGTCATGCGAGGCTGTGAAAATAAAACAAGCCGCCCGGTGCTGCCAGTGGAACTGATGGATGTATCCATGGAGCTGATAAGATTAAGATGGGACCTTAGGTACCTGCTTGGAAGTCTTGGCGCCTGGGTGAGGCTGGGACTGGGCTGAAATACCATGTAGGTATGGAGTGGACCCTAGGTAGGTACTACAGTGGGGCTTGAGCTTTGTGGGGAACCTTACACTGCCTACCTAGGTAGGTAGGTTACCTAAGTAGGTACACCTAGCGCTAACGACACGCCTCTACCTCCACTAGGAAGAGTCCTAAAACTGACGTCCATTTCTTACTTACCGAGCACCTGCCGAACTCATAGCACCTCCTACATTATTCCATCTTTCCATCTTCACCTCCTCTTACAGCTTTCTCGACTCTCGGCTTGCAATTACTGGGATAGGCATAAGTACCTACTTGGTCATGAGCCATTGTGAAGTATCCCGACAGAAGTCACTGTGCGAAGGATCCTCAAACATCCAGATACCTAGGTAGGTACCTATCGAATATTCATCCGCCGTATCAAAGACCACTTCTTCTTAAGGAGAAGGGAGGGGGAGAGAGAGAACGGAACTGACCCTAGCGAGCTTACTGAATGCAGGGAATGCATACACGCCTCAGCGCCTAGATCAGCCGTTTGCCAATAAGGCGGGTCAATGTCGTCCGTTGGATCACATTTGCTTATCCCGGCTGCTTTGCTTTGGTGCTGCTCCCGGGGAACTGCATTATAAGTAACGTAAAGCGGCTCATATATCCCAAATCGAACTTTGGTCAGCCGCGGAGCTTATAGGGCATCCCCCCCTCCCATCATAAGCTGTTCGAGGCAAGCTGGGATCCTTGCATGATTCGCCTCGCGCGTATTCGTTGCGTAGGTCTTCTCGTGCTTCCGCCACCTCATGAGGGACAAGTCATTGTCCAAATCAAGAAAACTTGCTTTTGAAGACTGGGCCATGCATGATTGTTGCTTCATCTGTAAACTGCTGCTACTGTTCATCTCACTTGCTCGTAGTTCAGGAACCTAGACCGTCTGTATGTGAGTTAGACGTTTCCCGGCCTGACTGGTCATCTTTTCTCCCCTTCATTGTCAATATTGCCTTTTTCTTCTTCCATGCCATGCTCACTTGTGCGATTGAATATCATATCCGGTCTGCCGGCTTCGAATCCGGAGGGCTCTAGTATAGTGGTGCCGGAATTTGCACTTCCAATAATGTCGTATATTGACAGACACGACCGCATACTCCTTCTTTCTATATCTCTTCCTCTCGCGGACACCTGCATCATGGGATTTCTTAGATCTCAACCCGGCTGGCTCCCGCCCCTTTCTTTTAACAACCAGGGCTCCTATTTTTCCCATGGTGATTTGAGCTTTGGACCAACCAATCTCTGCCAACATATTCGGCTTCGTCTCGTGACTCTTTCTTAGGGGTGTAGATGTTATCTATTACTAGGGCAAGGAGACAACAGCAGAAGAGACGGGAAGGAGGCCCGAGATTTTTATCACTACAAGTGACGGATCACATGGGCCTACTGCTGAGAGACTCGGTGTCGTCGCATTCTTCACGACCCTGCGTCCGCCACCTCTTGTCGTCCAAGTAGGGAATAATGTTCAAACCCCAAGTCATCTTATTTAGATTAAGACTTGCGTTCATATATTAAGACCTGGGTTTTATTAATGGGGCTGTAAGCGTTGCCTTAATACCTGCCTCTCTTGGATCGGTGACTAGCTATCGCTCTTCCACGCCGAGTCTGCGTGCGACGATGCTGTCAGTATGGTTACTTGAGATTGACGCTGTAGAGGGGGTCATTGCTTACGCCGTATCTAGGGGGTCGGCTATTCCCGCTATTCCCGCGGAGCGACTAAATCCTCACAATAGATGAGGTAGCTCCAAAGCAGCACATGGCAATGTTTGTCACCTATACACTGAGTATCAGACCTGTAGACAAATCAGATAGCCCGAAACATCAGGAAAAAGTGTTGTTCGTCACCAAAGGATTAACCATCAATTGTACGAGACCTAAAGGAACACGAATACACTAGACTGCGCGGAGATATCTCTCTAATCAGACATAAAGGCGGGAATGGCTCGTTCACATAAAAGGGGTACCTTTGAACAGGACCTTTGTTCTCCAATAAAATATGATAGATCTCGTACCGATGGCTCGAAGTGAAAACAGAGCCTTTCTTATCAGCTAGACATGAAAGATATCATTGAACACCAGTTGCCTTGTTTAGGCGGGTGATGACCCAAGGTGAGAAAAGGGGTCCAAGGACATGTAGTTCGTGTGATCGAGGCCTACTCATAAATCTATACTCTCCTTCGAGGAATCGACTCTTGTCAGTGCCATCTGAGGAGTCGAACCAAGCACACCAGGAACTCAAGGTAGGTGACTGCTTGCAAGGTGTAGTTTGAACTTTTATTGTTACCAAGCCTTCAAAGTCTACCCAAGGTACCACGCCCATTGAGAGATCAACCAACAACGCCCAGCTCCCTTTCATCAACTAACCGGCGAAACACCTCAACAAAGGGATTAATCATGCCTCAAAGCACTAAGTTAGGGGATCTTGGAGGAAAAAAGAAACCCACGTTCAAACAACTTGTCTTGGTAAATACGAGGTGTTTTTTTTTCCTTTGTGGTTCCTGGGAAGACACTGTTCCGTTCTAGTTGGCATTTCGTAGTATTTAAATAGGCCCCAGAGGAAGTTCTATCATGACAACAAGTTCAACTCAGAAAAGACACACACACTCTATCTCTTACAAACACAAATCAATATTTCCTTCTCCCCTTAAACCAAAAAAGCTCAAACCCAAGACCAAAACCTCACAATGCGCACAGACAAGCAGACCAAGGCCTCGTCGTCATCGTCGCGACAGGCCGAATGCCGACGCGCCGAGCTGACGGCGCAGCTCATGGGGGCCGGGATGCCGGCCAGGACGGAGACGCGCTGGGTGGACGGCGAGTGCGTGTGGGAGCAGAGGACCGAGGCGGACGGGGCGCGGTACGTGACGGAGAAGGTGCGGACGACGGCGTGGGGCGGGTCGCTGAAGGTGCGCAAGGGCCCGTTCTACGACCGCGTGCCCTCGCCGGCGGCCGCCGGCAAGGGTAAGGGTAAGGGTAAGAAGAAGGAGGAGGGGAAGGGGAAGGGGAAGGTAAGCCAGCAGGATGGGGAAGAAGGGGGTGATGAGGGGAGCGAGGACGCCGGGTCGACGAGTAGTCAGGACACGGTGCGCCCGTACAGGCCGTATGGGCGGCGTGCCTCGGCCGCTGTCACCGGCGAAGAGGGGGAGGTTGATGAGTCGGATCTCGAAGACGTCTGGCTCAAAATCGCTACCCGGGAGGAGAAAGGTAAGCGGGTCCTTCGCAGAGTTGAGAACCGTATCTGAATACGGGGAAGAGAGATACACTTCTTTGATTTAGAAAAAGGATAAAGATCTTACACATAAAATAATCAATATTTTCACCCCGCCTCAGATGCCTTGCTCCTTGTTATGTGATGCCCTTCTAACCACCCCGAATGTCGTGAATCTAGTACCTCATTTCCACAACGCCAAACCATCGACTCATTTCCCTCCCGAACACACCTGCTACTTATCCCCCAAGATGGAAACCCTCTGGAAAGTCGACCTGGCCCAGCCTATGCGCAACATCTGACGGGTCCACGGCACACTTCCCTCGGTTACCGCTAGGCTTGTCACTCCCCTGGGCCCGGGACTCCTGCATGTCCTTCTTCGCTTTCGTGTACTCCTTGACTCGCGCCGTCGCTAGCCTCCCCGCCCTGCGTCTATCCGTGGGACAGCGCAGGAGCGGGACCTGGATGATGGCGGCGAAGATGTCGAACACCTTCTCCACCGGGGCGTTGTGCCTCTTGGCGACCTCCTCGAAGGGGAACTTCTCCTGGCACGTCTCCGCGACATCCACGATGAGGTTCGGCGAATGCTTGCGGTAGGTGGGCTGGATCAGAGATGCTGGCGGTTTCACGGGACTTCCAGGTTTCCCTGGCTTCGCAGCAGCAGCGCCACTAGTTGCGGGAGGTGGCGACGGCACTGCCGCAGGCTGAGTCGTATCATTTGTATTTTCTGGCACTGGTTGCGAACCTGGACCCGGGTTCTGGTGTCCCCCATGTTGTACCGAGGTATGAAACTGCGAGGGCAAGGCGGCAAAGGTGTTTCCATTGACCGGCATCATAAAGGGCGCGAAGCCGGGACCAAACGGATGCATATGGTTCGGGGCCATAGGCATCATATGGGGGTGAAAATGCTGACTATATGGGGGAGGGTAAGGCATGTGAGGTATCAGGTGATGCGGCACGCTCGAATTCATCATGGGAAGGCCCTGAGCTCTGGTGATATTTGCTTGTTGCCGCATCCTTGAGCACATCTGACATGGTTGCTTTGACGTATTTGGTCGGCAAGCATCATGAGCATTAGATTCAGGGGCCGGGGAAACTTCAGGCTTTGGCAATGGGGGAGGCAGCATAGCTGTATTTTTCATATCAGTAACTTTTGTGTGTCCAGTTGATCCTAAAGTTGGAGAATCTGCAGGTTGATTGATCGGTGTGTTGAGTACATGAACCTGATTCCCATTAGGCCCAGTAGGATGCGAATGAGGAAGTGCTCCCTGCTTGGCTGGAGTTTCGGCTGTAGGTAAGCAACATGCGGCATGGTTGGCCATGGCTTGGAAGTCGAATGCTTGAGGTTCAGGCCCAGGTTCAGGTCCAGTTTGGTCAATATGAGCACCTGATGTCGGGGGTAATTTGGTATGTGGTAGCTGCTTGGGGGACAGTTCAGGAGAGCTCACAGGTCTCGGCCTCCTTAGGGGTTGATCTAGTACAAAATTCTCCAACACAGGTAGCGATACCCCTCTTAAAGCACAAGTGAGTTCCATGGCATTGATATCAGAAGGCAGACCAACCATTCCTGTACTCACCCGCCTTTCTGCCTCCCCAACTTCAGTGGGAGGGATATAGGCTGGAGTGACTGGAACCGGGAGCCCTGAAGGCAGGATCAGTTCCGGGTGACCATGGTTTTTTATTTTCTGTCCACTGATCTTGCGTCTCTTGACAGGATTAGAAGATATAAACTGTATATCATCATCTGATCTCTTCGACGGGGTGACAAGGTTGGAACATGGACTCATCCCAGGATTGCGACTGGGAGCTTCTTGTGCAAGGGGAGGTGGTGCTTCAACCTGGATCTGGTGATGGAGAACTGACGCCATTGCTGGATTTGGCTGTGCAGTATACTGGAGAAGAATAGATTGGGATGACGGGGAATGGATTTCATGACACTTCGAGGGACTTAAATTTAGACGGAAGGCTGTAAGCACATGGGCCATTTCTATATTCTGAGAGTCTGCCCAAGCTCACAATGAACCAGGCTTGAGGCCGACTAAGACACAGAAGCTTATGTTCTCAAAGATAGCACATGCCTGAACCGCATAGAATAAGGAGGGGTCTTCTTTCACATATTGGGGTATTTTTGATCAATATAGCTCGAAGTGGTGTAAGGTTGAGGCAAAAGACGAAATCCACCACACCACTTGGCAGCAGTAAGGTGGAAGCGGGAGCTGGGGGAATAACAAGACTTGCACAATCTTGCACATGTTACCACATTGGAATATGGCTCAATGAGCTCGAGCTTTGTCCTTCCAGACATAGCTACTACCGACAGTGTGGTGGTGACAGGGCTGACCGGGCATTATATTCGTGATAGTTTCTGTAATATTGAGGAGGTGGAAATAGGATGTTGTTGAATGGCATAAGTCATGGTCTAAGAAGTCTCTGATTGCACCTTTGTGGTATCTATGTTCTTTCTGCAGGTTTTTTGGTGATCAAAGATGCTCTGGTGTTGCTGGTTAGGTATCTGCTGACTGCATTGGGAAGATAGATTGAATCTTGGTAAAGGAAATCAAATCAATCAATGGAGTATTGATGTTGTAGGTTGGAACGTGGGAACGATGTCAAAAGTTCGAACGTCCCCTGCTAGGTAGTTAAGCATTGACGCTGGCATGTGGGGCATAGCAAGCAAACAGGGGAGGTACATAGTACATAGCTGGAGCTCTCTGTATGGCCTACATACATACCTAGCCACAGTTTATCCATTCAGGTTAGAAGCCTTAAAAAGCCACAGCGATCGCGGGGTTCTTTCTCCAGATTGTATGTACCTATGTACCTACCTAGGTTAGGTAAGTAAGGTACATACTTTCCTACCTCTTATCACTTGATCCCCGCCACATCAACCTCCAACAACCAAGCTGCCTCCTTACAAATAGCCATTTCCTGCAGCTTCACAAGCACCCCTTCTCCAGTTCTTTCTGGCCTGACTCCCTCCAATCCAGGCGAACAGGCGAAAAAGAAATGGAATCCACAGACTATAACCCGCTGCTCTCGTCACAGAAGACTTCGGACTCTGGATTACAGGCTGTCCTCCACCCGCTCGTCCTCCTCACTATCTCCGATTACATCACCAGACACACCCTTCGAGACCAACCTGGCCCCATTGTTGGCGCATTGATAGGACAACAGAATGGACGAGAGGTCACGATAGAACATGCCTTTGAGTGTGCTACATTGGCCCAAGATGGCGAGATTCGGCTTGATGCTGAGTGGTTCAAGCAACGACTGGATCAGAGTAGGTCGTGGTCATGTCTTTCCTACACTACCTTTCGAAGTTGGGAATACAGTCCGCTAACTACCATTTTTTGTTTTGTTTTTGGCAGTGAAAATAATCCACAAATCTCCCCAGCTAGACCTCGTTGGCTGGTACACGTTACTTCCGAAGAGCGGTCCCACTCCCTCTATCCTCCCCATCCACAGCTGGATCCTCTCGGAACACAATGAGTCTTCCCTTCTGCTTGGCTTCCACCCGGAAGAAGCCGTCGACCACTCTGCAAGTAGCCGGCTACCGTTGACAATATACGAGTCGAACTATGAGGTGGACGAACCGAAGCCCGACCAAGGAGAGGACAAGGAGATGAGAGATGGCGAGCCACCTCTCAAGCTAAAGTTCAGGGAGCTGCCATATTCGGTAGAGACCGGAGAGGCAGAAATGATCAGCATGGATTTTGTAGCACGAGGCGCCGGAAATGCCACTGCTATACAGCCTAGAGAGCAAAAGAAGCCCATGGGGTCTGCTATAGATAGTGATCCGAAGGGCAAACGGCGCGCAGACGTTCTAGACCGTGTGGAGAAGGACGTGGGTGCAGAAGAGCACGCTCTGTCAAGAGAGGATGAAGAGATGATCGCCGCCCTCACGGCCAAAGCTAACTCCATTAAGATGCTACAATCTCGTATCAACCTCCTAGCCACTTATCTTGAACGGCTCCCCCCTTCCTACCTATCTGGAGAAACGACGGTAGCTCCTCCTGGTGGTCAGCACTCTACTCCCTCGCATACCATCCTTCGATCCATCCAAGCTCTCGTCAACAGATTATCCCTGATTGTCCCCTCGGCGGCGGAAGCATATGCACAGGAGATGCTTAGCGAGGCCAACGATGTCCACCTGATGGAGCTTCTGAACGACGTGATGCAGAGCGTTTCAGAGGCTCGCAGCGTGGGCAAGAAGTTCAGTGTTGTAGAAGGTGCTAAGAGCCACAGTCGAAAGACACTCGATGCTTCGGTTTTTGACCCGCGGCTTGGCATGATCAGTGGTGAATTGGCACTTTAGCCCATGTGTGCGTAGCTGGAGACAGGAAGGTGGCGTTCGCCTAGGGAAGTTAGAAAAAAAGACTCTGTCTGGGGCATGAATCATTGCATTTGCATGGCGAAGGAGGCGTTAGTCAACAACCCGAGGGAAAGCATTGTTGCACGAGGCGATATGACTGGAAACCAGAAACCTGGCATCTTGCCCCCTCCTTCTCTCTTCTTCCCTGAAAGAGAGGAAGGGCTAGGGGGTAGAAGTATCAGATATCCCTGAACGTGTTTAGCCTATGATTTTCAAAATAGACCAATAAGACCTAAATAAACAACGGCTTACGGTTATAAGACTATGGCCAATTTGGGGATAGCAAGAACTAAAATCCTCCCTTTTCTGTTTGGCATACCTTGATTGTGAAAAGCCTTTACCATGTTCCATATGAAAAATATTAACACGATACCCCAACTAATATAGGTTATAGAAATATATTACATAGGTAGGGAAGTAGCTACATCTCCTCATTTAGATGCGTATTCCTAATAACAGCGAGGGGGGGATAGAATATTGAACTATGACATGTTTTGTTTTAATATGGTAAGGTTACCTGATAACAAAAACAGTCCCATGTGCCCAGTGCTTGTGCTCCGGTCTAACAACCCCCGACGCTCAACCCGATATCCTTTTTTATACTGATATTTATTAAAACTCCTTGCTTTATTTATAGACAAAGAGAAAGGGGTGAGGTGGTATAGGGGATTAAAAGGGGGAGAAGTGCGAGTTGGGGGAAAGGAAGCCGAAGGCTATCAGTATAACCAACATATGAAAATCCGCACACCATTTCCCGTACCCCAGGTCAGCCTTTCTCTGTTTCATCTTCTTCCGAAAAAAAAAAAATCCCCCCAGATATCAACTTCCTGTGTCATATCATCATTAATCATTCCCAAGGCTTTGCCATAGAAGAGATTTCCTGCCAGGGCCAGAGTGTGCACAATACAAAAGCAGAAGCGAGCCAGCGTGGATTTTCTGGGCTAATTTTCGATGACAACTTTTAGTACGAGATTGCCGTCATCATCAACAGTTCGGCCAGCAAGCTCGAAGGCATGCTTTGCAGCATCAAGACCCTTGAACCGATGAGTGACCATATCATCTAGACTCGGTAGGGCATATCCCGTGCCCCCATGACTGTGGGCAGAAAGTAACCGGATGCCGGTACTATAAGTATTTGCATATCGGAAAATCCCGAGGATATCTACCTCCCTGAGGTGGGCAACAGACATAGGTAGAGTCTGAATAGGGGTGCCCATGCCGACCATGATGACCTTACCGCCTGGGCGAGCAGCGTAAAGGCTCGTATGCATACAAACCTCTTTTCCAGTGCATTCAAAGGCAATATCGACACCATCATCTTCATCGTCGTCCTGGAATCCAGGTGGTGATTTCGTCAGCGAAAGGAGGTCAGCTGCCAGGGCTTTAGCGCCTTCCAGTTGTTCGTGGATCGAGTTTGAGAACATGCTCTCAGGTGTGGTCGCCCCAGACTCAGTTGGCGTGTAAGAATCAGAGTTATTGAATATAGGAGAGCTACTAGGCGAGCTACGTAGTTGGCGAGGTACTACAGAGCCATGTGTCGCGAACCCGCGTTTGATTGCATAGTCGACTCGACCGGCATCGATATCAGCGATTGTAACCGATGTGCACCCGGATTGACGCGCCATAGCAGCGGTAAGCAGACCGACAGTTCCGGCACCTATGACGAGCGCCGTCGAACCAGGAGCAGGACTAGCGCGATTCACGGCATGGATGGCAACCGATAATGGCTCCAGTAGAGCTGCAGCTTCGAACGAGATGTGATCGGGAAGTCTAGAACAGTGGTTAGTACATGGTATCACAAACCATACAGCTTGAGAGAATGGGCATACTTATGGCACCACGTAGCTGGATGATTGATCCTCTCCTGGAGTGTACCTTGAAAGTGAGGCACGCTCTTGGCACTACTCCTAAATCGCATCTTCTTGCATAGATTATATTTACCCTTCCTGCAGATGCCACATTGTCCGCAGGGAATACCAACCTCCAATGCGACTCGGTCACCAATCTTGAAGCCACTCACTTGGGGACCAATAGCCACGACCGTGCCCGATGATTCATGGCCCAGGGACAAGGGAGCACAAGCGCAAAGGTCTCCATTGGCGAATTTCTTATAGTAAGAAACGTCGGAGCCACAGATGCCTGTTGATCTGACGGCGATTTGGAGTTCCCCAGCCTCGGGTTCATCTATAGTTCTCACTTCCTGTTGAAATAAGGTTAGTTTATGTATTCAGGGGGGGACGTTATAGTCCAATATAAGGGACTTGATCTCGTGTCACGGTAAGCTGATGGTAGGACTTGGGCAACCTCACCAATCGTAAGTCCCGAGGGCCATGCAAGACAGAGGCGTTGACCTTATTTGGGCCTTTGGAGTGAACGGGTAGCTGCATTGGCGTGATCTCATCCGTAGCGGAGGGCGCCATTATCAACAAATTAAGAAGATAGCGTGGTAGAATGGTGTGGGAGGTAATAGAATAAACGACGCTGAAACTGGCAGTATGGTAGGTGTGGTTACCCAAAGCTAAGAACTTGTAGGGTAGCTTAATATGAAGAAACACAACTTTCAAGCTATCTTGTGGGAGGTTATGGACGAGAAAGGCAGGTCATGGAAGACTAGCACCAGATCCTCTTGATCAGGGGAAGCGGGCTATATAGGGGAAAGGACACTTGCAATCAAGAACAAAATGGTATAATACCTACCTACTTACCAACCTAAGACTGGGATTGCTCTTCCCCACACCCTCTTGTTGGGCGGCAATAAGATGAACATCTATGATGTGCTTCTCGCCTTGAGCGTGTCAGTGGGTACCAGCAGATGGTTTCTAACAGCATGGAAGTTCTAGGAACCGGAGGGATATTCCGGGGGGGGGGTTCACATCACAGGCTGGCAAAGCATCGTATGAATGAATCTACTAACTTAGACCCAGTCATATATCAACAAGTTATCTGAGAAAGAATGGAACACACTTCACGGTTTCGGGATGTAATATGCAGGTAGTTAGCCGCGATGTGACCTAATAGGACCGGCTGCCTTACCCTTGACGATGTGCTTGGATGGTCTGGTACTTGACGACTGTAACTGAGATAGTCTTGATGTAATACAGAGAAACCTGGGTGTCGCTCCGATTAAGCCGATATGGTGAATCCAGGTTGTCGATGTAAGACACTACGACGTATAATACAACTAACCTAGAGCACTAGTCATTCACTCATTCGAGTTCTAGGCGAATGGGACGTGACGTTTTGAGTCCCGCCGATCCACAGCAGAGTTGTGATATCTCGACGGTGATCGTGAACCGGAGGGGATATTGTTTTTTTTCTTCGTATCTTGGCGAGATATACCGTGTGTGTTCACCCTGTGAAAACGGAGGAAGACGGAAGAATATGGACGGCAACATAGGTACATACTAGGTCACCTAAGTAGGTATGAATTGTCTAGGTTAGATCTAGGTATATGAAAATGTCGAAGGGCTAGGTCCGGACATCAGACGATGTACGGAATAGATGGTGCTTGATGCTAGATTCGGAAAGGAGAAGGGGAAGAATGAACGAGGGGTTCACACTATGTTGATGTAGGGAGGTAGGTTAGTTGAATCCTTCGCCGGCAACTCACCGAGAGGCTAAGGTAGAGAGAGCTGTGGGGCTCTGGCAGGGCTGGGGAAGGAACGGGGTCTATTCCACCGTTGTTCTGCAATAGGGCAGACACCTACACCCAAAAAATACTTACCTACATAGGTAGTGTAGAGGATAGAAAGACCCTGAGTAGAACCATTACCCCCGGTACATATGTATGTGCTGTAGTGGGGTACAGACTGAACACAATTTACCTAGTCGAACTCTGTTCACCCCTCCCTCCATTCATGTAACATGGAACCTCCCGTCACAACATCTCAACTCACCAAACATACTAGGTACATAGGTAGGTAAGTAAGTACCTACATACCTAACCTAGTATGTTATGTACCGAGGTTCTTGATTCAGGTGTGTATGTATGTTTCAATACATATGTATGTAGTACATACTTACATACATAATGCTGGTAGGTCGATCACTTGATTATGTTATGAAAAGCCTATGTTACCTCCCTACATACATCAATACCTACATACTTACTTCTTAAGAATGTCTTCCTTTTTTATTTCTATTAACCTACCTACCTTGAGTAGATCTACCCTACCAGACCCCTACCTATCTCTTAACCTATTAATTCTACCCTCTCAGGCAAATGCATACAGGAACTCCACTCATCCCTAAATTATCCTCTTCCGGCTATGATCTTCAGGCGGAGTTCCGGACACCCAACATTGGTGATTCCAAGCAACGTCGACGTCTACGTGTTGGCATACATCGGCCTGTATCAGGCGTCACCTCCGGTCAGCGTTGCGTGAAGACCCCCTTTGCCTATCTACCCCTTCCTCGAACTTATCTCTCCCCGTCCTCTTCTATTAGCAATACATAGCAGCAAGTGCTACTATTACTTACTACCTACCTACCAACCAATATTGTCGGCGCTTATTCGGGGAGGTCTAGCTAAGTGTGCTTCTTCTGCATACAGCACCCGCTTTGACTCTTCGTGTGTCTATAAGAAGATTTTGCTACATACATACATACCATTGTATTTGTATTACACCCTCAAACAAATTGCACATGGCGACAGGGGACTCATAGGACGAGGCGTCTTCCCCTGCCAGCCTGAACCGTGTACCACCCCCCCTCCCCCTCCCCCATATTCTTGTACTGTCTACGGACCGTCTTACGACACCCAACCCCAGAAAGGAGACGAGAAACAAGCATCGCTTCTCTGTCACTGCTGTGGAACTACTACTGGGTACCATCTTGCCGTCCACCCAAGAATCGGTACTTGACGGTTGGATATCAACCATTACCCAGATCGAGCAGCATAGAAACCTCTCCAATATAGAGAATCCTACGGCGTCGTGCTGTGCTCTGTTTGTCGATCTGCTTCCCCGCCACGACACCAAGGCGATGCCTAGACGACCTACATTCGCTTGTCGATGCTTGTCGATGACATGCACTGGACTGTATCGAGGGCCACTAGGAGCTCGCAGGCGGGTTTTCTACGTGTATGCTACGGAAATGAGCTACAGCACAGAGAGGATTAGTCCAGGATGCTATACATACCTGCTTTGCACCATCATCCCCAGTTTCTCGCAGGGTTCCACTTTCAGATGTCACTCTAGTTCGAGGTCTATCCTGCAGGACATGCACAACGACCAATTGCCAGATAGCATCTCGACAGTAGCTCTTGAGAATGTAGCTCCTAGTGTCCCATTGGGCGGGGCTAATCCGAATATTTCACCTCTGGAGGATTGCCTTATCATCTGCATCTGGTTCAAACCAACCTACTTCGGAGTCGTCGCCCACTTTCCTATAATCAAGCAATGATCAACTAGTGCGAACCTACTCATAGGTCTGTCCTATCCATTGGTGAGAATGGAACTGCTCGAACTCCTTGTATAGAACTACTACTAATCATCGTTAGAACTAGAACATTCTTCGTTAGACTACTATAGTAACCGATGCTATGCCCTCATCTATGTTGAGGGGTCGCCGTCGCTAGCAAGGAAAATTGGAGAAACTGGAGACTGAAGCACCTAAGACGGGCATATCGTTTCCAAGATCATTTCCAAAACCATACGACACAAGTCTTCAGTTTAGGTCTAGGCCTATATCACCCCATCTTGAGTACCACCACATGTCCTACTCTTCCTACTTTGCCCAGGCGAATTTCACAGTCTCATCTCTACTTATTAGATGACCGTTGAAGACCCTATATACTTACATTGGCGCCTTTAGGAAGAGCTATGATCCTGAATTTTCACATGTTCAAGCTCAAGTCTCGCCAAGTCTTGCGAAGCGAAGCGGTATCTTGTGTCACCGCACCATACAAACAACGATATCAAACACCCTAGGTCTTCAGACCATCCTCTATTGAAGCCAAGAGGGGCCGCATCTTTTCTGCAGTCTCGCAAGCTGTAACATATAAGACGCCTTAGTTTGCGACTTGTGCGTGCAGTGTGGAATTTACCGGTACATGCTGTCTGTCCTGTGTAGGTTGGACAACTCTGTATAAACGCCGTCAGAATGGTTCATCGCTGGGTGGCATCCAATTTGTAGTGAGTAATTTCCATGTGAGACTGATACGGCATCCAGGTCCATATTTGAGGTAACGTAATACCCATAAGGCCGGGAAGGAGATACCCGTTCCTTGGCTGTGGCCTCCCTTGCCGCTTGATAATGCATATTGATGTCGAATACCGAAGATGTGAGCCTTAATCAGGCTGCCGTGATTCCGAAGGCCCGACCGGCATGGAAACCGATTATCTGTGATACCAACCATTAGGTATGTATGTCTATTTTCAGCTATTCAAATACCGTTAAAGTATTCTGGAAACTGTTGATACATACACGAATCATGGCTGCTTATAAAAGTAAGGAGCACAATGGCACAGCTTTCAACCCTGTTCTCTTTCCATTTTATTGCAGCAACAACTTCGTTTCCACTGGTAAACATTATTTCGGGCTTTGTATTTCAATGTCAGGCTACGTCAAACCAAAATATTCTTGACACGGGAGCTCAACCACCGAAAGAAATCGAGACGGCACGAAAAAAAAACGCCACACTCCCTTTTTCCTATACTTGGCGTAGCTGACTATACCATCCTAAATTGTCACCAACAAGGACAACAAGGCCAATAGATAAGATCAAAAGGCGTAGCAAAACTACCGGGCGGCCGCTTGTGCCTTGAGTACGTGTGCCATGAGACAAGACTATCGCGGACTTCATATATTGGCTGGCGCTTGGATTGCATTGTCTATATAATGACTCTGAAGAAGTCATTTGTGGGCCGTGAAAAAGCCCCTGGGAGGCAAGAGATAGGTCACAAAGCGAGCTATGCTGTGGTATACATATGGAAACTCATACAACCTTACCAGAAACATGCTTATTGACATCCTACATCCGCAATCTATAACTCTGGGCGGGCCGTTGACAGATCCTCCCCAAGCCCTTCAAGAACCAAGATCAGTATCCCGATCACGATCATATCTGAGATCGCCGGGTAGAATGTTGTGTGATGACAACATACTTATAAACCCCAGTTTGATACGTCTTGGCTGAGGCAAAATGTTCCCCAAAAGGGGGACCTCGAAATATCGAAAGGGGGAACCCCATGAAGTAGGGTTGACAGAATAGTGACGAGTGACACTGAATTGACTTAGAATGCATCCTCGTTTTCCTCCGTCTTACACCCCTTTGGGCTTACATGGCGAAATAAGGTAGCGACACCGTTAATAATGCATGCATGATTAAGTACATATATGCATGGTAAGTAAGTAAGTAAGTAAGTGCTTTATTTATTATCATGCGTGGTCTTTTTTCTCCCTCCTTAAGTCAACCCCTGACGGGGTACAGAAGTATGTATCGCATCCCCGAGTCGGGCCCTTTTGCTTTACACATATGGCGTGTATAACTCCAGAATTATAATAGCTACTGTACATTTGCACCTTGGCTAGGCGCAACGCAGTATGCTTCGAGAAGACGGGAACCCGATCTAAGAATAGCTCTGTGGGTTCTCCGAAACGAAGGTTATAGACAAGACGTAGGTAGGTAGGGATATACGTACGTAACCTGCCTAACCTTAGGCACATTGCCCTCTGCCGTCGTTCCCTACATACACACACCAACTGGCATACGAAGCCTGTCCGAGCGAAATGTGGTAAGCATTTTCTTTTGTAAGCAGGAGACAGAAGCGCATTGGGCTGGGTAGCGCTACAACTGTCACTCCGAGCCCGTCCCCCTCCCCCCTGAGCTCAGTAATGTGTCATTTCCGTCTGTACTCGGACTGCAATGACACCTCGATTAGGTAGGCTATATGAGGAACCGAATATGTGGGCATTGGGGAAGCAATAGAGAGAGAGGCGAAAGAAAAGGAGAAGAGGGAGGAAATAAAAGGGCGACATGTTCAAAGAGAGAGAGAGGGGAAAAAAAGGGGGGGAGGGAGAAAGGGAAGGAGGGGAGAGGATGAGGAGGTTTGTAGATTTTGCATATTGCATGTTGTTGTTTTTGCTGGAGAGGGGCCATTAGCCTAGGTCCAGGTGTCATTGTTAATGAACCCAGGAATGCAAAAGTAATTCCTTAGACCCAGTAGAAGCATTGGGGTTCCTTTCCTTCTGGTGTAATGCAGCATGTAATTCCTACCTTCCTACCTACCTACCTAACCTTACTCAGGTTCTCGTGACGTTCAAAGAATTGGTCAAGTGCATACTTGGAGGAGGGGCAGGCTTCGTGACTTAGTAAAGGTTCTCTCTGCCCCCTCGAAGAGGTGGAGACTGGAGATGGAGAGGAATGAAGGACCGGCTATGCGCGCATGACACGTCTATGATATGCGCCGAAGCAGGTAGGTAGTAGAAGACTGTGTGGGAATAAGGCTGTGCCAAAAAAGGACCTATAAGCACACACACGCGCGCGCGTATACACTACATACATACAATAAGGACTAGGTATAAGACAAGTTTTTTTTTCCCTCTTCCCTCTTCCCCTCTTATGCGTTATTGGGCGAAGAGCTACTATAAAGGGGGTTGGAGATAGAAAAAAAAAAGATTCCACCCACCTCTACCTACGCTCTCTCGTACTGGTCCACCCACCACCACCATCATCCCTCATCAAAACGTGCTGGTTGCCAATCGGCTGGCGGCATTCCGGGCATCTACCCGATCCTCGTCGTCTTCCTCAGTAAGTCCAGGCAGCCCCCGGCCGCCGCCGGCAAGGATGGAGCTGGACCCTGAGGCCTTCCCGTTCTCGCCCTCTTCATCATCGCCGGTGGTAGACAGGCTGCCTGACACACTTCTACTAAGGTTATCCGTGCGTCGGGGCACGCCGCTCCAGGCATCGCCCTTGGGGCCCTGGCTTGCCGCGAGGCTGGCGCGTCGGGTTGCGGGGTGGGATTCGCGGCCTAGGCGGCTCAGGCCGCCCGAGGCATCGATGGCCCTAATGTCAGGTCGCACGCTCTCTAAGAGTGCCAGGGTGCGCCTTTCGGCCTCGATCTCACGCGTGACAAATTCCCTGATGCTCATGCGCAGGTCTGCAGTGGTCCTCGCGAACCACTTGCGCCGTTCCTGCACTAGGTTCTGCGTCACTCTTGAGGTTTTATGCATCAGCTCGAGTTCGTGCTTTCTCGCATCATCTAGAGCGCTGATAGCTTCGTCAACCTTTTCGCGCCGTACGCTCGAGCTAGCCTTTAATCTATCGGCTGCGTTCAGCTTGCTACGTGTAATCTCCTGGGCCTGGAGAAGCTCTCGGATTAGGAGTTGGCGGTTGGTTAATGTCTCCTTAACAATGAAGGCATCTTGTGAGTGGTACTGAAACGGGTCGCCAATGGTTGTTGCCTCGGCAGTAGCTTGAGCCGCATGACAGTCCCCTACGGTTTGGATGATCTTGCCAAGTTTTCTGTAGGCGTTTCCCAGTCCTGGATGTGGTTCTTGCACATGCATCCCACCGAGTTTTACACCAAAGTCGGACTCCGCAAGCCCCAAACCTGCACCGCATTAGCCATTAACAACTCTGTTGAGATTGGATAGGGAAGACATACCTCTACGAGACTTGACTAGCCGATCAACCTTGTGGCCGGCATCCATCGAACCAAGGTAGAATAGTTTCACGATAGGTCGTGCTTCTGATAACTCGGGCGTGTCATCTGGTGGGGGCGCAAATTGCTTCAGGAGCTTTCTGCGTACTCCTGTCGCAGGCTGCTTCCTCTTGACCATGGGGCTGTAGCCGAAGTCACTCTCTACAAATAGGACCATCTCATCATCTCTCATAAGCACCTCGTTAGTGCACACATAATTAAACCATCTTTGCATAAGCGCCTTGACTCTCGTCTCATCTTCGTCGGTCCCGGCACCGGCAGACGTGAGGGCAGGTGGTACAGCGGGGACCATGGACTCGGGGTTGGCGGATATAAGATGTTCAGCAAGTTTGATGAATTCTGAATGTAAACGGCGGACATCGCGGAATTGGGTGGTGCGGAACTTTGGTATATTTGTCTGTATGCGTGCGTCATTAGTATCGGTGGCTCTATGATCTCAGGAGAGTCAGGATCTTACATGTACGTCGAATCTCAGAATGGGGTCTTTTCGACCCGTTCTCTCGAGACCAGTAATCTTCACTTGGAGCTTGTATTGGGGACCGGCTGGCCTGCGAGCCTGCTGTTCCTGGCCGGCGGTCGAACCGTTCCCTGATGGGTTTTCTTGTGCTTTCGCTGGTGCTTGTGTTTGTGATTGCGACTGCTCCTGCGCACTTGGTGGTTCTTGTTGTGCCTGTTGTGCCTGTTGTTCCTGCTCTGCTTCGGATCCTAGAATAGGTTCCTGCGAAGGCTCCGATTGCTCGGAGTGGTCGTATGGGGTTGCAGAGCCCGTACTGCTCGCCGTGCTCGGTCGGCCAAAGGTATTGATTCCTGGGTCGCCTTGCGCGAACCCATTGCTTGAGTCCTGTGTCCCGTACTGGTACGGTGATGACGGTGTGCCTATGGAGCTGAAGTTGGACTCATTGCGCCGGGGCGAGGCGGGAGGGGACGAGCCCCATGGGGATGGGCCGGCAGGATGCTCGTCATCAGCTAGCGATGAGTGGTAGTCCATGGTGAGTGTATCGCGAGCTGCAGCGCTGGGAAAGGGATCCTCGACAAAATAGTCTCGAGAGGCGGCGTTCGGTGGTCGGGTCGATACGGATTCTACAAGACCGAAGTCGTAGTGAGGATACCAGAACGAGATGCCTGGAACCGAAACCCACTGGCCTGGCCGTCAGGATGCTCGCAGCAGAATTCTGCAAGATCGGTATGGCAATCCGGCAGAAATTACTCAATCGGCCGCGGCGGTGATGTTGCGTGGCTTGGAACTTGAACCAGCTGAACCCAAGATGTAAGTCTAGAAGTTCAAATATAATAGGAATAAGTACAAGAGGTAACTACCTAGGTTATGTACATAGGTAGTAGGCACTATTAGATGGTTGGCAGCTGGCTGCCTTGCTGAGCCACGGCCTAGGATCTATACCTTACCTATGTCCACTAGTGTAGAGGTTAGGGTACTTACATCTGTGGCTTGGTAGGTAGGTAATCCATTGGAAACCACATGCAGCCCGCATTCTACAGATTACAGCCACACATGGATCTCAAACCTTACCTAAAGGTTACTAAGTAACTTTCCACCACGGATGTACATACTTCCACCCACACCCACAGCACATGTGCTACTTAGGCTAAGTACTTACTTAGGTAAAATAGAAGTAAGTACTTACTTACTTCAATCATGTTACTTAACTAATGTTATCCGCTTGACAACAATAACTACTACTACTACTACTACCAGACTGGTAGAGACAGTTCCATCACATTGATGTCAAATCTTCAATTGGTTCGGCTTTTACTTATTAAGTGTTGACCAATCAAAAGAGAGAGAGAGAGAGAGGAAAGAAGAAGACAAAGAAAAATATATTTCTCATACAGCTTCAATGGTATAAGACGGATCTAGATCCGCCAATTCTAGTCTGCGGGTATGAGCTTGGTCGCCTCTCTATGCAGAGCTCACCTCAGATGCTGGGGTTTAGCCAAACTGCGAGCACTGCCTTCGGTACAGGACCGCACGAGGTGTAATGCCAGACGCTCGTCCACCTTGGCTCCCCATCATCAAGGTACTCATGGAATTGAACATGTCCGGAATATCGGTATTGTTGCCCATGTTGATGCAGTACGTCCATGTCCTACTCACGAACTCACCCAACCTATACACAATACTCAGACTCACCCGTAGTAGGGCAAGACGACCACCACAGAGCAGATGCTCTACAACTGTGGCTCTCTCAGACATGCAGGCAGTACGTCCGCACAGCTTCAAGAGGCGCGAAAGCAATCTGTGGAGCGCCGTTGAGGTTATTACGTTGACTAATCATCCTGGCAGACGTCGACCATGGAGACACTGTAACCGACTTTTTGCCCATGGAGAGGCAGAGGGGCATCACAATTCAGTCCGCAGCCATAACCTTCCATTGGCCAAAGAAAGAGCATCTAAAGCCAGGCGATCTGCAAAATGTCATTAATTTAATCGACACGCCGGGTCACGTTGATTTCCGGTTCGAGGTTGAGAGGTGTATGCCCATCCTCGATGGTGCTGTCTGTGTCATCGATGGTGTCGAGGGTGTTGAGGCTCATACCGAAAGAGTATGGTCCTCTGCCCAGGAGTTCAAGATTCCACGGATTATCTTTGTCAATAAGCTTGATCGTGATGGTGCTTCCTTCAAGAAATCTGTCCAGGATATCGGGCTGAAGTTGAACGGTATGCCTCTGGTCTGCCAAATACCTTGGTGGGAGGGAGACAATATAAAGGGCGTAGTAGACGTCATCACCGGGAATGTTGTCAGCTGGGCCGGAACGGACGATTCACCCAAACAGCTATCGGTCCTGTCGACCGAAGGTACTATCCAGAAGGAGCTTGAACGTGCACGGGAGAAACTTGTTGAGCTGCTGTGTGAAAAGGATGATGAGCTTCTAGAGCTATGGACAGCGCACGGAAAAGAAATACCCAGTGAGGCGATCAAGAAGAGCATTCGGCGAGTTATAAATGATGGAGAAGGTACCCTTATACCTGTTTTCGCTGGTTCCAGCCTGAAGAACATTGGCGTTGTACCCTTGTTGAATGCGGTTAATGACTACTTACCAAGCCCACGCGATCGACCTGAGGTTGAGGTCCGCGTGGGTCAGGTACACCAGCCTTTCAGCGTCGTTCTCCACGAATCCCAGGGATCGAAGAAGCACAAGCATCCACATGTGGAAGCATTGGCCTCGGTTTTCAAGGTTGTCAACGATCCACGTCGAGGAATGCTTACTTTTGTCCGGGTCTATCATGGAGTACTTCAGAAGAACCACAATATGTGGAATACCCACTTACAACAGTTTGAGAGACCTATCAGCATGATGCAGATATCTGCCGCGCAGACTATCGAGATTCCACATCTATCTCCAGGTCAGATCGGCGCTATCACCGGTTTGAAGGCTGCTCGGACAGGGGACACGCTGATGAGTTTCACCTCCAACAAAGCGCCGCCGGGACCACTTGCAATCGTGCAAGTGCGACCTCCTGAGATTCCACCTGCGGTCGCTTTTATTCTACTCGACGCTTATAGCCCTACGGGTGCTAAGACCCTCGAGGCCGCTTTGGATAACATCTCCCGTGAGGATCCTAGCCTCAGATGGTTTAAAGATGAGAAGACGGAACAGTATACCCTTTCAGGGATGGGAACACTTCACTTAGAGGTTGCGCGAGACCGTCTTGAGAACCACTATAAAGCTGAGGCAATGTGGGGAGCAATCGCCGTCGACTACAAAGAAAGCTTGACGGTACCAATGCCCCCCCATAGGGCGGAGTTTGACAAGACTATGGCAGGCAAGACTGGTAAGGCAGCCTGTACTGTTGTAGTCGAGCCTCTTGAGCCACATCGTCGTGATTCTCTGCTAGAAACGTCAACAGAACGCGACGGGAATATTATCCAGATTGAGATACCTGGAGAAGATCTCCCCTTTGATGTAGAGACAACTCGACACCAGCTCATGAACGGTGTTATAGCTGCGCTGGCAAGGGGCCCTCGACGCGGTTCTCCCATGCACCGATGCCTCGTTACTCTTACATATGACACGACTACTGATTATTTCGGTCCTGCATCCGGCGCGCATCTTGTGGGCGCTGCAAACAAGGCAGTGAAGGAGGCTTTAAAAGAAGCTCACCAACAAGGCACAATTGCAATTCTCGAGCCAGTCATGAGAACCACGATTACATGTCCCGAATCAGCAGCCGGGGCTATTCAGCACGACCTGCATTCTGTCCGTGGTGGCCATGTCCTCGATGTCAAGGATATGCAAGATAGTTCGGCGCAAGAGGGCAGAGACATCGATATCTCTGACATCTACGCCCCGCCTGATCCGTACGAGTTCCAGACAACCCTCCGGGAAACTCGAACAGGCCGTTTGCGCATGCTGCAGATCACGGCTCAGGTGCCTCTTGCAGAAATGCTTGACTATGACAACGTTCTGCGCAGCAAATCTGCAGGTCGCCACTCTTTGACGATGCATCTAGACACATTCGAACGAGTTGTTGGTCCAAGGGAAAAGGACTTATGAATAATCTCAGGTATATACATGTGCTTTAAATGAGCATCTCAGGCCAGAAACATCCTTCTATCAACTCATCTTATTCTGTTCATATTAGTGAAATGTATTCCTTACGTTGATCCGACCTCGGTCCCGGACAACTACTCTAACCTTAGCAGGTCCATCTCCGTGCCTGCATTGCAACGGACTAAATCCTCCAAGATAGCATCCTATAATGTACAAGATTGCCAGGCTAGGCGTGTGATAATGGTTTGCGAATGCGGGTCCAGGTTACGACACATATATCGTCAAGAGGGGATTACATACCAATGGGTCGTCGAAAAGGCCACGAGGCTAGAATCTGAGTTTCAGACTGCTTGTTGGTTGTTATTATTATGTAGGTTAACATCAGCTCCGGCGGCTATGGCCCCTAGAAAGGAAACCTACCTCACATGCCTGAAGCCAGTACGCCTAGCCATCAAGTGGAAAATATTACCTAGAACAAGTTGGACTTCAAGAGTGTGGCTATGTAGGGCAACGGATGGTTGGGTTTTGGCTTTCCGCAGCCGCAACCAACGAACCTGGTAGGTCCTCGATTGGTCCTAAGCCACCATCGCTCAAACGGATAGGTGCACACAGAATGTTGCAAACGGGAAGCCTGGGATCTGGTTGCCTCGCAACCCAAGGTGTTGGAGAGGCAGTTGTCCAATAGCTTTATAAAAGGTACGTTGGAATTTCTGCCTGACTGGCAACCACTCTCAAAAGTCGCCCACTTCCTCCTTCTATCCATGCTTCTATCCTCCCTGCTTTAGGGGTTCAACAGTCGGCACAGCACAGCACAACTATAAAGTCGTCGTGGAGTTCATCCACCTCGCTGTGTTTTACCCCATTATCTTTTCGGCTACCCACACACGATGAGAATTTCCAACATGGGTAACAACACGACGGAGGAGCGCAGCTCCGGCAATCTCGCAATCCTAACCAAGGTCGACAGGCTTCGCGGGCTTGTAAGCAACAGTGTCGCCCTACCCCAGGTACGTATGGTGTAATAAAAATCCGTATACCGTAGATATCCTATTGACCAAGTCTAGCTAGTCGTGGTCGGAGACCAGTCGTCCGGCAAGAGTTCAGTACTCGAGGGCTTGACAGGATTCGCTTTCCCTCGGGACGCTGAGCTTTGCACCCGTTATGCCACACAGATTACCTGCCGCCGTGAAAATGAGGAGAGCATCACAGTTTCTATTATCCCCAGCCACGATGCTTCATCCACCGAACGACAAAAGGTCCAGGGATTCCATCGCACCTTGACTAAGATGTCCCCCGAGACCCTCGACCAACTCTTCAGAGATGTAAGACAACCTTCTTATATATACCCATGGCTTTAGTTAATCAATCAAAGGCAAACACCGCCATGGGAATCCGAACTAGCACTTCGATCACGTCTCGATCTGACCCCAATCAATCTGCATTCAGTCAGCATATCTTGAAGATCGAGAAGCTTGGCCCTAGTGTAAGCTACCCATGGATTGCGCTATATCACACACACTATCCTAACCATTAATAGGAGGATCACTTTACAGTCATCGATGTGCCTGGCATCTTCCGAAAGGAGACAGAAGGTTAGTGTTAATCACAAGTTGCATGGTAGAGCACTAAGTTGATTGCCTAACACATGATGTATAGGAATCACCACCGAAAATGATATCACGCTCGTTCGCAACATGGTCGAGGGCTACAGTAAGTACCTTCTTACCCTCTTAAATTTCCCTGGCGAAACTACCCTATACTAGGGAGACTTGCCCCCGGATCTTCTCTGTGCGAAGTGGAAGTGTAGCTAACTCTGTCTGTTACAGTGACGGACGAAAGAACCATGTATGTAAAGACTGATTTAGTTGGACTCTTGTGCCCTGAGGTCTAACCACACTCGTATAGTATTCTAGCCATCATGCCTAGCAATGTCGACCCTGCGACACAAGAAATCTTGAAACTAGCCAAAAAGGCGGACCCGAAAATGACAAGAACCATGGCCGTTCTCACCAAACCGGATTTGACCATCGAGCGAACCACCCAACAGATCGCTATCGACCATGTTCTGGATAAGCGCAACTACCTTACCCTAGGTTATTATATTGTTAAAAACCGAGGACCTGATGATGTCGACAAGTCCCTTGCGCAAGGACAAGCTGATGAGCAGGTGTTTTTCTCCAAAGCCCCCTGGTCTATCTTAAAGCACACAGGGAAGACGGGTATTGAATCCTTGAAAGTTCGTGTGCGCGAACTTCTCATCGACCTAATCAAGAAGGAGTTTCCACAACTCAAGCGTGATGTCGCCAAAAAGCTGGCGACAGCGAGAACCGAACGAGACAAGATGGGACCGTCGAGAAGTAACCAACATACACAACGAGCCTACCTCAATAAGATTAGCGAGAAATTTCAATCTCTTGTTAGAGATGCTATCGAGCCAGATTACACTGCGAGCAAACTCCTCACAGACCACCTTGATCTGAGACTCGTTACCAGGATTGTCGAGTTGAGCGACAAGTATGTGGAGGAGATGACGAAAAATGGACATAGTGAGTTACTTTCAGTACTTTACTGTGTCTTATAGCCTATATTCATCAACAGAAAAAAGCCACCTATTCTCCCCTGCTTAAGCGGTTCTGCCTCAGCAATATAACAATTTACACCAAGATGAACTACTAATGTCATACGCTAAAGTGCGGGCCTTCATATCCGATAATCATCGCGAAAATGGATCCCCTTCTAAGGGTCAATTCGTCGATACTGACTCGGAAGAAGAGGATATATATTTGCCTTCTTCCCCCCTATTAGATGAATATCCCGAGTTAGAAGAGATATTAGATCCCACAGACACTATTCTTCCGGATCCTAGCGGACCTGTAGATATCATCGACTACATCGAAGAGGTCTACAAAGGCAGCCGTGGCCAAGAGTTGGGCACCGTAAGTAAAGATTCTTATTTATCTTGAGAATTCGAACTAACCAAGCTCGTAGTTTGGAAGCCGTCTTCTCGGGACTGTGTTCAAAGAACAGTCAAAGAAATGGGAACCTATCACACTATGGTATATAAACCAAGCTATCATATGCGTTCACCATTTCATCTATGTGGCAATCAAGGATGTCTGTCCAGATCCTAAAGTACAAGATGTACTGTGGGATGAGTTTCTTTTGGAACAACTTCAAGCATCTTATCGCAAGGCTGTAGAACATGCAAAGTTCTTGCTCGAAATTGAGCGCGAAACTCGCCCTTACACTTTGAATCATTATTTCAACGACAACCTCCAGAAATACGAGACCGAACGACTATCGTCAAGCCTGAAGGCATCTGGGGAGAAAATAGCGCTTCCTGGTCCCCACGGTAGCACAAAAGAAGGCATCTTCATCAGCAATCTGGAAATGCTCAATCTCTCAGTCGACAAGACAAACTCTGAGTATATCCGCGAAAGAATGCACGATGTGCTGAAAAGTTACTACAAGGTATCCTTGAAGCGCTTCGTCGACGTCGTTTGCATGCAGGTCATCAACCATGGCCTATTATCAGGCAAACCGAGTCCTCTCAAGATTTTCAACAGCGAGATGGTTCTGAACCTCAGCGAGGAGCAGTTGGAGATGATTGCGGGCGAGGACGTCCCGGTCAAGACACGGAGAGATAAGCTGGAGCGTGAGATCGAGAACTACGAGGCTGCCCTCAAGGTATTGAGAGGCTCGGGCTAAGCTTATGGTGCTCTAGGTAACCCACGTCGTTGCGGTTTACACGTTGGCCTATGATATTCTTCTTTGGCCTGGTTAGGAAATGAGTATGGTCGGTATTGTAGGATTTGACAAACAATGGCTGCTCTTGGCCAGTACTGTTCATTAAACTTCTCGGTAGCTCAGATACATGATTATGAAAATGCTAGATAGTAGCGACATATGAGTGGTATCAGGATCCATGTCGTCGCGAGCTGCATGTGCCGAGTCGGGAAGCCAGTTCTCCTCGCTTATGATTGCCCCTAACTGTTAGTAAGCTTTGCAGCTGGTTTCCGCGTTGATGCCGGAGTATGCAGTTTCACTATGATAGACGACTTTTGTCGTATCTGTACTTGAGTATCTAGTACTCAGTGATAGGAAATGAGAGTGTGTAGATGTGTGACAGGCATCATGCCAAGATGATGGATATAAACTCAAATGCCTACCTACCTACCTACCGAGCTATGTACGAATTGGAGTTAACTTGAATTTCTTGATTTTCAGACAAGTTACTACCAAGGTACACCACATCTGCTAGTTATGTAGGTAATCCCCGGTCAGGATTACTACTACTTCTGCGCATTGGAGATGTTAACTTGCGATTAAGTTCTACCGGACGCCATGGAACTTGAACGGTTATCGCCACCACTACTGCCACTACCACCACCACCTCGGGTCCGGGTATAAGCATATACCGCGTGAGAAGCTCCAAACTATCAAAACCATGTGTTACAGTCTCCTCAAAAAATGTAGATAGCGCCCTTCCCACGATGAGACTGACCCCTCAGGATGTTGCGGATTACTCCGCATTCGGCAGATCCCAAGGGTGCTGAGTGAGATATTTAAGCAAGGGAGGGGGCCTACTTACAGTTCTTCACCCCAAAACAAGAACTTCTCTGATCTTCCGATACTGCCCTATACCTACTATTTGCAGCCCATAAACCTGATTATAAGGAGCCGTGGTACAGTGGGAAGAGAAGAAATGTCTCCTCATTCTACCAAAGTGACCGCAAGGGGGGCTGCGGTATCGAGTGGTCGGGTACGCTGATCCTCCACGCATCGTATTTTGAAGGAGAGGATAATTAGACACACATGCTGAACAGGTACTTTTAACTTAACCTAGACCACTTTTCCCAGTCCACCAAGCTTCAAGGACCCGTTCCAAGAGCGGCAGTATTTGAAGGAGAGACTGGCATTAGGATTCCGTCTTTTCGCCAAGCGGGGGTATGATGAAGGGTAAGTTGTCTACTGACTCGACGCCCCGACGCCTCTAGCTTCTCAAACTGACTATAGTGTTTATAGAATCGCCGGCCACATCACCGTCCGTGATCCCGTCGAGCCTACTACATTTTGGGTCAACCCCTTTGGCGTCCCCTGGTCTCTCCTCAGAGCGTCAGATCTCATCCGAGTCAGCCACGAAGGAGAGATCGTTGAAGGCGGCTCAGTCAAACTACTCAACGTCGCCGGTGAGTCTCGTATTCTTACCTAGCTCAGCGATAGATAGGCACCAGGTGCTCGGTAGTAGTCGACTTCTGTTAGCTCACGCCCGATTTGGCAGCTTATATGATACACTCGGCCGTGCACAACGCCAGGCCCGACATCAACTGCGTGGCCCACTCCCACTCGATCTACGGGCGCGCGTTCTCGACCCTGGGGCGCAACCTGGACATCACCACGCAGGACTCGTGCGCGTTCTACAACGACATTGCGCACTACGACACATTTGGGGGCATCGTGCTGGGCCCGGACGAGGGCATCCGCATCGCCGAGGCGCTGGGCCGGAAGAAGGCGGCGATCCTGTCGAACCACGGCCTGCTGACGTGCGGCGAGACGGTGGAGAGCTGCGTGTTCTGGTTCACGAGCCTCGAGAACTGCTGCCGCGTGCAGCTGCTCGCAGATGCGGCGGCGGGGGGCAGGGGCACCGAGACGGTCAAAATCAGTGACAAGGAGGCCGAGTTCACGTACGGCTCTGTCGGCGGCGAGAAGATCGGCTGGTTCGGCGGGAAGCCGGCGTTCGACATCATGGAGCACGAGTCGGGGACGGAGTATAAGATGTGAGCGAGCCGTCATCAGAGATCGTGGTGTCGACAGTCAGTCAGCACCGAGGTTAAAGCAGGCTTGAAGTAATTAATTAGCCCTGTCCATATACAGACATCTTACATATAACATAGCAACAATCAAATTGGATATTTCGTCAAAGTAGGTACAGCCTGTAGTACTTATGTAGGGTGATGTACTGATTTGGGGGGAAGTTGTAAGAATGATGCCAAGCTGCCTCACAATAAGCATTCGCTACTACCTAGGTACTTAAGCTAATTTATAGTGGACCACCACAAGATGTGCCTGGACGGGAGGCAGCTGAAATATCCACTAAATTGGTGGATTACTGCTTATCGTCAAGTTTTAGGCATGCTTATCGGAACCTTTGGTTTGGTGGGGTTAGGTGGTGAAACGTCCGATTGGCAAGAAGCTTTGGATTCAAGGGAGCTGCGATTGAAGTTCAGTTTTTACATAAAGCAAAAAAAAAAAAAAAAGGAAGACGAAGAAAACCCTTCAATTCGTTCATCCTTCTTACGACAACAAATCTGAACTTGCGCACTCTACCAATTCCACCATGGGGCGCAAAAAGTTTCGTGTAAGTCACGCGATAAATAACATCATTTATTTGTTCTCTTCTCCTCTGTTCTTTTCTTTTCTTTTCTTTCTATCTAACCATCATAACATCAACGTAGGGAGGTCGTAAAGGCGGTTCCGATCGCCCTCCCCGCAATGGCGGCAACAACAGCACCTATCGATCATATCCCGAAATCGTGAAGGAACACGAGAAGCTCGAACGCTACTACAACTCACTCCTCCCGCTTGACGATGCCGAGAAGAAGGAGTTCTGGGATGCCCTGAAAAGGGAACTACCCAATTCCTTTCGCTTCTGCGGGTCCAAAGGCCATGCCCTCGCCGTGAAGCGGCTGCTGGAGGAGAGATATGCGCCGGAAATCGTCAAGATCAAGCACTACGATGGTCAGCCCGTGCAAGCTCCCCAGCCCGTTCCCTGGTACCCGGACCAGCTCGCCTACTCCATGAACACCCCGAAGCAGGTCGTGCGCAAGTTTCCTCCCTTCGCCGCCTTCCAGAAGTTCCTGGTTTCCGAGACGAGCGTCGGCAACATCAGCAGACAAGAGCTTGTCAGCATGATTCCGCCCCTGGTCATGGACATCAGACCCGGAATGACCGTTTTGGATCTCTGCGCCGCTCCGGGAAGTAAATCTGCCCAGCTGTTGGAGATGATCCATGTGGGCGAAGAGGCCAGAGTGCGGAAGGTCATGCAGTCGTTCGGCGAGGCTGTTCCCGAGACGACGGACGAGCCTGCCGCCGACCTCTCAGCAGACCCTAGCGACGACGGGCGAGCCACCGGCCTGCTGATTGCTAACGATGCTGACTATAAGCGGTGTCATATGTTGGTTCATCAGCTCAAACGTCTTTCATCTCCGAACCTCCTTGTCACAAACCACGACGCTACTTTGTATCCCTCTATACGAATTCGACGAGACCCGAACAGTGCCGACAAAAATCCTTTCCTCAAGTTCGACCGAATCCTGGCAGATGTGCCGTGTTCTGGTGATGGCACCCTGAGAAAGAACGTCAGCTTGTGGAAGGACTGGCTACCGGGAAGTGCATTAGGCCTTCATGCTACTCAGAGCCGTATTCTGGTTAGAGCGCTGCAAATGCTGAAGGTTGGCGGCCGAGTTGTTTATTCGACTTGCAGCATGAACCCCGTGGAGAACGAGGCTGTCATTGCATCCTCAATTGAACGTTGTGGCGGGCCTGACAAGATCGAAATCATCGATTGTAAAGACAGACTCCCACTTCTCAAGCGCTACCCGGGCATGCATCAATGGCAAGTTATGGATAAGTCGGGACGAATTTGGAACAACTGGGAGGAAGTCCAACAGCACGGCCTGACCTCTGGACAATGGCCCGGGAAGGTAGCCGAAAGCATGTTCCCCAGGCCAGATACGAGTGACTGCTCTAGTCTTCCTCTTGAGCGCTGCATGCGAGTATATGCTCATCAGCAAGACACCGGGGGATTCTTCATCACCGTCCTAGAGAAGAAGGCCGAATTCAAGGCCAAGCCAGAAAATAAGTCACAAGCAGAGACATCGAATGGTGTGGCAACGGATAGCCTGAGCCGTGAAGAGCAGGTCGCCGCTGAAACGAAAATGGAAATAATAGAAGAAGAGAAGGCTGCTGTTGGGGAACCCACCGACGTGCTTCCATCCATAGGATCCAAAAGGACTCTGGAAGATGAGGGAGCGGAAACAAAACCAGATCTCAAGAAGCAGCGAACAGAATCACCGCCTAGTGAGACGCCGGCGGAAGAAATACAACCAGGGTCTAAACCACCGGTGGTCGATTTGAAGTCGGAGCCTACCGATACGGCAACTCCTAACTCGAATGCGCAAGTCGACAAGCGAATCAAGCGCGCGGACGGAACCTACGAAGAGCCCTTCAAGTATTTGTCCCCAGATCATGAGGTGATCAAGAGCATTAAGTCATTCTACAACGTCTCAACGCGATTCCCCGACGATAGATATATGGTACGAAATGCCACCGGTGAACCGGCAAAAGCTATATACTACACAAGCGCTTTACTTCGAGACATTCTTGTTGAGAATGAAGGTCGCGGAGTCAAGTTTGTTCACGGAGGCGTCAAAATGTTCATGAAGCAGGACGCACCCTCTGCCGAGGTTTGCCGATGGCGGATACAGTCTGAAGGCATGCCCATCATCCACGGATACGTCGGTCCCGAGCGAGTCGTTCGCCTAACGAACAAGGACACCTTCCGCAGACTCCTCAAGGAGATGTTCCCAAAGTTCATCGACGATGACTGGAAGAAACTCAACGAGATCGGCGAAAGGGCTAGGGAGATTGGCATGGGCTGCTGCATACTGAGCGTTGAGCCGGACGGAAGCGATCCCGACTTCTCAGAGCATATGGTCCTTCCGCTGTGGAAGAGCTTCCATTCGCTGAACCTCATGCTGCCGAAGGAGGACCGCTCCGCCATGCTGCTGCGGTTGTTCAACGACACGTCACCGGTCATCAACCAGAAGCTAAAGGACGCCCCAAAGACCGAGGTTGAGGCCGAGGCCGAGACCACAGACTTGGCCGCTAAGGGGGAAAGTAAGGAAGATAATGGTGCTGCAAACGAAGAGGGTATCGAGAAGGCTGCTGACGATGACTCTGTCGCCAAGGAGGACGGCGTCGCGGACGAGGACCAGAAGGAGGACGCCGGGGGAAAGCAGAATGACGAAGCAACCAAAGATTGAGAAGGAGTCAAACACCTTGAGAAGGAGCTATGGACGGAAAGCCCTTGCATTTGTTTACTTCAAGACAGGGCAAAGAAAATATATGCAGTTAACAAAACTTACCTACCTACTAGGTACCTAGTATTTAATCAAGTTAGGTTGCGGTTGTCCCGCTACATAAGGAAAGGAGAAGCAAAGAAAAATAAAATAGACCTTTTCAAGGCATTATGCAGTACCGGTAGTTTAGTTACTCTGGGTCTATCGAATCAATAGACGTTGAAATTTATTTATTTCTTCCTTATTTTTTTTCTCTTCTTGCTTGTTTGAAGTGTCGTGTTATTATATAGGTTACCTACCTACCTCGGTTGGGTTTATATATATATAAATTGGGTTGATCATGTCTTATATGAGATTCGACTATTCAATTCATTCATCCAGAAGCCCCACGGTCCACTGCACAATTCGATCTACGCCGTGGCCGTGGATGGCGCTCACGGGGATGGCGGTGCAGTCGCGGATCCATGCGCCCTCTACTCCGCTGGGGTGCGGCTCCTGGCCGTCCGTGACCGCGTCCAGGTACGCCTTCAAGCGGGCGTAGTTGTCCTGGGTGTCGGGCAGGTCGCCCTTGGTAGCGATGACGAACCAGGGCTTGGCGGCGATCTCGAGGCCCGCGCGGCTGCCGCTCTCGGACGGCAGGCCGGTCATGTCCGCCACGATCATGGTCTGGCCCATGCGCGCGGCCCTCGCGCCCGCGCTCTCCGTCCCATCCCCTTCCCAGTCGATGCGCGAGCCGATCTCGCGGTCACGCTCCTCGTCCTCGCGCATGCGCGCGTACAGGCCGACCTCGGTCCAGAGGGCCTTGAGAGCGGCGACGGCGTCGCCGGCGCTGAGGTCGACCACGAAGGCGAGCACGCCGGCGCGCTCGACGTGGCGCAGGAAGGCGATGCCGAGGCCGCGGTCGAGGTGGGCGCCCTCGATAAGACCCGGGATGTCGGCGACGGTGAACCGGGCGCGGGGCTCGGGGCCGGTGCCGATCTGCTCGGGCTGGGCGACGATGACGGAGCCGAAGGAGGCATCGCGCACGAGGGTGTGGGGCGCGGGAGGCGCGGGCTTGGGCGTGGGCAGCGGGCGGCCCTTGTGGTTGTCGAGCACGACGGTGCCGATGTTAGGCTGCAGCGTAGTGAAGGCCCAGTTACCGACTCGGGCGCGACTGCGAGTTAGCGCGCGCAGCAGCGTGCTCTTGCCTGCGTTCGGGAGGCCCACGAGGCCGACGTCCGCGAGAAGCTTGAGCTCGAATTCGAGTTGCATGCTCACGGCGCGCTCGCCCTTGGTAGCAAAGAGGGGCCGCGGACGCTCCTTGGACACAAAGTGCGGGTTCCCCAACCCGCCGATGCCACCGGCTGCTAGGAGAAAGGGTCGCGTGGTCGGCGTCGACAGGTCTAGATAGATGGGGGCGTCGGGCTGCATGAATAGGCGCTCGCGCATCGGTAGGCGGGGCAAGGTTATGTTGAGCCGGTCGCTAGTCGAGATGCCCGGATACAAGATGAACTTATGCAGGTTGGGGTTCTCGGGCGGGTCGGGCAGCTCTATGCTCGCTCGGATGGCGTCCCCATCCTCAGAGCCATCTTCGGCCTGGGCAGCGGCAGCGGCCTTCTCGGCCTCCTGTACCAGCCGGTCATACTCGCGCATCTTTGCCCTCATCTGGTGGTATTGTACCTGCTCCTCGACCACGGGGTCGATGCGTGAGATCTCGCGCACGACGGTGCCCACGGGCACCTGGATGACGAGGTCCTCGCCACGGGCACCGCCGCGGCTGCTGCCCTGGCCGGTCTTGCCGCGGCCGGCACGCAGGATGCGGCGGCGAGCCAGCTTGTGCAGCGATGTCTCGCCCCGCACCGCCTGCACGTACACGTTGCCGCCATGTCCGCCATCGCCACCGTTGGCGGGCCCATCGGGCATGAAGGCCTCCCGCTGGAACGAAATGCATCCGTGGCCACCGCCGCCAGCGAAGATGGTGACTCTGGCCTTGTCGGCAAAGGTGGAGATGGCGTAGTCGTCCGGGGTGGGGTTCAGGTGGGAGATGGGGAGGGCATCGCTCGAGGAGGAGGTCGAGGTGTCGTTAGTGGTGGGGTCGGGATCAAGAGACGAGCCCGGGTTACTGTCGGGCCCTAGAGTAGTTATTCCGGCGGCCCTCTGTATTCGAGAAGACGCTGCTGCTCTTGTCATGGGCCGGAAGAGGGTCGGGTAGAGGAAGGGGAGGAGGATTCCCGAGCTGGGCGAACATCTGGGAGGCATTTTGAATGGTCAATGAAGACCATTTTTCCGTTCTTCCTCTTCTTCTTAATTTTTTTTCTTTTTCTTTTTCTTTTTGCCCCTCTCCCTTGATCGTATGGTATGAGCAAGCCGTGTTCACCACAATTTCGAAGGATGACGGGAGTGTGCGTTCGAGCCGGGTTCGAGCGAGCAGCCATATTTTTTTCGGGGCGATTAGATAAGAAGGTGGGTATGTCTACCTAGATCTGGTAAGTGAGACTAGTCTGGTAGCGGCTTAGCGCTCGGCATGTAGCCGGAGTTCGCACCGCGCGCTGGTCATACTACCTATGTACTTACCTAGGTAGGCTACCTAACCTCAAACATGGGACATGGGCTCCTGCTTACTTACCCCTCCTTCCCCCACAGACATGACATCGTCTTCCGACTCACACGACCACGGCCACAGCTACGGCCAACCCAACATGCGAAAAATTGAACGGTGTTGATAGCTGGACAGGACAGCGGTTGGATATATACACAGGACTGAATCACTAATTGGGATTAATCTGGAACCAATTGGCGTCTATTGTCTTGAGTTCCGGGGTCTGGAGCCGCTAGGCGCGCTGGATGTATGCGCATAACCTATAGTACATACCTAGGTTAGGTAGTAGTGTAAAGCACCTAGGTAGCAAGAGCGGTGTGCATCATTAGGGAGGTTACCCCAGCATTGTATCATCTCTCAACCTAGCGCACAACACAAAGAGGAGGGGAGGAGATGATGAGGGGTGTGATCTACTTAACCTATGTAAATTGCCTACCTACATACATACCTACGTAACCAAGTTATAGGTACATAGTTAAGTACCTGTTGTGCTTCATGTTACGTAGTAAGTAGTTCAATTACGAATTGATGAGATGAGATACATAAGTAGGATGGGATGGGATGGTATGGGATGGGATGAAATATAATGAGGTATCGATGTACATCAACTCAGCTGGTATCAGACAATTGAATCTTGTGTTGCATGATCCAGGACCATACATGATTTGTAGTTGTAAGTATAGTTTGTAATTGTACGACATGAAACATCCAGTCTCTCTCTCTCTATCTATCATAATCAATCAATCTCTCTCCTGACTTGTCCGTTCCTTCTTTTATTGTTGTTGTCTTCCACTAAATACATACCTATCGGCATGGATGTAGGTATGTAGGTATGTACCTAACCTAACCTTACTAGATAACCTTATTATTTCTTTCTTTCCGTTTGAAGCAGATAGGTTAAACCTTAGGTAATTTGTCTCGAACCTGTCGTCCAAGCTTTACCACTTGAACTCCTCCCACTTTTTTCTTCTCTCTCCTTCTACACCACTATCTCTCGTCCTCTATTTCTCATCCTTTCACTTACATGCATCACTTCTTACCTACTACTACTTACTTGGCCTACATACCTAACTCCTACACTACATACGTACGTACGTACATACATACACACATACATACCTACCTACATACATATCTACATACCTACATTTGATACATACATACATACATACACGTCTCCGCTCCCCATTCTTATCCTTCGTCTTTTCCAATCGTGAGTACATAACGAGAAGAGAAGCTTCTTTTTTTCTTTTTCTTTTCTTCTTCTTTTTTTCTCCCCCTTTCCTCTTCTCCTCCTACAACTAATACATATGATTTGGGCCTTTGGTTCGCGCGGCAACAGTCAGGCGGATCAGCGAATATACTCGATTGGGTTACCCTCATGCACACTGCATACTACTAGGTAGTTAATCCGCCCGCCCATTCGAGCCACGACATACAAGTTTTCTGTTCTGTGGCCGAACGTGGTCGTGCTTCGCTCCTCTCCCGCTCGTCGACCTTGTGCTTTGGGCTCCGCTGGGCTGTCGCACTTGCAACCTTTCCGCCCTCCCGTCCTCGTCAATTGGTCTCTAGTGGAACTTGATCGCTGCACGACGAGCTTCCTGAGTGACTGTCGATCCGCCGACTCTGTTTTCCCTCCTGCTCTCTGGGTCTGGGCTGGCTTGAGAGAGACTTGACAGTTCATCTCGCGCTTCTCTCCCTCTCTCCCTCTCTCTCCCACACACACACACACGCACGCATAGGGTCCGTCTGTGTCTGTGTAGTGTGTGTGGTGTCTCTGTCTGTGCCTTTCGCATCCTGTCTACATACACTACCTACACTACACTACACTAACCTACAGTCCTCCCTCGCATAACCCCACACTCCCATACGAGCGCTATCTCTCGCCCTTCTCCATGCCACCGATCATATCGGCTCGCTAACCTCCCACTTTCTTCTGACTTCCCCATTTGCTGCTACCCTCGACATTTTCGCCGCACGCAAGCCAAAAAAAAAAAGAGGGCGGTCAAGTTCTGCCATCCTGCATGCCAGTCTAAGCTAGCCACTGACTGAACACCTGTTGTCCAATTTTCCCCCCTCTTACGTCCACGCCGTTCGCTGCAACTCGATTCATCGACCTGCTGCGTTGTTGCTTGTTCACCCTTCGTCACTTGCTCTCTTCCTCATAATACAGGTCAGTCTCTTTTTACTTCATCTTTACCCCTCTCCTCCTATTCTTTTTCTTGTGATGGACCCTTCCGGGTCACTCTGTGAATTACGTTGTATCACATCTTCTCCTCCTCATCCTCCTCTTCTCTCCTCACCACCTATGTACACCGCCTCTATACTCCGGCTTCCGTTCCCGCCGCCTCCGGCTGCTCGCCGCTAAAATGTATAACAACAAGGAGAAATCCCGCAAGTCCATCATCAGAATGGACCCTGACTGTGCCATCTGCCATGCACCCGCCAACCTCGCCTGCGATTGCGAGGCTAAGGGCCTCGAGGTTGCTGTCCGCCAGGCAGAGTCCCGCATGATGCAATCGGTATACAATGACATACGGTATGGCAATTCTCGTCTCGTCTCGTCTCGTCTCGTCTCGTCTAGCCTTGGCCCAAGGACGACGGCCTTTCCTCCGCCTTCCCTCCGCCTTCTTAGCTAGCTCGGTCACGTATTAATGCTTCTCGTAGTTCTTGGGTCCGAGCACATGCTCAAGACTACATCCTAGAGTACTTTAGATTACTCACCGAGCGGCGAAAGGCTGCACATAGTTCACATCTAGAGCGATTGACCGCTCACGCTTATCATTATTTTCATGCACCCCCGCATCCGAACGAAATTGCCGCCGCCCAAGCCACTCTCAAGCGAGGAATCGATGAGGACTGGCAGTCGAGTGTTCAGCGGTATCCTGAGGTGTTGGAGTACTTTTACAGCTTGGTCGAATTGACACTACCCCCGGATGATGAGCCGACCGTCAAGGACCCCCCGCTGAGTGCATTGAGTGGATCACGGAAGGCTAGCAGACGGAGTTCGACCGTCGCCCCCGAGAGTCATTACGACCGGGAACGAAACAACCCTCTCGCCAGGAGGACGCCGCCGCCGCCAATTGAGCGAAGGACACCTGCACCGGTCATGGGAAACCCACTCGCACCTACACAGCAAGTACCTTCAAGACGGCATAGCTTCCGTCCCCCCACAGCCCCTCCACAAAGTTATTATGGTGGTGGTGGTGGCGGCGGTGGTTATTAATCGGGACAGTTATGGGAGGAAGATCAAACCCTTCTGTCCTGAGGTTACGATAAGGATTCTATACTTCTTTGCCTACATATAGTATAGCCAGTCATTTCGATCCTGGTCTATACTATGTTACCCCGAGCATCTAACAGGAAATAAAAAATAAGCACCAAATAAATTAACACCCAAAAAAACCGGAAAGCGGACTCACTTCACATTACCCATTACTCTACAAATCTCAACTCCGGAAGGAGCACAATAAAAAGGAGAATAACGAAATTTATTTTTCACGAGAATATGAACCACACACATGATTCAAAGACATTTGTTGCATGTATGAAAGAGGAGGAGATACCAGCCCGGATTTACAATTCTGCATAGCGGCGGCACTCAACCACTTATGGCATCATTTTAGCCTTTTTTTTTTACGAATTTTTTTACATTGACCACCATTTCTTTTGTCATATCTAGTTATGGATGGATCTCTGATGTTCCCCTCTCTTTCTACTGCCTGAGATTTCGGGTCAGCAACCCCCGGCTCGATATTCGGTCTGTTACTACAAGGCTTCATTGGCGTTATGGAGTTGTCGCAAGACAACGGGTGGGTGATTTTGGCATGGACATGACTGGGCGAATTTGGGAGCTTAGGAGCGTTTTACCTGTCTATCGAACTATCTATCCGCCTTTCAGCCAACTCAGTTATTATCAACCAACCCATTTATGCACCTTATAGCCTAGGTTCTATAAGATTGGGCTTTTCCCCTGTCTACTCATGTACTTCGCGTAGGAAATCTGTTCAAGAGTATGATATCCAAAAGGCTTATTCGGGTACCAAAGAATCACGCCCAAATACCATAACACCAATAAAGCAAGTTATGCGTGTTTTTGTGAGATATGCATAAGTATCCTTGTTGACGTGACAGCTACCTATCATACTTGTCATGTGACCGAGGCTGGGGGAGGAATCTCGAGCAACTGACTCGTGGGTTTATATGCCTTGATAGTCTTTCTCCCGACGTACCTAACCATCTATCTACATGATATGCAGTTCAAGCCTGCCACCCACTCGGGAGCCCGCTTTGGCTACTCCAACAGGATGTTATGCCATGCACGTGGCGTATCACTCACGCGCTCTCCGAGGGAGCCGCAAAATGACGAACACGTAGTCTAGACTCCAGGTAGGGACGGGACTGGCAATTACGACGCGTCCTTCCCAGCCCCCTTCCTTTCTACTGCCCACCGGTCCCCTCCGCAGGGCTCTCATTCGGCTTCAACTGTTTATCGGACAGAGGGGAACCGAATGGTTTAATAACGACCTTCCCGACCGTCCTCCGCCTGCTTGCAGTGAATAAGTAGGTAGATAGGCTGGTTGGTAGATAGTCATCGACCTGTACCCGAGATTGGTTGCCCTGTATCGAAGAAACTTCGCTCTGGATGCTTCAGTAAATTAGATTTAAACGTGCCCAAGCCCACGGGTGAGGGGAAAGGAGGAAGGAGAGCAAAATATATAGGTAGGATGCGAACATTTGATCAGGCATGTCATAAGCACTCAGGCATACCACGTCGTTATATAGGTACGTAGAATACCAGGACTGACGATGTGAACTTGTCTCCTGATATGGAATTCAACTATGAAGCCTACGAAGTAAATAAATCGCGAGGTCGATAGCCGCGATACCCGGGTTTCTTTTTTTTTTGTCCCCTTCCCCCTTCATTTTGTGACTTTACGACCTAACTTCAACCTGTCTCATCTTGCGTTGTCTCCCTTTTTCTCACCCGTCAAGACTTTGGCTTTCTTCGTCAAGGAAAGAAGAGAGAAGAAGAAGAGACCCAAGCAAAAAAACAAAACCCGAAAGCGCATGCCTATGATTTGCCAAGGCTCACGACTCGTCCATTCCACCTGACGGGCAAGCAGGTTGCTTAATCTATCGAGAAATCCGTTTTCCCATCCCGACCTATCTAGTGAAGTTAGTGAATCTGACCCAATAGCAGCGAAGTGAAGCGCGAACCTGCAGCTCCCAGTCCCACTTCCCTCTCTCTATCTCTGTCTCTCTCTGTATCCTCCCCTCCTCTGCCCCCTCCTCTTTCTCTCTCTCTCTCTCTCCCCAGAACTTGGGAGTAGGTACTTACTTACATACATACATACATACATACTATCCATACCATATCGTATCTACTACCTCCTATCTCCTAACTAACACCGCGACAGGGCCATCTCGGAATAGGGTACGGCGTAATGTTCCGAAACCCCCCCTGCCGTAGATTTTCGTGATAGAAGGAAGAGAGAAGAGGGGGGGAGGGGGGCATATCACGTTTTAATTTCTTTTCTTTTTCTTCTTTATCTCTACCTCTTCTTCATTCATGTGAGTTTGATGAATGACTGATTATTAAACAGTCATAAAATCCGATCTCGGTGCCATTTTCTTCTTCTCCTTCTTTTTCTTCCCTCCCCTCTGCTCCCCCCCTTCCCTCCTTAGCCCAACAAAACTTTAGAAACCCAACGCCATTATCGCATACACACTATCTCTTTTCTTTTCCTTCTTCTCTATCAATTTTTTTGGGTTCATCTATCTTACCCCATGTGTAACGCTTATTATACCCAAATATGGAACAGACCCATCCTCCCCCCATCCAAAAACCCGCAAGCTCAAAGCTCTCCAATGTACCCCATCTTTCCTCCCCCCTCCCCCCTCCCCACACACATACATACCACCCCGCGCGGAGGAGGAGTAACATCTCTAGGTTGACTCTACCTACTTCTGATTTGACTTTCAAAAATAAAAGGGAGTACACACGACAATGACGATATGTCGAGAAACACCCCAACAACAAGGGACCAGGGAATACACCTAAGCGATAACGGCAAACAATGGAGACGGAGGGGAGGAGGGGGGGGTAGGTAAGTAGTGGCCACATACCTACCACTACTGGTCTTACTACCTGACCCCCTATCTAAGGTTAGGTAAGTAGGTACCATGGATGGCGGGTACATAGAACGGAGATGAACGAGGGACGACGGGATGACCCGGCAGCGGTGGATGATGATGAGCGACGTCGGCTTACCTATCTAGATACGGGGGCTATATATATTACATCTACCTAGACACAGATCATCGTCGACCTCACCGTTGGTAGTTTAGTCAGTATGCACTAATAGTTCGGCTAAGAGTCTCTCTTCCCCTATCCCTTCTTTTCGCTCCGCTCTCATATATATATATATACACCTACCTGCCTATATACTCTATATTCCTCTCCTATTTCCTTTCTTCGTCTCATCATCCACCTTCTTCTTCTTCCGCCCTTCTTCCGCCATTCCCTGACCTCTATCGCTGTTTATTTTTTTTCGAAACAGGAAAAAAGCAAAGTCCATGGTAAGGCCAGCCATCTCATATCTTTATTACATATAAAACGACATACCAGACATCTGGACATAACACATATACATGCACTAGTAGTCGAAAAACCACACACACACACACAAATCATGTCCATATTTAGTAACTAGGTAAGCAATACTGAAGGGTTGAAGCGATAAGAGAGAGATTAGGTAGAGAGGAGGCATACGTAAATAACATACATGCCTAACCACCCCCCCACACCATCTCCCTAGATTCAGGTAGGTTAGGTAGGTACATCATTAGTATTAGCCACGTGCATCACCTAAGGGAAAATGATGAGAAAAAAAAACCCCTAGTCAGGATTCGACGGGAGGAGTCATAAGGGACGGGACGATGCCGTCTTACTCAAGTTTATAATAATTAGATCCATCCATGAGGGCGGGGATGTATTGTGGCTTGGGCAGCCAGGGGGGAAACCTTCTAACCTGTGGATATTTTTGCGCGAAGTTGTCGTTCACACGAACGGCTCAGTCATACAGGGACATGCTTAGGCTTTTACGATTTCCTCTTGCGCTCTTTCTTATCTTAAGGTATTAAAATGCCCTTTTAATTCATGGTACAATAGCCCAAGGGACCTAGGAGTCTATAGAGATACCTAGGGTAGGCTACGTAAATATATATGCTAAGTGCAAGGAGATGGAGGCAAGAAGGTAGTACAGACAAGCGCCTCGATGTTTTTGTAGGGGTGGAGGTGAGGTGATGGTGGTGATGTTTCAGTGTGTATATTCCTCGTGTGTCTCGAGATCCGTTGCCAACATTTCCCAGGCCTCATCGGATTCGGGCACAATACGTGCTCGGATCTTACCAGGTCTCTGAACTTGATATCGCGGTCCGGCTGGTATGGATGACTTTTGTGGGTCACCAGGTCCGGGGATGACGGTCTGTGCATCGTTCGCGCTCGACTTCTTGGCAAATGGTGGCTCGGAAGACTTGCTGGAATCTTATTCCTTCTCCTCCAAAGATGCATCCTTCAGGTCCGACGTCACCTCCGCCACCTTGTCCTCGGCTTTCTTATCGCCATTTACACCGTTAGATGTGCCATTAGCCTCGGCCAATTCCTCCGCCTCGATCTTTTCAATCTCCTTCTTAGCCTTCTCGATATTCTACGCCTTGTCAGTAACTAATCGTCAAGTACCAACATCCGCGCTACTACTTACTCGTTCAGTCTGGGCCTTCTGGTCGGACTTCCAGTGGTCTAGCTTGGCCTTGACCTTCTCCACCGTGGCGGGGACGTCAGCAGCGCTCATGGGGGGTTCGACGCCCAGGAACGCGCAGTCGTCAATCACAGAGGGAGGGCAGTTGAAGCCCTTTTCAGCCGTGGGGGCTGCAGCGCCGCCCTTCTTTCCTTTCTTGCCCTTCTTGACAGCAGGGAGGTAGTCATCCTCGCGATCTTCTTTCCGAACCAACTTGGTGCCCTTGATTCCGGCGTCGTCGACCTTGCGGGACGCCTGAGCGGTCAGGCCACTCTCAGCCACAAGAGGAGCCTTCTCGGTAGAAGTGGAGGCCGGGTCGAAGAAATGCAAGAGGCTGTTGGCTCTGCGGATCTCCTCTAGATAAGCGAGGTCACTAGCCTCCTCAAGCAACTTCTGCGCGCGCTCCTTCTTTCTCTCCTTTTCAATGCGTTCACGCTCAGCCTTCTGGCGTTCCCGGATTCTCTGGCGTGCCTCTCGCTCATACTCAGCATATGCTTTCTTGGCGCCGTAGTAGTCGTCCTTGATCTTGCGCACAGCTTGGAATTTCTCTTGCTGCTCAGCCTGTAGCTTGCTCTTCTCATCTCGGAGGGAGTTCAGATTCTTGAAGGCCTCATCCTGTTCAGCCTTGATGCTGTCAATCTCGGCCTGGATCTTGTTGTACTTCTCGCTTAGGGCGCGGGTCTCGGGGTCTTCCATGCTGTCCTTGATTTCCTTGATCTTGGCCTTCAGCTCGTCGATGGACTTCTGCGAGGTGTCGAATTGGGCGAAGTTCTTGCGCTGCTTTCGGAGGTTTGATATCTCGACGAGGGCCTTCTTCTCGTCGACGATCTTCATCATGCCACTGTTGACCTGCTTGTCGAGGCGCTCGATCTCGCGGTCAACATCCTCGACACTCTTGAAGGGCACCTTTCCACGGGCATTTTTCTGTTCGGCGATACGGGAGCGGAGCTGTTCATCAAGGCGCTTGATCTGGTCGAGCTTGGAGTTGCGGGCATTCTTGCCAACTCCCTGCTTGTTTCGGATCTCGTTGGCTTCGGCAATGAGTTCCTGGCGTCGCTTCTGGGCGGGAGTTGGGGCACCGTCCTTGTTTCTGTTGGGCAGGGCGATGTCGACCTTGGCCTTGATAGCGTTCTGGATGGGAAAGATTCGATGTAAGCTTCAGCCGGTTGCAACGGGAACAAGACCTACGTATTTAGCCATTGACTCTTGGTATTCCTTCTCAGCCTTAGCCAGGCGCTCATTGAAGAGGCCGACATCAGGCTTCTCGGGCCGCTTCTTCTCGGCGGGTGCCGGAGCAGCAGCGGGAGCAGCAGCAGGAGCAGCTCCTTCAGCCATGGTGAACAGGACAGGTGGACGGGTAGAACGGGTAAGAGATGAGGAACGAGGTAAAGAGAAAGGCAGAGAGAGTTGGCGACCCTACCCAGTCCAAGACAGTCAAGTTAATGATGTCTTGTAAGGAGTATAGGGGGAGGTAAGATTTTGGATCAGCGAGCCCTAAAGAAAGGGCCAGATTTCAGGGTCCTTAAAGAGATAGAGGGCTGCAAGAGGTTGCAAGGTTGGTAGCCATTCAATGGGGGAAGAAAAAAAAGACAGAAAGAAATCGGCGCATTTGAATTTCCAATTCACCAATTCACCTATTCGCCTATTCGCCTATTTTTTGGTATGTGGTCTGTGCACATAAAGACACCTATGTACTACATACCTACATACCTAGGTACTACCTACTACCTAGGTATGTACAAAGATATATATACCCTTAAATACTATCAATGTAGGTACTGTACACTACAATGTATGTACCTAGGTATGTAATTCCGTGTATCGACCGAACTTATTCCGTGCCTATGTACCACTAACATGAAGGTTCTAAACTCAAGCTCAGACCATTCAATCGGTGTGCAAGGGAGACCCACATAACATACTATATGTACCTAGGTACTACATATGTACCCTTGGAACGACCTGGAACTTTGTCAATGGAATTTTTTTATAGTGCAAGGCTGAACATTGATTGATTGATTGACTGATCTTCTTCCATTGTCTATCCATCTTTTTCTTTTTCCTTTCTTTTTCTTTTTTATTTACAACCTGCAACACAACACACCTAACTCGAGTTCGACCTTTTCACCGATATCCTCCAAGAACAACAGACAACGAACCACAACACATTCAACCTACCCATCGAGCACTTTGTTAACGGCGAACTCAGTTGCCCATAATGGCGGATTTGGGCGACATGAATGCGGAGGCGAACGAGAAAACCATAGTCAGAACCTGGCGCGCGTGGAGGACAGTCCACGAGATGGTTCAGGATCGAGTAAGTCGCTCTGCAGCCCCCTCAGTCCCCTCCAGAGACTCTTTTTTTTTTCTGGCATCATGATAGCAGCAGCTATCGCTTGTTGGACAGCCAGCTAATGCGCCAGCAGGGCTACGAACTGGCGGACACCGAAGTCAAGATTTCTCTCGACGAATTCAAGCGACAGTACACCCAAGCCGATGGCACCGTCATGTAAGCCTATTCTTTAATCCCTCTGACGCATATATCCAAATATATCCCGGGCACCTGGAGTCTGACGAGAGCGATTGTTACATTGCGTAGGCGCACGAGCCTCAAGTTCTCCGCGCGCCCGAGTCCAGAGATGATCAAGAAATACACGCCGCCAGCCACACCCTCGAACCCCGATCCTCAGCCAGACGTTGGCACCATCTGGGTCGAGTTCTACAACGAGGAGAACCTGGGTGCGGACCAGATGCGCAAGTTTGCCAAATTTTGCGCGCACGAGCACTACAAGACGGGCATGCTGGTGTCCAACGCGGCCGTGTCCTCGTCAGCCAAGAAGGAGATCGCCAAGTTCGCCCAGTGGACCACCATCGAATGGTTTCTCGAGGAAGACCTGCTCATCAACATCACCCACCACGATCTCGTACCGCGTCACGTCGTTCTCAGTAGGGATGAGAAGGCCGCTCTGCTCAAGCGCTATCGTCTCAAGGAGACCCAGCTGCCGCGTATCCTGCAGCGCGACCCTGTCGCCAAGTACTTTGGCATGAAGCGCGGCCAGGTAGTCAAGATCATCCGTACGAGCGAGACTGCCGGACGGTACGCCAGTTACCGACTTTGTGTATAGAGGGGATAGAGAGACGAAGTAAGAAAGAAGCAAGGAAGAAAGGGGAAGACTGGGGAATAAGATGAGGCGCAGACGCACAACCACAAGAGTGGAATAGAGAGAAGTGTTGTGTGCTGTAGAGGTCTTGCGAGGCCCTTATTCTCCGACATGCATACACCCAAAAACAACCATAGACAGGCGTCTGCGAAGGGCGGGGAAAGATGTTTAGCATGATACTACTACTTTACTACCTTTACTGGCAAGAAGCAAATCGGCGTTTTTCTTTTTCACGGTTTCCGAAACAAATACTGCCCATTTCAGTGGTTGGAGAAGGAGGGAAGGGAAGAAGAGGAGCAAACCCGAAAGGCTCCTGTTCATCTGGCGTTTTTGAATGTTCGACGCTATAATTGTCACCTACCTAGTAGGTATTCAGTCCCATTTCCCCTGAAATCAAATCACACATTTCAGCATGCACATCTATCTCGTCACTTTGCATTCCTCCATATGGTGATAAGTGTTTTAAGAACCCCATACGAGCTCATAACCTAAGGGGTGAATATAGAGAAGGGAAGACCACTCGTATTCCGACACGGAGCAGAGACCCCCGTGAGATAGAGTGGGAGTGCTTTATTCTTCCGTGGATAATGAATGGCACTTCGTAACAGAGGCAACATCAAGCGGTTAGGTGTAACCTCCTTATGTGGCCTACCTTACGTTACCTCCTGCTGTGTCTCGCCCCCCCTGGTGATCCCTTTACGAGGCATCACTCGGCATAATATGTATAAGGCGGACAGGTAACTCCCTGTTTTCATAACTGGTAGACCAGCTAGGTAGGCTCAGGCAGAACAGATTAGATAGGCAGGCAATAGGAGTCACCAGTATGGGCTTGATGTAGCCTTTTCATGAAAGCACGTTGCAGCTTACATACCTGTAACGGCTCCTGTTCATCCTCATCTTCATTCTCATTCTCATCGCCAACATCCTCCGACTTGATCTCCGACTCTTTCTTGCCCAATCCTGACTGTCACGTGTAAATTTCCCTCTCTATCACACTTCCCTCGGCTTCTCTTTTTTCTTTTAGTAGTAAGGCGAGGGAAGGATAATTTGTTGAATCCTTTCAATGTGACCTTGTTGCGCAAGAGGTTGTTACATTGTTATCAATCAGATAACCAGTCAATCAGGTATCGGAAGACCTAGTAGAAAGACGTTGATGATTGATACAGTCCCAACAAAAAAAAAACCAAAACCTTTTAGGTCCCGTGGGCAAGGCACGTTATGTATCTAGAGCAGGTTTACCCAAGAACAGGTGGGATGTGATGGTAGGGGATAAGGATTGGGGGTTTAGGGGGACGACGAATTAGTTTCCTAAAACATATAAAAAGGGAAGAGTTACATACCTAGGTACCTTTCTAGGTAAGGTGTCAAAAAAACGAAGGGATAATGCCCCATCTCTCCCTCCCATTGATGCCACTCTACCTATATCGGACTATAGCTACCTAATCTATATAATAAAAGGATCTGCCTCTAGTGCTGCTACATCCTACGGACTTGAACCAGTCTATCTAGTTTAAACCAGAAAGCCTCTGCCTTACGAATTTGTGTCCACTGGAGCTACAGAGTAAATACATACACGCGCGGGTGATAATTCTGCCTTCAGCCTCTTTTGTACGAATCATCCTACCTACTACCTTAAGTCCCTAGGAGCTCAATGTGATATGCCTAAGTACATACCATCCTTCCTCACGTATCGCTACCTATACGTCGTAAGTCCGATGATAAAGCACCGACCGGGAGCATATATCATATTTCAATGTCCATACCTAGATGGGCGGTTGCCCTTATCGTGCAACAGTCACATCGAATAGCTAGGTATATCATAGTCTCATACCAGAAAAAAAAATACGATGAATATACTCGTAAGAGACATGCTGAAACCTCTACCTACCACCTATCTAACACGAAGGAAGGGGGAAAAGGGAAGGGAAGGGGTTGTGTTCGGGTTTAGTATTGTGGGCTTCTTTATTCAGCCTTACAAACCCTTCAAAACCCACCTACCCCCCCTCTCCTAACTCTCCACCTCCTGGCCTACCCAAAAACAACCCCTGTTCTCGTATTCTACACAAGGTATGTACCAGACATACCTAATCTAGGTAAAGTACTAGGTTAGATCCATCCCTCCTCCGATCCCCCAAACCCCCCCCACTCCCCCCCTTCCCCTTCCCCTTCCTAATCCATGAAGCTTATTAGAACATAGGTATAGCCACAGCCCTATAAGTTATTAGTCCCGGGTTATACTATATACTATAGTACACGATACACAACCCCATGATTACTGACCATTAGGTTACGCCCACAGAACCCGTCTATCTGTATGTCTGTCTATATCTTGTGTGTGTTTTTTTTCTCCCCTCTTGCATAAAGCTACATAATCAAGGAAAAATAGACACATTTGGGGAGGGAAGAGAGAGGGGTTCTTCCAGCGGGGGGGGGGGTTGGTTCCTGAAGTCGACGAGGGCATGAAGTTGACTGAACGGGATTCTGGTAGATTTACCCATATTTTACTTCTCTGTTTAAATCTTCCCCCCTTTTCAAACATAAAAATAAAAAATATAAGGGGCCCGAATTCGAACCTAATAATTAGGTAGGTAGTTGTAGAGCCAGAAGAAAGAAAGAATAGAAGGGAAAGAAAGAGAGAACTAAACCCCCTTCCTAACTAATAATCGATATGGTAACTATATCGACTGACGACACTAGGTTAAGGCGTACACATCAATATAGTACACACACATATAGCCCTATACCAAGTACTACTTATACACGCTACCACATCGGATCGGAGACATCTGTCTATCCGAGACCATCTTCGTTGTCGTACCTATATGGGTGTGTAGGCGGGGGAGCCCCTTGCAAGCGAGAGCGAGAGAGAGGCACGGGGGGGGGGGGGGCATACTAAGGTTTTAACGTTTAGTACATATGTATGTATGTATGCACTTACAGTAGATCGGCGAGGTCGGCGAGGGGTCAGGGAAAGGTCGGATGTGACCACTGCTAGTTAGGTTAGTAGGTAGGTAGGTAAGCCGGCCCTATATAAGCCGCACATATATATATACATACCTACGACTAACTTACACCACATTGGTCCCTATCGATGTATGTAGTGTACATTTGATACAAGGGACAGCCCACAGACATGGGGATAAGGGGGGAAGGGGGGAGGCTTTACTAAAAAAGAAAGTTGGCGAATGAACTTTGTACTCGCCTGTTACCCGAGCCCCGTCGTCGTCACCACGATACAAGTTGCGGCTCATGGGGGAGAAGGAAGAGGGAAGACGAAGAGGAGGGGGGGTGGCCTAGGTACCTATCTACCCCTACGCAAGGTAGGTCAACGTAGACACCTACATACCTAAGCTCTCTCTCTCTCTCTCGCAAGACTCAGGGTTCAGACCTGATGTACGATACCTAATACCCAATCCTGCTACCTACTACCTAACCTAGGTAGCCATAGTAAGTGTCGGCGCCGAGCGCAACCAGATCGTTTGCTCGGGATTGGAGTCCACAATAAGGATAGGTTACCTAGATATGTAGTCAGCCCCTCGGCTGAGACAAATGCGTTGAGCCTCGCCTAACCTACGCATACGCATGTTATATTGATACCTAATGCGTAGGTAGGTAGGTAGGTAGGTATCTTTGTACATGCGTATCTACCTTATACCCGCGTTCCCTTCCCCGTCCAAACCACACAAGATGCCTACAAGCTACACATACAAGTAGGTGAATTCAACAGCACGGGCATGTATATGTAATAATCTTAATCTTGATTATACTAAATCCTATACATAACAAACCTCTAAGCAAAATCAGAGGAGCAGAGCGGGAAAAGGTGAGAGGTATACACATAGATACAATTATTTTTCTCTAATTTCACAAGATCTGCCCTCGTGATAATGTGAAAATCCGCTTAGATAGGTATAGAATAAACAAAAAGATATCTGTAATTGCCATTGGCAGAGGGGTATATATATATATGACCATAACTAGGGAGGTATCAAATAAAACAAAAGCCGAAAAAAACAAAAGAAGTATAACCCTTCCAAAAAAAAAAAGATTCGTAAAGGATGCTGAACAGCCAAATAGTCCACATGTACAAGGTGCTGGGGGGGAAGGGTAGAGATGGCCACTCATCGAAACTCGTACAGAACAGGCCAGCGACGCACGACGTGTGAATGTAAAATACCACATACCACATAGCCTTGAAGCTCTCCTATCTCTACCTCGCGCCCTCCCCCCCTTCCTGTATATTTAACCTTCTGTAGGATTTCTGTGTCCATAAATTTCCCTTTTTTTTCATATTCACGTCCTCCTAGTCCCGATTTCCTCCTAAGATTCCAATACCGAATACCGAATACCAGATAAATGATTCCCAAAAACCACTGCAACGCAGAGATTACCATAGTTCCAACTCGCTAGCGTGATAAATTAATACCAAGTCAGGCTTTTAGTCCATGTTTCCTCCCCTCCGAAGTGTGTGTTATGACCAAATAAACGCCAACCCAAGTTTGTATAGAACCTGGACCGATAACTAGGTTCGTTGCCTCAGAGCCGGGGTTTTTTTTCCCTACCATCCCGTGTAAATGAACAAAAGCCCGCCCAATTATGTAGAATGTGTATGTGTCCCCTCCCGTAATTTAAAACAAAATCCCACGTCGTTTCGAACGACCGGGTTCCTCTGCCGAGTATAGGCAAATGATGTATAACAAGCAAATATATTGGTACATATCTTGAAATAATTTGTTCAACGTCGTGAACCTCATAAAAATGGTTAGTAGCGTGATTGTTTGTTGGTACCTGCTGACAGGATGATAAAAGCCTGTGCAGGATTTTAATAAATGTTGTATGTGCGCGTTAAAGGCCTGTACTTGTAATCTTATATTATTTAAGTAATCCGCCTGGATCCATAAGTGGTGGCGAGTTGTGATCGTCGTTGGGATCGTACGGCTGCTCGCGGGGATGTTGGGGTATAGGTTGTAGTTCAGTGGCGCTTCTGGAGCCAGACCGAGAAGGCTTCGAGTTGAAAGGGGTCAATAGACCCCCCAAATCGTGCAAAAGTGTCTGAGACCCACGTCGTAGACCGGTGGCGCTTGCTGTCATCGTCGGCGAAGGCGTGCCATGAGGCGAGAGTGGCTCTACGCTCGAGTTGTAACTGTCCCGTATACTTCGTGACGTCTCGCTGTCAAGGAGTCCTCCAACATCAAAAAAGGAAACTCTGCGGGGCGTGGCGCTCGAACCGCTCCGGATGGAAGCTCCTATCGGATCTCGAGATAGGAGAGAATCGTCACTGCGTTCAGCGTTGCTGTGTTTTCGCTGGGGAAACTGCCAGTTGTTCATCTCGGCAAGAGGTGCAGGAGAGTATTTACGAAGTCGATCTGTCTCGTCCTTGCCCTCGACAGCGCCTCGAAGCTCGCGATCCACCCCTAGACCTAGGTCCCTCACGAGATCTTCATCACTTCCCCAGTGCCTATGAAGTGTGGGCCGGCGCTCTGACGCCCGGTCCATCGACTCCGCGGCAACCGAGTCATGCCTGTACTTGGTTTTTTTCACTCCGCGGTCCCGAACGAAAGATCCAAGCACCAGCGCATTAGCAGCAACGGTTGCAAAAAGCAGTTCGACGGAAGCCAGGAGAGAGCGTGTCTGTTGATTTCCGTTATCCCACAAAATGTGGGGGATTCGATATATCGTGGTCCCGACGACGCTGAGGCTCATAGAGAACAGCAGGGTCAGCTGTATCTTCTTCTTCGGGCTCATGTGACTCGTTAGGATGATAGGCACCGGGAAAAAGACGAGAAGAAGGTCGGTCAAAATGTTACACGTCGACATTGTGATCAGTTGGGCGTAACCTTGCCGGCATTGGCCGCCCGGGTCTGGCATTACCTGCCAATAATGCTCGAAAGGTCGACATTCCGCAAGGTCTGCGATGAGCACGGCGACAAAAGTCGCAAACAAGGTAAATCGAATACCATGCAGAGTGATTTCGTGCGACCTCTTCCAGGTGATACTTGTCAGGCGCTTAAAGAATTCCAAGATGGCGGTTTTGAGGGTCCAGAGTCTAGAACTCACACAGTCATGTCAGTCCAACAACGCGCGAGAGAACGGGAAATAGCAAATTAGAGCCGAAGCACGAGGTGCTACGTAGGAGGCGCACATACGTTGCAGTGTAGAACATTCGGCTGGCGAGGACCAAGCCACTCGCAATGGACTTCTGTCGCAATTCCTCCGAAGTCAGGTGGGTGAACTGCGCATTGTTGGTACCATAAAGCAGGATGACGTGGACGCATCCCATGCGGAACCAGAGCGGCAGTATGGCCAAAGCAGCAGTCCTATCCTCGCGGAAGAGCTTCTCGGAGCGGATGAAGCGGCCTGCGACGCGCAGCAGAATGATGGTGGTGCAGAACAGGGTGATCCACCAGCAGACGAGCAAGGTGGGCTTGTCATGTTGGGGGGTATGCAACGGCGGCGGTGGTGAGTAGATGCTCATCTTGCCTCTGTTCGACGATGACCACGCCCGTCAACCTCCGCAGAGGGGGACGAGCGGGGAGGAAGAGGTCGTCTCCAGAAAGCTCCCACTGCAGGAAGACGGGAGATGTCGGTGATATAAAATGGTGGATTTGGGGTGTGGGCTGGCCGCCGAGGCATATGATCGCCGCACCAGGAAAACGAAACGCGATGCGATTCGATGCGCTGTGATGCGATGCGATGCGCTGCGCTGCGGATTGGTACAAAGACCCAGAAGACAGAAAAGTTGGGGCCGGGCGTGTTGCTATTATTATTATTATGACGTTTGACAGGTGGTCTGTGGTGCTCTGCCGTTGCTGGGGCTGTCAAGTCTATACGCTGATGCATGAACAATGCGATTATGCGGATGTGGGCGGGATGAACTATAAGACATCAAGGGCCGTAAGCCACGCATCGTAGGAAAAGAGAGTGGAGGAGGGTGAGGGGAGGGACAAGGTGAGATCACGATATGTCTTGGGGGTATATCTGATGGCTAGAAGAAGGGGAGGGAGGGAGAGAGAGAGAGGTTGACAGGGCTGGCGTAGGTAGGAATAGAGGAATAGAAGAACAATAAAAAAAACAGGTGAAGCCACGAAGAAATTCATTCGTAAAACAAGTCGAAGTCGCATGGAGGGAAAAGAAGATCGGGCGGGTGAGAGAAAGAAGTAATATTAGAACCGCTGCCCTCCCCGACTACTAGGTACTAGGGAAGTCGTGTTTGCACGTACCCATGTACTCTCCGTATGTACCTCATGTGCGTACCTGACTATGTACGTACATACATATGTGCGTGAGCATGTACAAGCACGACCGGGGTTGGGGTACTTTGGATTTGCCGCTAGACCCAATGCTCGATTAGAGGCGTTTTCCTCGAGGTACCTACTCAGTAAGGTAGGGACTTGGAGAGGGGCGGCCACCAGCTACCTCAATGCCTACATAGTTAAGTACTTACCTACCTACCTCCCTGAAGCTAGTCTTACGTGCTGTGCAACGGTCGAGATAACGATTGGACGATTGGCGGACAATGGACGAGAGATAGCGCTGCATCCATGTAAATCGACTTCCAATCTGTACCACACATTGCCATGTATCGACTGTATGTACCCAAGTACCTACCTACTCTCGTAGCTGAGGCGACAGGGTTCGTATTTGATATTTGATATCTCTGTCAGCTCATAGGTACGCTTTGTTCCCGTTGTCGAGTCCTCTGTCCACCTAGGTATCTGTCTGTTTAGGTGTGGGTATTATGCGATTGGTTCGTCTTCTCTTGTTCATCACAAGACCATGGCCTCATCCAACACAAGATATACCTACGTTAGAGGGAGGAAGAGAGGACAGGGGAGAAGGAGAGAGAAAGCATGCATGGCCATTGAGGGTCTGCCTTGCTTCCTACCTAGTTAGTCCATAGTCTGGTGGCTATTATCTACATAGTGTACATATGTATGTACGACTAGTGTGGGTTGGCCTCCTACCTAGGTTGTCAGAGTCCATCTACCTATCCCAATCTGCCCCAACTCTCGCTTCCCTACACCAGATACAAAAGACGCTTGTTAGGCGAAAGCGAACGGATGCGCCAAGGTGGTTAAGGTGGGAAGTCCGGGGTCCAGGGTTTTGGAACGACAGATGGCCCCTAACTACGTATCTAGTCTATTCGATCGGACAAGATAATCAACATGCCCAGGCTCTTCCTCCTAATCAAACGAAGTCCTGATGCAGATTAGAGGGTGTTGGCACAAGTTTCGGCCGGCGTCGATGTAGGTAGTCACACACGAAACTACTATGTATGGATGATGATAACAACCCCCCTCTCCTCCTTCTCATGATGAGCGTGTTCCACTGCTCCGTGTGCAGCGGCACAGCACAGCACAGCACAGCACAGCACAGCACAGCACAGCACAGCACATGTATAAGTATACTCCCTACTAGTGCATATTCTTCAAGCAGGTACCTTTGAAGTTGTGAGAGGGCTGGTTGGTTGGATGTGATCGATGGTGGCTATGTAGGTATGGTCGATAAGGAAAGACGACCATGACGATAGGTGACTCTAGACAGGAATGATCGACGATCAAGGTGAGAGAAAAAGGCATCTGGATTTTCTGTTGCTTGTCGGGGTGCCGTACCGCCTCTAGTAAAACCCTCCGAGAGATCACCAAGCCCCCCAAGCATCTGATTGGACGATATGCGTTTTACCAACTAAGAAAGAAAAAGTACCTATGTGCGTAGGTCAGTTGAGTGTAAGAAACAAAGAAAAACAGATTCAAATGTTATGACCCCAAGAAAAGAAAGTTATTAAATAGTAGCACGTATGTGATACACCAACCTAACCTAGATCATTCGGGTTCCAGAGTGACGGGACGGGAATTAGTTACCTATTCGGAGAACCAAAACCTTATGATTAGGTAGGTACTACCTACATCCCATCAATATACATAAAAAGGCCGTGCGCTCCGTTGTCAGATGGAAAAAGGGAAAAAGAAAAGAAACTCAATCCATTTCAATGTTGTACATACTATCGGGTTCCGAATTACATTAAAGACCGAAACCGAGCCTCGAGTTTCACCAGTGCATACGTACAGAGGTAGGCACATATGATTAATAAGCTACGCCACTCTCGCAATACACGACATTGTGCTCAAGCTACCTACTTCATGTTATTATTCTGACCAACCTGACTTTGCTATCTACATACTAGGCAGTACAATACTTATCTAGTCTACCTCTTGCTTACCTGCCTCTGTATTCCCCGACCCGACTACCCAACTAATCCATCTCATCAACCAACCAATTAAACCACCTAGATAACTATTAAACTAGCTCTAGACATTATTCGTGTGCATCAATCCACGCCATCTCTCAAACAAAAGATCCCCTTTCCCCCAACCCTTTATCGCCGGTGAACTGACCAACCGACTAACCGACTGGCTGACCTGACTGCTTGGTAGCTGGTGGCACGATCACTTAAAACCTACCTAGCAGTCGGGGTACCTAGTATCATACCAAGTTAGATATGTATATTATTGTTATTGTTATTATTATTATTATTATTATGATCGCTGTTATTATTATGACACGTGAAAAAAAAAAAGAAACACAGCCGCCTTATGGATTTCCGAAAGGGTAAAATCGTCGACCGAGAACACGGTCTATCTACCTAGGTACCTATAGTAGGTAGCTACCTATGCACTGACGGATTGCTATAAATAGAGTGTTTTAATTGGCTACCTTAACTGCCTACCCAGGTCCAGCACTATAGGTACTGTAGATCAGGGTCCATCCAGAGTGCACTTCACTTATACACCTACATACACATATGTGCGTACATACGTATGTATGTATGTCTCTTCATTCTATTAGTCCCTATAGGTGTAAGCCCTACGGCGCGTTGACGTTGACATGCCATGCCATGCCATGACAGGCTAGGTATGTCCCTGTAGGTAAGATACCTACCTAGGTGCCGGACTGGTGGCACGCATCGTGCGTGGCCTTGAGGTCTTTTTGTAGTAATAAGTCATAGTCATAGTATCGCGATATATAGGTAGGTAGGTAGGTATATTAAAAGAAAATGAAGCTATCATTGATACGGAGACCGAGAATGCTTTAAACAGGTAGTAGAGCCATCTTAAAAATGAACCCTATACCCACTACATGTGTACTAGTATTGGAACACTTGAGGCCACCAACCCCAATTTAGGTAGTAAGTACATAGGTACCTATACGTAGTAGTGACGATGATGATGACAGTTGGTGGCGGCGGCGGATGATGGCATAACCTAGGTACCTAGCCAAGCCGTGTGCCTGGGAAAGCCACTTTATGCGATTAAGGCAGGATGAAGCGAGGCGGGATATAAGAAGAGAAAAGAAAGAAAAAGAATTCATCATAATAATAATAATGATAATAATAAAATTAAAATAAAACAAGAAACCCCCCGAAAGTGTTTTACACATACTACTAACTAATGTACAGTACCTACTTACATACCTAACCTAGCTTTTTGAGGTTCTTTTTGGGAGGGAGGGGGGGGGAGGATGCGCTTCTGTCAGAACGTGCGCTAGGTACTTACTTACCTAGCTTCGCAGGGCTTTCGGGTTTTGAAGATGAGATCGTCACGCGAACGATGACCAGGGGGGCTGGAAACCAAAAAAGATATCGGGGCGGTTATTCCCTCCCACTAGGTACTACCTAGGTAAGTAAGTAACATGAAGTAAGTAAGTAAGCTTCGTACCTACCTTTGGTTCTCGTTGCTCGCTCTTCTTTATTTGCTTTATCTCTCCGCCTCTATTCCCTTTTTTGGTCGATATTTCTTATACTAGATACATAGGTATGTACTAGGTTGATTAAGTATGTGCTTTTAAACTACCAGACATAGGTAATCCTGCCGGGCGCTAGCTGGACGGTTTATTGTCATGTATCCCAGCATCCCGCAACCGAGGAGGACCGACCCATAAGTAAGGTAGGTTAGGTAGGTAGACAAGGACCCCCGTCCCCCCCATCTGCATCATATCTCATAAGCGAAGGCTTGAACAAAAAAAAATAAGGTAGGTAGGTAGGGGAAGGGGGGTTTGTTTAAGGGTAAGGGCGAGAGAGGGGGGAGAGAGGAGGATGAGGATGAGGGGGGCAAATGAGGGATCTATCTCTCTTCCCTCATCGCGGTGATATGTAGCCGTATGGGAATCGTGGCCGAACGATACCCCTGTCAGGAATTTGGGGGTCACTCGACGATATCTTTTCCGGAGCTTCCCTTCAGAGAGAAAGAGAGGGAGAGAGAGAGAGAGAGAGGTGGTTGGACTAGGTAGGTAAAAGCTGTCTGCAAGCGGACAGAAGTTGATTCGGTATGTACTTTTTTTCTTTTCTTTTCTTTCCTTTCTTATTTCTCTCTGACTTACATGACAAGGGTATGGGTATGGGTGTGTGGATGTAGGTGTGGGCGTGGGTGTGGGTGTGGGTGTGGGCGTGGGTGTGGGCAACGTGGATCTTCAAGCGCGGTGGGTAACGCGGAGAAGAACTGCAACAGCGGGAGATAATGAAGGAGGAGGATGAGGAGGATGCTGGTGCTGATACTGATGCTGGCGATGCTGATGATAAGTCCTCCCAAGCCAGCGGCGCTGGGTGGCTGGGCTTTAGCTGCCTCGGCTTCCTGCAAGCTCGGTGATAAAAGCACATTCTCAGACAAATCTCCATACCGTACTTATTAGTCGTAGGTTACCCTACCTAGATCTTTGCCCTATCAGCCTTGCTAACCACATGCCAGTAGGCTACTAGGTATTGTCAGGCCATTGTATTGTGACCTTTTATTATCATACCGCCTTTCTCAAGCTCTTATGTATGTTATCAACCAACAAACTAACCTAAGTAACACCCCTCATCAACTCCTTCATATTAGTCCAAGATAGGTAGCAGAGAGATAAACATTAGTATAGGTAGTCCACCAATGTGCATACCCAAGGCTATACATCTATAACTCTATACCTTGCCGTATACTAGTAAAGATGGGTGGGCATGTTCTTACTATGTCTGGTACACCTGGAACATACATATATACTAGAGTCCATCTTTATTGAATGACGAATACTTTCATGTCTCAGACACGTGGGAAAGGTTTCCACTCGTTGCAGCTAGGAAGCCTGTGACACCACATCCCTACAGGTAGGAGGTATGTGTATGTATATGTATGTCTTGCGTGCACAACCGACAGCGTTGCCGCCTCAACTTGCTACCTTTTTTTTTCCCCCTTTTCTATCTCTCTTTTTCTCTTCTTGCTTATTTGGCAGCACAACCCTTTTGTGTGTGACTTTATGTACTTGTGTCTCCTGTGGAACTACGACCTAGAAACAGAAGAAATATTTCGTCTATCCTGTTTGTTTATTTGCTTTGCCCGCCTATTGCATATATGCAGTGTAGTGTACTGTAGTGTACTTTATCTATCGTAAGTTGCCGCGTATATGGGTGAATGAGGAGGAAGAAGAAGAAGAAGAAGAGCTGGAAAGGAAATCAAAGGTCTGATGTCAGATTAGGTAGTATGTGATGTAGAATACCCAGATTCTCATGTGATCGGCGAACTACCTACCTACATACACTATCTACCTAGGTACACTAACATAGAGAGAGATATGAGACCCGCGGTAAAAAGGCAACACAGACCTCGCCTTGGCTCTTTACCAGCTCTGGAATCCCAGAGGAATGTGGGTTGACGTTGCATCGAATGTCTGGTCGGCCCGGGTCAGCTTTTGGTTGGGGTTTTCTTCTTCTTTGCAGAGCCAAACCTTTATGGTAGACGCAGAACGGTGGGACACTTCACTGCATGTGTGTCTTACACCTGCAGATGACAAAGATGGGCCGCCCCCCCCCTTCACCCCCTCTAAGAGTAGGTTAAGTAGATAGGTAGGTAAGACCTAGCTGGAGCACCAGACCTTACAGCCTTAGTAAATGTATTAATCCAAAACCTTGTTTTTTTTTCTCTCCGGTTTTATTTCAGCGAAGCTAGGTACCTATAGTTAGGATTGTTATTACTTACCTAGTCTTACAAGCTATACCACAGGTGAGCATTGTAGGATTGATAGGTTAGATATCAAGCCATATTGATGGTAACAAGACTCGGACAGCATGATGAAGACGGGGGAAACCTAAAGGGAAAAGAAACAGCACACAGTAGAACAATCGCACAAATTTGCCGTCCCGTCTCACATGTCGTGCTCGCTCGTCATCCCTGCAACTTGTCGCTTTCCATCTTGGGCAAGATGCGAGGGCGAGCCGGTAACAGAATTCGGATTAACCCAAACCTGAGAGCTGCAATACCTATACCTACCTACCTACCTACCACATATTAACCCATTTTCTCACATGCTCTCGTCTCTATAAGCCAGTCAGCCTGGTAATTAATTACTCCACGCTCGGTATTGGAAGCTCATTTATATATATAGCTTATTAGGATCCTCTTTTCTCTCTCTCCCCCCCTTATAAATATCTCGGTGTTTCCACTTATTTTACACACCTTGCTTGTTCTTGTGTTTATGCTATCCCGCGTGAAAGGTATAAAGATAGAAAATAAGTACTGGGTAGGTAATAATAAGAGAGAAAAAAAGCTTTTATTAGAAAAAAAAAACCACATATCAGATCGCGGTATTGATCGATGGGTAACGTTACCGAGATCAATTTAGATGGGGGAGGGGGATAACAAGAGTCTGTCTGTTACATACATACATGCCTACATGCCTACATACTACGACTTCGTAAAAGAAAGCGAGCTTCCCCGTCCTTGCCTTACATATACGAAAAGTCCCACTAAATACCAGTGAAACCCCCCCGGCTTCACGATCTAGGTACCTATTTGGTTTATCAATGCTAGGAGTGTTAATGCTTTTTTGGCTGATCGTATTTTTCCCATTTTCCTTCTCCCTTTTTTTTCTTTTTCTTTTTCTAAGGTAGCTATCCCAACCGCAACACCACCGACACGAATAGTTAACTAGTTATGCTTGCTTGATCCTTCTCCGGTCAGACCACGATTACGAAGTACCACGCATAGACTGGGAAACGCATCTCAAGAAGAAGAAAAAGAAGAAGAGAAAAGGGCATTATCCAGGGGGGCTAGTCCCATTGTATCTCTATCCTTGTATGCCATGTTCTGACAGTACTATCTACTACAAACGAAGCTAATAGTAACAAGCGATTGTAGGATCTCTAGTTCTTCTGATCAGTCATGTTCGAAGCCCATACCCTCGTAGAAGCTTTTACCTACCTCCCTGAGCTACAGAACCAACTTAGGACTAGTCTTATCTCAACCGCCTACCTCTCCAGCAGTGATTGATACTTCGCTATAAGCGTGGCATCCAGGTATGTCCAGTATATGCTAACTCAATAGTACAAGTTCTAGATTACTCAAGGCCCAACTCCCCCACAATTCTCTTAACATGCAATTTCTCAGCCCTGCCCCAGTCCACGCTCAGGAGCTTCTCTTGCTTTTGCGTTACGTCAGGGGCTTTACCCTTATCAGTATCCCCCATGATATCCCACAGCTCGTCGACAACCTGAGCCCTCACCCTGGGCCATGGGTGAAGCATCAAGGCCCCCAGCCGACGGCGTGCTTCGTAGATGCCTTGCTGCTTTTTCTGCGCTATCTCTGATGTCGCCGCCATGGTCTGACCGCCTTCGGCTATCGTATCAGAAGCCTGACCGGCTACCACACCTTTGTCGGCGTCCACGTGGACGTCCACAGCTGCGATAGCCCCGTATACCTTGATACAGGCCTCGAGCTTGCGCACGCTACCCGTCTTGTAAGCGGCCTTCTGCACCAACAGACAGAGTTGTCGCAGGTTCAGGTCGTCATTGTGGTAGCACCTCTGTAGCAGGCCGACGTGGAACAAGTAGCTCATCACCTCTAGGGTCGGTATCACGACCCGGTCCTGGCCTGCGTACCCCTTAAGGTTGTGTATCAGCCCCGTGCAGACTCGCCGGAGGTTTTCGTGGGATTCTTCGCAAAATTCCGCAAGGGCCGCACGGCTGACGATAACGAGGTCCTCGTTCCCCGTGTCCGCTGAAGTCACTAGTCCTGCTAGTAGGGCGCAGGTGCACTCCTCCACGCTGACTGCCCAACCCGCGGCTATAGTCGGGTCTAGCTTTTCCGCGGTGCAGAGACGAAACAGGAAGCTGAAATACTCCTTTGATGAGAAGGATAGCTTGCTGAACTCTTTGAGGTAACTGTTGAAAATTTAGTAAGACAACAGGTATATCACATCAGAGCCTCTTAGTCATATCGAGTACTCACCTTGAGTGCAGTAACATAGCCAATGTCGATTGGGCCTCGACTCGTACCCGGTCCAGCTTTTCAGCCGCTAGACGCAGGACGCGTGGGAAGAGAGCGGAATAGAGTGCTTGTTCACCCTCTTGGTTCCCCCACAAAGTCTTAGTGGCCTTGATCGCCTCTAGTCGCACATGAGAGCCGATGTCACCGCGGGCATTGGTCGTGTAATTATCCAGACCATCAGAGATAACCCCCACAAAATGTAATGGTTGCCCCCTGAGCATAGCTCGATCAATGAGACTTTGAAGGAGTGCTACCCGTGTCTCGATATCCTCATCCTTGCCCCATCGTTCTGCAAGCACCCTACTCACCGACACATTCTCGGAGACGACGTTTTCGGTTTCCTCTAGAAACGCCGCTAGAGAATAGGAGCGGGTAAGGGCGTGAAAATATCCGTTGCCATGCTTATTCCGTGGAACTTGTGGCAAGCAAACTCTGTCACACCATGCTCGAATGATCCGAATCCGGCTCGAAGAGCTTGAAAAAATGAGAAGCACCAGAGCGGCCTCGGAGGAGGCCTTTATCACGTCAGGTTCGTTTCGATCAAGCCAGATACTCACTGCATCCTCGAGGGCATCTAACAGTTCGTCAACCTGTTCAGGTCGGTCACTCTGCAGCTTATCAACCAAGCCTACCGTAGTGGAAATAGGGGCAGAGTTTGCTTCATTGACGATAGAAGGGCCTGATTCGATAGATGTCTCCAGCTGACCATGTTGCACAATACTCATCATTAGAATTGGAGTCGAGGAAACAATCATTCTACCGACAGCCTCTACAATGAGCTCCGGTTTTCGATACTTGACCGTCCTAGAATCCTGTAAAATATCCTTAAGGGCATTTAGAAACTTGGAGACAGGGAATCTCTCCAACTGCTCTTTGTCCCGAATGATAGACGGGATATGATCAAAAATAGCCGCGAGACTTAATAATAGCCCATGCCGCTCCTCTACTTGTCGCACCTGGAGGGCTTGGAGACGTGACAAGAGTAACTCAATGGACGTACTAATATGTTCTGTAGCATCAGAGGCCCCGTGGTTAACCATTTCAGCTGTCAAGGTTCCGAACGAAGTAGCCGCGACCCTACGGGCACCGGCATCCTGATCACCAATACCTCGCCAGCCGAGATTTGCTTCCAGTAAGGCGCGACCATAGTGAGTAGAGAGCCTAGTTGCCTGCAGGGAAACCTCGTGTATGGCCCTGGAACGGAGAGCAACTGCGTGGTAGTCGACCGTCTGGACGACCGCAATACCTTTCTCTACAGTGTCTGGATGGCGACCAATTAGCTCTTGGAGAGCAGCAGACGCACCGCGTCTTATGTTACCAGCGGGATCCAATGATGCAGTTACAACTAGCTCAGTGGCAATGACTTGCAAGATCGACGCGGAAGGATCATGTCCTCTGGCAACCAGTACGGATTTCGTGGGCACTCGGAGAAGTTCAGGGGTGCTGTAACGGCGAGCCAAGGCCCAGATACCAAAACAAGATGCATCTCGGACGTTGGTTCCAATGAAACCACCAGATGGGCTTCGCTTCTCGAACGACAAACCGACAAGCAGAGCATGGATGATATCTGAAAGGTTCTCGGGCGGTGGTGATCGCCTGTATAGCAGGTGAGACAGCGTCAGCATCAGGCCGTGCCATTCCAGGGGGTCCACCGCCGTGAGGTCTCGAGTAGGGAGAGCCGAGGGGTCGGCTTTATTCTTCACCCAGAGGACGTTACGATTGAGGGACTCGAGGACAGCATCGATGACTTGCGAAGCCATGTCAGAGTCTAGTTTGAGGGTGATGATACTCAGCGCTTTACTGGCGGTAAGCCTCACGGGGGTGTCGTTGTCTGCTAGTCTTTCCAGTAAGTAGCCAATCGAGGACTCTACCATTTCGGTATCGGCCATAGTCTGCTCTTGCTTCCGTAGTATCAAAGTGATCACGGAGCGTATGACCTTGATCATCATTTTTCGAGCTAGAGCAGAACCGTTGATGACATTGAAAACGGCATTGTCCTCTGCGGAAATCGCCTGCGTAGCAGAGAATACACTAGACAGATAGGAGTCCATGATAGATGTATCTGCCGAGGCGCCTAGTACTCCGGCCAGGAAGGACAGGCTACCAATGTAATAGTATGGGGACTCTGGCACGGCATCTTTAGTCGGCTTGAGGGTGGACAGAGCCCATTGAACAAGAGCCTCCAATATGCCCACTTCTTGCATGTCTCTCCGCATTGCTAAGCGAACCAGCAGAGCCTTGGCACCGTCACGCTCCTTTCCCGGAGACCCAAGATATCTAGTGGCTAACGGTATGACCCTCAGGGTAATACCAGGGACTCGCGGCGGCCAATGAAAGCCGGGGACGGTGGCCTGGTCAAGATCATCGGCGTCGCCAGACGAGATAGTGGAGAGGTCGAAAGGTGCAAAGAACAACTGGGACAGCCACAGTAGAACGATATATCTCTCGTGCCAGGTCCACGAGGTGGTCAGGTCCGGCTTCGCAGCGGTGCTGCTCTCACGCTCCGAGTCCTCGATGGCGAGCAGCAGGAGCTCCAAGTATCTCGTCTCGACATTGAGGAACCTTACAATGACCTTCTCCCCGCGGATCTTGCAGAATGTGTAGATGATCCTGCAGATGGCGTCGGGAAGCGGGGTGAGGAGCTGAGACCTCAGGGACATGGACTTGGATCTCCAGCGGTCCCGCAAGCACTCGAGATACGCGCTCGCGAGGACGGGAAGCCACCTAGGCAGCTGCGGGTCGAGCAGCTGCGGCAGTTCTTGGAAGGGCTCCAGGAGCTTTGCGCACACGAAGGCTTAGCACGTGCGATCGGCTTCTGTAGGTAGGTCAAATGGGACTGGCGGGCGTACCTGGGATGTCAACCTAGAGGCTTCCCTGACGCGCACGCGCCGGCGGAGCTCGCCGTTGGGCTTCCGCAGGAACGGGCCCAACGAGCGGTCGAAGTCGGCGATGAGGTCGGCTGAAGATTTCTGGATAATTATATCCCGGTCCTGATCTGAAGCGTCCATAGTGTGAAGCCTTTACGCGAGTAGAGGAGCTTGGAAGTAGGAAGCACCGATAAAAAAAAAGGGGGGGGGGCTTCTTCTCCAATGCTCTCTGTGCCTAATGATATGCTCAGAGAAATAAGCAGTGCGTAAACCTCGTAAACCTCATTCGGGCATTGATGATAGGCTAGACGAACGGGAATTCCCTAATCTTGGTGAATCGGTAGTATATGCTCGTGTCAGAAATACATGCAGGCAGCAGAATTATGTCAAGTACTAGGTATACCTGGTGCTACTTCCAAATTAGGCACCTAAGGTTAGTAGTAGTAAAGATGTATGTAGGCGGGCGTCAACTCGGGCAGTTTAACCTTAGGTACATAATCATTATTGTTATTATGATTTGTTGTTTATATGCATACATTGTCTTCTGCTACGGTTGACCAGAGCGCAATCTGTAAAAAAACTATTTTTTTACTAGGCCTACGCTTAAAAAGCTATTTTAACTTAACCACTACCAGCTGTTGCCAACTGTTGCACCTATTGTCAGCGACGAAATTCAATATGCACCATTGTTAGCGATGAAATTCAGTATGCACCCGTTGTCAGCGATGAAATCTGGTGTTGCAGCCATGTCAGCGATAGAATCTGGTATGCCACTGTTGGCGATGAAATTCAGTGTGCAGCCACTGTTGGCGATGAAATCTGGTGTTGCAGCCACTGTTGGCGATAGAATCTGGTAAGTCAGGTATGCCATTGTCGGCGATGAAATTCAGTATGCCACTGTTGGCGATAAAATCTGGTGTTGCAGCCATGTCGGCAATAAAATCTGGTGTTGTAGCCATGTTGCCAATAAATATAAACTAGTAATTAGCTTTACTAGCAAACTAGTAAGTTAACTTTACTAGTTAATTTAGCTAGTTAATTTTGCTAACTTATTAGTTTACTAGTATTGCTAATTACTAGTTTATTAGTGTTGCCGACATGACTATAATACTAGATTTTATTGCCGACAGTAGCTATATATTAAATTTCATCGCTGACATGGCCACAGTACCAGATTTCATCGCCGACATGGCTGCAACACTAGATTTCATCGCCAACAGCAGCATACCAGATTTCATCGCTGACATGGCATACCCGACTTACCAGATTCCATCGCCAACAGTGGCTGCACACTGAATTTCATCGCCAACAGCAGCATACCAGATTTCATCGCTGACATGGCTGTATACTGAATTTCATTGCCGACATAGCTGCATACTGAATTTCATCGCCGACATGGCCACAACACCAGATTTCATTGCTGACAGTGGCATACTGAATTTCATCGCTGACAATAGTACATATTAAATTTCATCGCCAACAGTTGTTACTAACAGTTGTTAACAGCTGGTGGCTGCGACTTAATTAGTGCATTGGGGTATACCTAGTCATGAAAAATAGTTTTTTTACAGATTGCGCTCTGGTCAACCGTATTCTGCCTGTATGAGAAATGCGTTAAAAGGAGTAATATCCATTACTTAAACATCCTAACCTACTTACACACCTGTGTATTGTACCTACATAGGTAGGTACTAGTACAACCTTATGGTCACCTGCTCTATACCTTAATTCATTTATACTTTGTTCATATCACACGGGTCGTATTACCTACTATTACCTACTACCTACCTTAAGTACCTACCATCTTGGTGTCTTTCAACGTCAATCGTAGCAACCGAAAAAACCACGTGGGTGCTTTTACGCCGTCCATATCTCCAAGGAAGCCGGTTTTTGTACCAATATCCACGACGTCCTCAGTCCACGCGTCTGCTATACAAACGGAGGGACGATCATGATTAGCCAGTAAATGAGTTGGCGGAGGGCAGGTAATTTCTGGTTCTCTCCCCGGAAGAACACCTCCATTTATGTGTTGTGAAGTGGCCATTGTCCTTCCAATGAACGACACAAGGCGACCTCTTCCAATGAACGACATAAGGCGACCTCAATCTCCTAAGGTTAAAGAAAACCTGGAAAGCAGGCACCTAGGTAGGTAGGTATGCACAATATAGCCCGTACGTAAGGTTCAAAGCGGGCATCAATAGCGCTAACCGGTTAATAGTCGGGCAGCGGAATAGTATGGGATATCTAGATCCATCCATTCAAGCTGATTCAAACTGCATAATAAGGTTCGGCTAAGGAGGGGGCGGCGGCACCCATCAGAGCGGTTCTCGTTACACCGGCACACTGGTTTGCCAGCGCCATATTCCAATCCGTACCTACATAAACCATTTGTTCTGTGCCATGTGGTCAGGGGTTGTTGATTAAGGTACGGCCGGCTAAATTGGGTAGTATATAGGTACCTTGTACCTAGTAATGCCGGTATGCATGAATGTTTCGCACGTGCGAATATGTAAGGAATGAAGAGACAGCAACATCTTCAGTCTTTCCGTTGTCTTTGTTTCTTTCTTCTCCCCCTCCCTTCCTATCCCGAGATCTGCCCTGGAATGGCCCTTTGTGGGAAAGAGGGCATCATCAGCCGCAATGGGTCGGCAATTCAAAAAAACAAGAAGCTCGCATCACTTACGGGCCCCTGCTCCTACCCGTGGGGGTTCCGTCGATCGTAAAAGTTCCCCTACGATCAACACCCAACTATGGTTCCGTCGCCACACCCGAGCCGGCTAGAGGAAATGTTGGGTGATTACGACCTGGCGCGATCGCATGGTGAATTGACAAGATCGCCAAATTCATCACGATTTACTCACGGACGAGCCATACAGGTATGCAATAGGTATCGCATCCACATCCAACAAAAGCCTCTCGGCGCCAAGTTTGAAGGGGAAAAAAAGTATTCATTGTCTCGATTTGATAATCGGATCGCTCGCCAGCCGATTGAGGCCCGAGCTCTTGGGTATAAGTAGTATATCTAATATGAATATAAACAATCATTACACAGCGTTTCATTGCTGTCGCTGGATCGCGAGTTGACGCTGCCACTGGGGGCTCCCTGCTTCATATCCCGTTTCAGCCTTTGACAGGATCGCTGTTTTGCCTGCCTTCCTGAAGGATTACCAAAATAAAATAGTGTGCGAATATGTGTGTACGCATGCGTGTGTGTGTGTGTGTGTGTGTATGTGTGTATGTGTGGAAGAAAAGAAAAAAGAGCCCGAAATAATGATTACTATGCCACCGCGACTGCGCCCACGAGGACATCCAAGGCCGAGCTGTGCGTACCAGCGGTCGCATCTGAGAACGGACCATTCCAGGTGGGTCCCAGCTTGCCACTTGCGTCTCGGTTGTTAGCCCAGATCGCATCTGCATTGGTGAGGATGAAATTCTTGAAGATATCTCTAGGCGCCACTTGCTGGAGATACATTAGGTTTCTCATGAAGATCCCCTTGAACTGGGCCCCATCGCTTCCGCAGTCTGGCTCGCATCCTTCGTAGAGAATGCCATCCTTAGACTTGGCCGAGATGGCGGCGGTAGCGATGGTCGCGGCTTCGTCGAGGTACGATCCATTACCCGTGGCCTTGTAAAGCTCAACCAAGCCTCCCAAGATGACGCCTTGGTTGTACGTCCAGATGCTCTGTCCGTTGTTCTTGCACGCATCCGTGAGGCCGTCGTTGATTAGGTTGTCTTGGTTGATCAAGCCGCTGCCCTTAAACCAGGCCCACTGGTTCTTCGCAATGTCGAGGTAGTAGTTCTTCTGCGCAGGTATCCGGTTGGCCAGAGATGCCGCTACGCTTAGATATAGCTCGTTGGCGATAGCATTCGTGTAGGGTGTCACCTTGCTCCAGTAGATGCCGCCGCAGGTCGAGTTACCCTTCTTCATATCTTCGAAGATCTCTACGGCAGCTTCGAGATACTCCTGATCGCCGATGCCGAAAACACCGATATCGAAGCTGCGGATCATAGCCAGGGCCCACCATCCTTCGTCGTCGTAGTAGTCATTCAGGAAGTTATCAAAACCCCTCTTGCCGATAATTGACCGCTTCGAGACCCGGACGTAGGACGAGATAGGGATGCCGTTGAAAGAGAGCTTCTTGGTCGCCTGGATGGTTGTTTTCTGGGCCTGTTCGTACGTGTTCTGAATAATGTTGGGGATATCAAGATTCCTAGCCTGTACCGGTTCCAGAACGGCGAAGTCGGCCAAAATAGTCAAGCAGTTTGCGCTATTCCACCAGCCTGTGGAATCCCATAGACCAGTCGCGTTGTTGTACCATGTTTGCAGTGTCTGTATGGCGTTGACCGAGTTGGAAGCGTAGACTGCCTGGTCTGCGAAGTTGACGTGACTAGACATTAAGAAAACGGCCCGCGAGGCAAGGCCTCCAATGAACGAAAGAGAAACCATTATGAAAAGAAGATACAAGATATAGAAAGGAAGGGAACGGTGGGCAGGGGTTGGCACAGAGTTTTCCAGAAACCCCGGGGATGTGTAGGAGAAGAAATAGTTAAATACAGAAGAGGTAGCAAGCAGGGCAAGATATCTACCAACACCTCGAGTAAAGTGACCCTGTCCACATGATCTGCAGTGCAGCCTATATTTAGGAGGGGAGATATAAAGAGGGTACTTCAACCAAGGCCATGTCAAGCAGATTCAACACAGCCCAACCTTACCTAGTCGTAGGTACTCCGTACTACCTGCCAAGTCCGTCAGGGCTCATGAGTCTCTCGATCGAGACATGACCCAAGACCACATGTGTGGATCAGCTGCGCTTATGCTGCTGGGATGGGACCGGAGGAGGGATGAGAGGAGAGAAAAAAAAAGAAGAAAAAAAGGAACAAAAAGAAAAGAAAAAGAATGAGACAGTCTCTCAGCTTCTCATGCGGGGCGTTAAAGCTGTGGCAGGTCGGGAGGTCTAGAAGAGAGGTCGAGAGGTTGAGAGAGATCGAGAGGGAGAGAGGGAGAGAGAAGGGGGTCCCTCCCTCGCTGTTGTGTATGTACCAACATACATACTTACCTTGACCTACATACCTGAACCTCACAGGCTCTAGGTACACTACCCAGCATACTCATACTAGGTAGGTACTTAGTTGATTTCGCAAGGACATGGACATGTTGGAGCGGCAGTGGATGATTGGCGATGTGCAGCTTAGACGGGTCGGGAAGGGATGAACAGCTAAAGGAGAATTGCCGGGTTCAGGTCGTTGAAAAATGCAAGGAGAATTCTGATAGGCTGCTGATGGCGGGTGCGGTTTCAGAACCGGCGTGACTAAATTGACGGTGCCTTCGGATAGATTGACGGTGATCCACCCACACTAAACCTGATATCGTTAGCCAACCTTAGTAACCCCCACCAGGTACAAAGTCCGTAGTAATCTAGGTACCCATTTTGTCTCAACATACATAGTCAGTAAAAACCACACGTCGCAACTCACTTCAAATCACTTCCAGTATGTGAATCGATCCCATTCTAACTACTCGAGCCTCAAGGGGGGGAGGAGGGGACTCTGGAATCATTACCTAATTTAGAATCTAATAGCCATCTGAAAACAACGCAAGGTTGTCGGCAACGTGATCCATTTTGCAGAGGCAAAAGGCTTCACTTTGGATGTGGTTACAGTAGGTAGGTAGTATGTTTTCCTTTACGCGACGCGATAACTCCTATTAACTTTGGTACTTCCAGTTCTGTAAACTTTGTATCTGGTAAAGGGTATCAGGGCTGACTAGCGATATCGGGTTTAGTGTGGGTGGATCACCGTCAATCTATCCGAAGGCACCGTCAATTTAGTCACGCCGTTCAGAACGAGATTGATCTCTATGCCCACATACGTGGTGCATGCATGAGCATATGGATCATTCATGATCGGTTTCAGGGGTCCCATCGAAAAAACCACCTAATAAAGCGTGACGCTCTTGGGTGCAATACCTAGCCCCCCCTTTAAGCCCCCTCCAACCTTTCCCCTGGGCTTCAGGGCGCTTCAGGGTATCTTGCACCCGATCTGGACTAGTTTGGTGACTAGTGTATAGAGTTTCCCCGTTTTGGAATGAACAGGGTGACCCTATGGGGCAGAAGGCATTGGTGAAGGTTTCTTTCTACTACCTACCTAGTAATGGGCTTTGCTTTTCAGGTTGTATTTCCCTTTCCCTTTTTCCCTTTTTTCCGGTATCAATCGCTTATTAGCTTCAGAGGACAAAGACTTTTTTTTTCTTATTTCACACATACATACCTACACACACACACGCACTATCTTTCTCTCTCTTGGTTTCTCTGTTGTACTACCAACTCCCTACTAGGTATGTAAGTAATCACTGTGACTTGTTCACACTACCTACTAAGGTACTAACCTATGTACCTCCTACCTACCTAGGTATGTATGTAGTAGTATGTGTTGGTTATTATCGGCCGGTTATTATGTGTGGGACACGCCTTTGTTTCGCTTTGGTTGCGATATTATTTGTCGTAACACGCTAACTTAAGTCTTGTTCACTGACCAGGAGGTGGGTAGGTACAGCCCTGGACCACGGACAAGGACTCCCTTCCAGTAAGTTTAAATGTATCACATGTATCCCAATCTTCATGTCAACTCGGGGACTACTTACATAGGACGGGAGGTACTGCCAAGTACCACCTCACTATTACTCACAACTACGTGGTTAAGTAGTATGGAATCGGGTATTTGATGGTTACTTGGTCCATACCTTAAGTCTAGTAGTACCTAACTTGCTAGTAGGTAGGTACTACTTAGTGGACCTTGTATTACGTAGATTGGATCCACAGGCATTAAGTAAGTTAAGTGCTTGACTTATCTAGATTCGCATCTAGATGATCTGCAAGGAATAACCATTATTCCGCAGAAGTCACCTAAGTACGTATGTATGTATTGATGTACCTAAAGTAACTTTAAGTAAGTTTTCCAGGTCATACACACCTAATTCCAGAGGTGAGGCCTACCCCTGCCTGATCCATGTAATCGGAACCTAGGTAGGTACCTAGGCTAAGTAGGTAGGTAGGTACAGTACCTCAGGGGCATCAGGTCTTTCAACATGGATTATCTAGACTTACATATAGATCTTACTTGACCTTAGGTACTACCTAGGTATAAAACTTCCAAGTTTACGCCCGAGTAAACAACTCGCATGGCTTGCCAATGCCTTCATGGCCAAGATTCTTCCAATTTCATCCCATCCCCGAAATAGGCAATGCTAACCAGGGTTTTTCTTCTTCTCTGTTTCATCCCAGAGAAACAGATAGATGCACACACATGAGGGGCATGTGCCCAATTCCTGCATTTCCTCCCGTTGCAACTATACAAACTTCTTCTCCTTGGCTAACCCTCCAGAATAGGATCACTGCCACACACCAAAGCTCGATCCTGGATGATGGCATTCCAAGACATCGTCGATGGATTGTTGAATATTGAATACATACATACGTGCATCCGTGGCAGGCCCGACTACCATTCATCATCCGGACCATTGCCCAGCTTCGCGTGACATGCGAGGCTTCAGGGGTGTCACCTGTCATATAAGCGACATATGCAGCCAAGTTGCTCTGGGAATGCTGCGTGCATCACCGGATCTGCCGTAAGGCATCTGTCAGATTCCACCAAGTCTCATGTTGGCGTTGGTGAAGTATTATTCAGAAGACTCAGAAGTCGACGATGTCCGAGCTCTGGCCGTTTTGGCCTCTCGTTTTCCCCTTTCGCCTCTCGCTTGGACTTTGGCCGAGCACCCGAAAGCGGCCCACGATGCTACTCCGCCATCATGCTGTCTCCGCACTGCTTTCTGCGGTGTAGTATACCTAGATGGGAGACGCTGGGGAGACGCGGGCGGAATTTCACCTACCTAGACGACGAGTCCCCTTGTCGCTCTGTCCTCTCTCCCCGCATTGCTCCCCGCAAAATAGCTTCTTCGTATACGGAAGAATGGCATCGTGTAGAGATTCTCCAACCGTAGAACCCCTGGACCCCTGTCTTCCTCGCTAGAATGCGTCTGTGGACAACTAGGATCACCAGTCTTAAATACGCTGCTAGTCGGCAGTCGTGTTGAATAAAGCTGAATCTGTTTCTCAGCCTATTGTCTCTTATTCCTTGTGGAGTCTGGGGACAAGATGCTGCTCTCGGTCTTCCTTTTCGTGCTTTTGGCAGTATTACCCTGCTCGAGCCGAGCAGATGCCAAATTGATTGCGTCGGAGGATCCGACCCAGCTGATCCTTGAGAATGACCGACTTCACACGCGCGTTGATAAGACAACTGGTATGATGGATGTTCTAGAGTTAGATGGCCAGGACTTGCTTGGGCCGACGTCAGGCTCTACGGGTGTATTCTACCTTGATTGCTACTGGTCAGTCTCTACCCAGGGCAAAGCCATGTGAACAACCGCCCTCGTTATTAACCCGAATAAGCACACCGGCCGGTTTCTGGACACCGGGTAAAACGAGCCCGACTTTCGAGTTGTATACGGGTACCGACAGCACCGGAACCGATTACGGCGGTATTAGGATGTCTGATACGTACACTGCTACAGGCCAGGTCCTTGAACAATACTGGTTCTTGAGAGACAATGAGACCGGCCTCCATACGTTTTCTCGCCTCGCCTACTACAACGATACAACCCCATTCTTGCGTAATCTGCAGGAATTCCGGACACTGTTCCGGCCCAACTCTGATATATGGACACACCTTCTAACAAACGAGATCCAATATGCGCCACTCCCGAGCGACGAGGCCGTGCGTGCAGAAGTCGTTGTACAGGATGCCACGTGGTACCTGGGGAATACGCCCGACGACGCTTATGTCCAACAGGAAGCTGATTATTTCACAAAGTATACTTTCCAAGATACCTGGAGGAACCACGACGTCCATGGAATGTGTGTGTACCCAGACGTACCGTGTCCAAGAACCAGGGTTGACATTCACATCACTTGCTAGGTACGCCGATGGCTCCCAAGTGTCGGACAACTCGACATTCGGTGCCTGGATGGTGATGAACTCGAAAGAGACTTACTTTGGAGGTCCATTGCATTCCGATTTGATGGTAGACGGGATCGTCTATAACTATATAGGTTTGTGGAACTCCGTCACCCGTAGTTGCTGTGATATAATTCTAAACAATTTTATAGTATCTAATCATCACGGAGACCAAACGGCAAGTTACAACGCATCGTTTCAGAATCGAGGTTAACTAACTAACACCTAACGTAGCCAAATATCACGAATGGGTTCGATCGTACTTTTGGTCCTGTGAGTTTGTTTTGGCTCGAGATTGCTCAAATATCACAATGGCTGATTCAAGTAGCATTATTATTACTTTAACCACTTTCCCGAAGGAGCCAACTTGATGTCTCTCCGAGAAGATGCCGCGCAATATGCAGATTCGCAGTGGAACTCGGACTTTTACGATTCCATCGCTGACTATATCCCCAACTACGTCCCTAGCAGCGAGCGCGGTACCTGGGAGGTAGAAGTTAACCTTCCTGAAAACGCAAAAAATCCGATTGCTGTACTATCACAGAATGGTATAGACTTCCAAGACAATGTGTTTGATACTAAGGCCTACCAATACTGGGCCGAGATCGACAGTGCCGGGCATGCTACCATCCCGCGGGTCAAGGCGGATACCTATCGTATTACAATATATGCCGATGGCATTTTCGGCCAATACGTCCAGGATGACCTCGAAATTGTGGCGGGAGAGACTCAGACAACTAGTATTGAATGGAAAGAAGAGTCTGCGGGCCAGGAAGTCTTCCGAATCGGAATACCCGACAAGAGCAGCGGCGAGTACAAGCATGGTTATGAGCAAGATCCAACACACCCACTGCATCCGGAGCAGTACAGGATATACTGGGCAGTTTACGACTTTGTCGGCGACTTTCCCGATGGGGTTACCTTCAAAGTCGGCGAGAGTGATGTGGCTAACGATTTGAATTACGTTCACTGGAGTGTGTTCGGGGGTTACGCCAACTCGGTTCGCTCAGAGGCGTACTATGGAGACGGAAATGTCAACAACTGGACCATTCTCTTCGATCTAGAGAGAGACCAGCTCGACCAAAAACGCCAGGCCACCTTTACAGTGCAACTAGCCGGAGCTAAGACAGCTGCTGGCAACACCGATGTCTTCAACGCCTCCGAACCATACGCGAACTTGCCATATACAGTAAACATCAACGGGGAGGATCTTGAGCCTTGGGTTATCCCGTAAGTGTCTTTTGCGTCAATTTGTCTTATACGACCGAGAAGCTGAACGCAACCTAGATGGTACCAAAGCAGCTCCTGTGCTGTGCGATCGGCCGTAATTTGCTACAATGTCGCCAACAAGTTCACTTTTGATGCCTCCAAGCTGAGAGAGGGTGAAAATGAGATCACGCTAAGCCTTCCGTTCAACGCTACGGACTACGAATCTGCGGTGCTGCCGCCGTCTATCTACGTGCAGTATGACGCCTTGCGACTGGAGATCCAATAACAGAGGTAATTTACACCTCAACGTCTAGGTACTCAAAAAGTATTTCTATACTATAAGTTTCTCTTCGCTGTATAAACGTTTCAAATAGTATAATGACCAATTGCCCCCAATACGACAGGTGATTTATTGCATGCTGCGAAGGTGAACATGGCTTTCTTGCCAAAATTTAATTTATTTCGTAAGAGTTTTTCTAATGATTTGCGTGGTATCTTACTATTTTTACCTCCTGAACTACCTGTGGTTATCGTGTTATTAGCCATGTAAGTCTCCCTGTTCAAAATACTCTCCAGATTAAAATTTTGTAGCATCACGCAACGAAGATAATTTGTGTGTACAATAGCCATGCTACCTTATACTTACTTGCCCAGTTAACCAGCCTAACCTGGCGCTGTAGTGACGTTACGTTGATCAATGGAGAGTACTTATGATTCCAGGTGGCTGCTGAGCTTCTTTTGCAATAATGAACATACCTAAACAAATTCCCCTATGGCAGATAGAGCATTTTTTTTTTCTTTCTTTCCTTCTTTCCCCGAGGAGAAAGAATCCCCAATGCAGTATACCCTCTATCTTGTCCGCAGACCCTATCGGCAAGTTCGTCCTCTCGTGCTGTTATTCCTATGCTTATCCTCCCATGGATAAGTAAAGGGGGGGAGGGTGAATAATGATGAGGCATTACTATTAATACCCTTCCAAGTCTTTTTCTCCGGAGCTGCTGTTTCTATTTTGTTTTTCTAATCGACATTGGCGCATTTCTTTTTCTTCGGAACCTTACGTTCCTATCTTGTCAGAAGAAAAATTGAGAAACCAGAAGAACACGTTCGTGTGCTTTAGGAAACATCGGCGGCGGCGACTTGAGAGCCTTGATTTTAGGCAGTTATCGTACTTGGGGATATTCCGGTACGACTCCTACACTACCTACTTAGACCAGATAGGGTTCAGACTGACAACATTAGTGCGTTTTGCTCTTCGCTAAAGACGCAACTATACGTAGGTAAATATTTAGGTTTGACATTAGACGAGTTTTCAGCATGAGTACCTAGGTATGCCAAATATCGATTTAGGACTCGTCGAAGTAAGCGTCGAATAGATAATACCTAGACGATTATTTTATCTCTTCCTTACCTCCTTTGAGCCCTAATTCTGGGTTTAAAAAATAAAACATAATAATAGATCACTATAGCATGGAGTCGGAGAGACTTGGCTTGTATTAGGTGGCGGAATGTCAATATATATGTTGATATACCTACCTACCTACCATGAAGCACCTCTATATATTGATACCTATTACCTTAGTGCTGGCAAGCATTGGCGATATAGTCCACTTTTCGCGTTATACTATTAATGTAGGTACCTAAGTTAGCTGACTATAAACACCTAGCTGGCCCCTAATTGGAGCTGAGCCATAACCCCCTGCGAGCAGATCAATAGGTACTAAGTATGTAAGCCCTAAGCCATCGTGACGCCTCCTACAACCAACCCCGACCCCTAAGCGTGCTTATTTCACCTGCTTCAATGCTAAGTGCTTACATCGAATTGTTCAAAGGGCCTAAAGCACCTAAAGTCAACTTCCTACCCAATATCTACCCGATGCTGCTTCGAAGTATTCTTAGTCCAAACAAAATACAAAAAAGGAACACAGGAAATGATTACTCTTTTCCATCAATTATATAGACGCTGTTATCCTGTAGTATTATGGTAGATGAAAAAAGGAAAGAAAGTTTAGATCCTACCTCATCATGCATCCGTACGGCCCGGGAGTATACAAGTTCCACCATTCAGGGGAGGGGGGTTACTTCTTAAAGGGAGTGAGGGGCATCATCAATGACCTCGTCAGGTCTTATGCTGGCCTAGCCCAAAGAAACTAGGTAACTAGGTAATTACTAACCTACTAGAACCAGACGTAGATAGGCGGAACATAATATTCGATGGAACCAAAATAAAAAAAAAATAAGATAAGAGGGTACCAGACTTAGAGGAGACCGGGGGAAACAACTTCCTCCTACCCCCTCCGCAAAAAGCAGCTAGAAAACAGAAACAGAAAACAAAAGAAAGAGAATAAGGCATAACATGAATTACCTAAATTAGGTAGGTAAGTACCTCGGTAGTTTAAAACTTGAGTACCTAAACGTTCCTAGTAACTAATTTGAATTCTATCGAGTTAGTACTTACCTACCTACTAGGACAACATTGAAGCAAATAATAATCAGCTTACCTACCTACCTACCTAACCATATAATTCGATAATCTCATCTCCCTCCCTCCCCCGATCAGCCTCCGAAAATGCCTAAAAAGAAAGCCGATAGGGGAATCCTTCCCGAAGCCCTGCCAAGCCCCCCCCCCCCGAGTCTATGCAGAGCCGGGGCTCGGGTTAGAAGAGGAGGAGGAGGAGGAGGGGCCTATTCCTCCTATAGAGCTTACCGGCTTTTTCAGCTAACCCGAAGGAAGGAGGGAGGGGGCGGTTTGATATCTTCTCTTTTTTTTTTACTCCACATGTAAGATCGTCCTATCGTGATCTCTCTCCCTCTCTCCTTCTCCCTCTCTCCTTCTCCCTCTCAAACTACTAACCTAGAGTTACCTGCCTACCTAACTTACCTATCTACCTATCTGCCCGACCACCGGTCCCTTTGTCCTCTTCCCCTCCCCCGCCTCTCCCTTTTATCCCTTTCCTTAGAAAACCGCAAACTACGTAAACCCAGCTTACATGTTCCGCGGACATTGGTGGAGCGTTACGACATTGGGCTCTTAGGTAGCTCCGGGTCGATCAAGCAAAAAGGCGACGTGAGAAACGTGTGTGGTTTCCTTTTTTTTTTTTTTTTTACCTTTTCTTTCTACCCGATCAAATCTCACACCTTTCGCTACTTTCCCTGTCTTTTCTTCATCTCCCTCTGCTCTCACCCCCCCTTTCCTATCATCGCTTCTCTGGAGAAATCATTTAAAGATCTGACTGCGTCTTACCGAGAGGTTAACAAAGACTCTTCTCAACCTGGAAACGGGGAAAGGGGGAGCCTCTCCTAAGTTACTTGATTTGCTTACGCATAGTCTAGGGAGGGAGCTGAAGACTACGTCAGGCCAATGTTACATTTGATATCTACAACACCTTCTTTTTTCTAAAAGATCGCGAAAGAGTCAGAGAAGGCAACGTATAAAAAATACGATAGTCAAAAAGGTGGTATAGGGATCGAAGGTTCTACAAACTTCGCAAGCCAAGGGAAAGTTGCAGAGATGAAAGTCACCGAGGTAGGAAAGCTCGCACGTACCTCGTATGCACTTATCCCCCTCCCCCCCAAGCCCTCGCAGTCAGACCGCAGAATGCCCCTCTCTATATTTGACTAACTCGCTTGCCTTTTCCACGGCCAACCCCCTCAAAAAAGCTCTACATTTACCCCATCAAATCTCTTTATCCGCTATCGGTGCAAAGCACCAGGCTGCGGCGTGAAGGGCTCGAGCATGACCGGCGGTTCATGCTACTCAAGGTGCTGGGAGATGGAACCTACAAGAACATCCAAACGGCCTACTTTCCCGAATGCACACTCTTCCGGCAAATAATTGAGCAGGACCAGAATGGGAGCTCGTCCATCGTGGTGACGTACTCAATACCTCCGGTCCCGTTGATCGACCCTCCGCCCCCGGAGCAGCGGACCGCCCTGCGCGTACCACTGCGTCCGGACACCGCCGGTCGCGAGATGGTGGACGTGCGACTCTTCGGCAGTTCCACCGCAGCCTACCGCATGGGCGAGCCGTACGACAGCTGGTTCTCAGCGTGCTTCGGATACCCAGTCGTGCTCGTGTACATTGGGGACCAACGGCGGGCAGTGCTAGCCCACTCGCCAAGTGGCGACCACGATATTCACACCCCAAATCGCAACCTTCCCGTAGGGGGTGAGCCACAGAAGAAGCAGAGCTCCTGGTTCTCCGCCATCACGTCGTACATAACTGGAGGAGGCGAAGAGCAGCAGCAAGGGGGAGAAGTGGGGGAACCGATTTCACGAAACGGGGGAAAGGGAGAAAAGCAAAAAAAGGGGGATTGGCTGACATTCAACGAAGCGGCACCCTTCCTACTGACATCGAAAGCCTCACTACGGGATGTGAGCGCGCGGCTTCCGGAAGGCGAGGCGATGGACATGATCAAATTCCGGCCTAACATTGTGGTAGATGACAATAGCGAGAATGACACTGACGCCGATAACGACGAATACCGTGCCTCCCCCAACGGCAGTACCGACACGTGCGAGCGCATCTCTACGGCATCATCTTCAGCAGTGGCAGAGGAGGAACATGAAGTCAAACAGGGGTTAGCACCGAAAATGTCGCCGCTACAAGCCTGGGAAGAAGACTTCTGGGCTGAGCTCGAGCTGCGGCATCACAATAAGGTAAATAAGGTCCAGGGAGGAAAAGGGACGAGGAAAAAGAGCAGGAAGAGGGACAGGAATACGAGATGTCGGCTTGCCCTGACGGCCAATTGTGCGCGCTGCATCTCGATCAACATTGACTACGACACGGGGCGACCGGCAACGGGAGAACAAGGCACTGTGCTGAAGAAGCTCATGCGTGACCGCCGAGTAGACAGCGGAAACAAGTGGTCGCCCATCTTCGGGAGGTACGCCTTCTTACTTCCACCGCCGTCGTCTTCGGGACCGGTTACTCGAAGACAACGACTAGGCCAGCAAATCGATGGCGATGGTCGTTTTGTGGCGGAGTGCGATGAGGACGACGTGTATGATGATGATGAAGAGGAGGATGAGGAGAGTGGCGAGGAGGGAAAGGGGGAGAAGATTAAGGGTTATGACACTGACGACGATGTCGCGGTTGAAATCTCCGTGGGAGATGAAGTCACGGTGCTAAGACAGGCATCGAATCGAGATGTCTGGAGCTGGCCTAAGATCTAGAAAAAGTATGGTTGTCCCGTCTCTGCCAAGCCGACTTAACTCTACTTGCTTGGCCAATATAACCAAGCTAGTAAAGGAAAAGGGTGAAAACGTTACATGGAAAGTGAGACAGGCAGGCATATTCACTGATTATCTCGTGTCAATTTACTGTTGTTCTGGTATGATTGAGGCGAAACGCTGAGGCTTCTCGGAAAAGGGGAAGGAAAAGGGGGTGGGAAAGCTGGAGGATTGGAGCCAGCAAAGTACCCTCCCTTTCCCGCCGCATCCGTATGGACAAGTAGCATCGACGAAAACAGAAGAAGGAAGAAGTAGGGGAGAAAAGGGAGACTAGTATGATTTGGAGTATTGATGTTGGTAGTGATAGTAGTGAGTGTTATTACCGTTGCCGCCGCCGCTGCTACTGCTGCTTGCTGATCCACGTCCCGCCAGCTCAATAGGCTGCATTCCAGCTGCAGGCCGTGCTATGTTTAGTCTAGTTAGACAGGTCTGATCGGCCCACGTCTTTTCTTCTTCTTTCTTTTTGTTTCCTTCTTCAAGGAATTACCTCCTTCTCAAAAGGGAGGGCTTCCATTAGATTTCCAATTTCTTTCCATGGTAGGTCCAACGCTAACAGTGTCTCGGGTGACGGGTCGGGAGGGCAATACAAGGCGAGGCGAGGCGAGGCGCGGTTGGTGGTCGTACAACAACAGCATGTGCTGAAGATAGAATATGGAAGAAAAGAAAAGCCAAGGAGCAAAACAACAGCCACAGAACCAGGCTGACCCATGCGTGTGTGTATACACATGTTTCCCGGCCAAGCTGATAGGCATTGAGCCATCGGGGTCCCAGGCATTTGATAGGATTATGGCTACGGCCCAGGGCTGGCTGAGGGAGTGCTGAATTGTAATCATAATCGTCATACCTAGTTGCTGCTGTCGTTTTCGTTTTCGTTGTTGTTGTTGTCGTCGTTGTCGCTTCACTTCACTTCACTCATCAGGGGGTAACCCGACCCGGGACCAAGTAGGTAAGGAATCAAGATAGGCACTGGGGGGATCCAGGATCAGGTTTGACACCCGTGTGCGTATGTACAAACGCGAAGGTGAGCGGCCGTCGGGGAGTGTCTGTGCCTGTCCGTGAAGGACCCTCTCTTCCCTTTTTACCCTACCCCCCCCTCCCCCCCTTTACAGGAATAGAGCGAGACTAGCCTTCAGCGATCTTTTCTGCGGCCTATGATTATTCGTCGACGTTCCAGAAACCGAACGGGACCTTGCAGACCGCCGCGTGGGTGTCAACGGTTCGTCGTTACACGACAGTCCCAAATGGCACTGCCCAACCCAACCCAAAACCCCCCAGTTTATCCACCCGTTGGGCCGCCAGCCTCATCAGCTTGATTGACTTCATGCCTATGGAGCCTCCCCCTTAATGACAAATCAAACAGCCGCAGGAACGACGACTTGCAACGTGGCCTACCATCCAGTCGTGGGAGATCGTGTGTTCTGTGTTTACTAACCATGGGAAATGTTTATATGGGAAACAATAAACGTGACATAGGTTTTTGCTCTCTCACTGTGAGGGTTATGTACTTTGCGTGCTACCGTTCTTTGTCCATCCTGTCTTCAGTTTTGCGCCATGCTGAAACTTGCAGAGGCCAGATACAAGCAAGAAGAGAGAAAGGAAATGTGTAACGAATCCCCCAAACGCAGTTCTGATCTATCCCCGAGTCGTGTGACCTGTTGTAGAATATTTTCCTTGCGCCTGATGATCCGTACCGAGACACCAAACGACAGACACGAAAACAAAATCATGAACACTGCTATGATAAACATGTAGCAAACAAGCCTTCTAGACACCCTCCCCCAGCCCTTTTTTTTTTCTGTTTTCCCAAATCATCATTTTCCATTCGCCGAGAATTTTTGTTTGTTCCGTACACCACTAGATGGGGGAAAGAAAAGAGAGAGAAGGAAAATACAGATCTATGTCGTATGAAGACAACACTCGTGCCGATCAAACCCAAACACCAAGTCAATTTCAACTTTCAAGCTCCAGAACCCCCTGATATCACAGTAGAGAGTAGTATGAGAAACAAGATGCGGACCGTCCTCCGAATATCCATGAACGACTTGTGTACAGACAAAAGAAAGGACTAATACATGACAAGGGAAATGATACGAGTTGCAATCGGGGTGGGGTGAAAATTGGACGGAAGTGACGGAGCCTGGCCATCTTATTAACCGAACTGATCGAACGAGCCGTGAACAATTCGAATCGTGAACCTTGACGCAAAATGACCCGTCGCATCGTGATCTAGGCACAGTGGAACCAACAGCGTGGCTCGTCCAGTGAGTGCCAAGTATTGGAGGGCATCAAACTTTAGAACGCCACCAAAGGCCAATGGACACAGGATCCTAAGGTAGTGTGGACTCTTTCTAGTCACTACACTTTGGGACCTGCAGTGTCGAGGCGCCTTGGCATTGCGGTAAGAGAAGGACGATAGAGTCTCTATGAAAAAACTCCAAGTGTGTGTGTATCTGGGTGCTAAGGTTGACGAGATCATATTGCAGTGCTGCGGAACGTTGTTTGCGGCTTCGTGTGGTTTCCGTTTTGCAGTTCGGGCCAGTGTTCACCAGGGAAAAGCAGTACCTTATCCGGATAACAGGAATGCTGAAAGACTATCGAGAATGGTTAGTTTAAAGGGTGAACTCCCGTCACATCCGCAGTCGTGTGTGATGGTGCGTGGTGATGCCATGAGTGACCGATGTTGGTTCCCAACTAACCTGAATAGTCGTAGTTTTACGACCATGCTGGCCTGAACAGCTCCAGCTCATCTAGAGAGGAGGACCCTAGACGCTGTGGCAACAGGCTCTACAGGTGTGCATCTTGCAGTATTTACACTCGAAGATGAACCAGGAGGGACCTGCCTGGCAGACGTAGCAGGAGAACTGGACGAGAGTGTTGTCCGACTTGATCATCTGGAACGAGTGCGCACAGCTTCTCGCCATATCTGCTAGAACTATCGGGGTCTGATAGATTATAATGGGATGTGGCAAACCCTGGATGACAAGTCAGTATAAGACACGAGACACTGGGTAAGGTAGCCAAGATAAGGGACGAACACCTACGACGAAGGTCAAGAAGGGGGGGGTATGAGAACGGATAGAGTAGAGATGTGTATATGCTTGCTGAGTTGAGAGTTGATCGGTGAAAGTTGAGGAAGACAGTCGTAGGATGTAACGAGAGCACAGGATTTAAATGGTTTCCAGTCAGTCGACCGGTGCAGGACCCTGAGGACTAGTGCTCGGGCGTTTTCCTCCCTCTCTCTCTCTGTCTCTCGGGAGGGGGTCACTCGTTTTTTCCCCTTGCCCTTGCCGTCCGTCCTTGTTTGCCTAGGTGTGGGTTCTCAGGCGGAAGGCTGTTTGTAGGGCTGGCCAAGAGGGAATAAGGCGGATGGTTGGTTTGAACTTGTATTGTGGCGGAATTGGGATATGAGGACAAGGTGATGTGTAACTATAAAACTAACCGGTATACGTAGTATGCGGGAAGGCCCAGGTAGGTGAGTAAGCCGTGTACGAGGTCTGGGAATATATACTGTCGTCAACGTCTTTTTCTGCTACCCCGGCAACTATGACGATGGACCGGCGGTTTCCATAGACATATCCATTTTAGGCATAGGACAGACCAGGAGACCAGCAGACCAGACCAGAAGACCAGAAGTCCAGTAGACCAGTAGAAAGGAGACCGGGAGACCGGGAGACCAGGAGACCGGGAGGCCGGAAGTCTAGGAGGTGGCAGACATGGGATTATAATCACGGTGTTTTGGTATTTGGTATTTGGTATTGGTAGTGGTTAGTGGTAGTGGTAGTGGTATTGGTGGGTAGATAGATAGATAGGTATAGGTATTGGTGATGGTACTGGGGGACTGATATGTATTGGGATTGGAATTGGGATTGAGACGAGGGATAGGAGGAATAAGGAATGGGGGATGGGGGATCGTGTGTGGTGGGCACAACGAATCATCAACAAAATGGGGAGAGAAGATTGACATTGTAAGTAGCAAGGAGCTTTTTGGAGTGGAACATTACCTAGTCCTTGTCGTCCTTTGCATGGCAGGTGGGTTTTTTCTTTAAAGATCGCACCTAGCTTCTTAACCTGGGTCTTAGTGTCGAGCTTAATCATTCTACATACATACATACCTACCTACATACATATAGTACGTAAGTACCTAGGTACCTTTCTTTTTTAAATAGCTGCCCGAAAGGTGTCAGATTTCACTTTGGATCGAGAAAGAGCTATGTGCAACATGCAATTATAATATAGCAATGATAAGAAGTAGGTAGGTAGGCCAACTAGGTAGTATGTATCTAGTCAAGTTACATGTAAATGAAACTTGAGTAAAATAAAAAAGAACACAGCATACCTAACCATAGAAGGGGAACAAGGCAAAGAACAGACTCCTTACTTTCATCTCCCTTCTTATCCTTTATCGATATTTCTTTTTTTGTATTATTCTTCTTCTTCCGCTCTCTCTCTCTCTTATTTCTCATTTGTTCTCACCACACCCGCAAGCGCGCAAATCCCCTCTCTCTTCTTCCCAATACTTTTTCATATGAAAAAAAGGACCGAAAAAAGGAAAGTATCAAAAACCCGATAGACAAGAAGAAAGAAAAAATGTCTATGGCTGAGAGATGATGTGCTATATATGTGGGCAATGCTATGTTTTAAGAAGAAACGATATTAGGGATTCTAAAATAAAAAGGAAGAAATAAATAAAAAAGGAAAAGAAAAAAAAAGTTGAGTGCTGGCTCGGGGGATAATTGGTGGTGGTGATGACGACAGTTGATGAGGATTGAATGATGTTGCTGCGGTAGGTACACCAGATCTTAGCTACATGTATGCACGGCATTGGGGCATTGGCATGCACAAGTCACTGAGAAGTGACAAAAGCCCTTTTCGGTGGTTTGATGGGTCCGATTGGTCTAGCCTAGGTAGAAAATTGACCAGTGCTAAAGAGTTACCAGTTTACTAGGTTAGGTTTAATAGGTAGATGTTAGGTCTCTCTCTCTCTCCCTCTCTCATAATGTTAGTTTTAAGTCTACCTACCTAGGATAATGCGAATGGATGAAAAAGAAAGCAAAAAGAATAAAAAAAAGAAAAGACGAAAAAAAAGTAAGAAAAAGAAAAAAGAAGGTAGAAGAGTCTCTCCTATTCGTTTCAACGGACTCCTCATAGCCCCGCGACATGGGGGGGAAAGAAAGGATGGATTAGGTATGTAGGTAGGTACTTAAGTTAATAATAGTCATAAAACAAAACAGCAGGTATACAACTAGGATGTAGTATGTAGGTGGTATGTGGGTGGTAGGCAGGGCCCGGGGGGCAGAGGTGGGCAACACGTGGAGATTTCCTTTTTCGCTCTCTCCTGGTCGGCTTCGTATCTTACTCACACCTCCCTCTAACCCTTTTTCTACCTAGCCTTCTACACCGGTCGGCCGCCGGATCCCCCTACCCACATATCTATAGGAATTGCCGAGCGGTTGGTTCCTTACCGGTCCCATGCCTTCGCATGCAAACCTGTGGCTCCAAGCTGAGGCACAAATGGAGAATCAGGCGAGGGCCGCAGACTACTGAATCCTTGGGTTACCTCGACGTCCCCCGTTTGGGTCGAGGGTTTACCTAGATCAGGTTCGTCGATGGAACAAGGTTGGTTCAGGAACATCAACCCAACTCGGAACATTTAGACTGATCCACACAGGAGCACACTCTGGCGCGGCTCGCAACGAAGGAGTGGGCCGAATATTAGAGTGTGGTTGCGCTCGTTTGAGCGCTTGTTCATTAGCCCTTCTACACTACCTAGGTAGCCACTGGCCAAGCCGGTTTTGCCTGTCATCGATTGCCCCATGTTCCCTGTCGAATACCTTACCTACAGTACCTACCTACCTAGTAGGTAGATGGCCCTGTATACCTAGGTAGGTAGGTTAGGAGTGAGGACGGGAGGGAGGGAGGGAGAGAGAGGGAGAGGAAGAGGGAGACAAAGAGGAGGGGGGGAGCGAATATGTGTGAGAGAATGTGTGCGTGCAGGTATGTATGTATGTATGTATGTCTGTATCTATGGATGGATGGATGGATGGATGGATGAATGGATAGGTAGATGGTGTGTATGTGTGTGAAGTGTGTGACTGTCGGATGATGACCGAGTTCAAAGGGAGACCGAGTCAGTCTGTTGTCGTCGACGTATATAGTCGGATACATGAGCGGGCAGGGCATGATTGGATAACCGGCTGTATAAGGACCTGCCGGCTCGAGCAGTAAACAACCCGGTGTGAGATTCTTGCGCAAGACGTGAAGGATAAGAGGTATGGGGAGCGAGAAGCAACCCACCATCTTCTTGCCTACTCGGGGGTTTTTGTCATGTGAAGGCCGGGCGACGTATGTACTTGGACATATGTCGCATCGCTATCAACTTCCCTCTGGCCACAGTCCTGCGGTCGGGGGGACGATGGCCTTGTGCTACGTCGTATGATTTTTGGGACGATGGATAAGATAAAGAACACCAGATCTTTCTGTCCATCCACCTTTTTTTCTTTTCTTTTCTTTTTCTTTTTAACTTCTTTGGGGGGAGGGGGGTTTTCCCCCCTTTTCACGACAGGTAGGACTAGATAGATACATGTACATATGTAGAACGACAGACGGGTATCGAAGGCTTTGCGCGACTTTTATCGCTGCCTTCTCTCTTGCAGGCTTGGCTCGCTGAATACAGACTACTAATGTACCTACGTGCCTCTGAGGCGCGGGGTTAATTAACGTCTACCTAAGGTTGATGTAGTGTAACAACGGCTGTAATGTGAGGGATAGAGGCTGTCGCCAACCTAGGTTATAAGGCTTTCCATGCCGTCAAATGTGCGTCGCCTCTCTCTCATCCGCGCTCCAGAGCTTCGTCTCTGCTCGAGAAGGAAAATCCAGGGTCGGGAAGGGCGGGGGGGGCGTGGGAAGGAAAATTCCTCTCAGATCCCCCACATAGTAGGTAGTGTAGTATACACCACTTCACCGCTATAAATGGGATTGGACAGGGAAGGTTTACAGCAGAGGAGGGTATGGTACAATACATGAGGTAGCATCGATGCGATGGGGTGGTGCAGGATACTTACTAGCGAGCCTGTCTGTCTGTCTAACCCGCACTAAGTGGGTTGCGAGTTTTCATTGGCCCGTAAGTTATTAATCAACCCGATCAAGTAATCGATGCACTTTACCGAGCTGTCAAGGGCCCACCTCGACTTGTCTCATTTGGAATAATAACCTTCCCATAGTTCTTCTGCCCACGTCTTGTTATCGTATCATAACTAGTCTTACGTCGGTTTTGGTTACCACTTGCTCTTTGCTCGGGCTCAGCTCCGGATTAGTCATTATCGGAATCGTCACAAATGCCCTCGCTTGAACACAAGATAAGGGGGAAAATAACCGGTATTTTGAGGTTTCCAATGACATGACTAGGCAGGTCTACCTATGCCTAGTGTTGCTGATTGGGTAACTTTTCCGATCCCCTTTCTCCCCTCCCCTCCCCCCTTTTAGAATCTCGATGACATTAATTCGGGGGAGGGGGGGGGGGGGTCTATGCAGAAAGCCCCCCCAACCAGGGTAATATTAAACAGAAGAATAAAAGAAGAGAAAGGCATCGTCGAGAGCAACGTGTCGAGCACCTGGCATTCCTGCTTGCATTGCATGCATGGCACACTATTAGGTACATGCACACTGTCGGATGCGACACTGCTTCTACCTACTTATGTACATGCGTTCCTCATAGGCGGCCCCCAACCCCCCCTACCTACCTACCTGGTCGTAGGTATTCTTCCCAGAACATTCGTTACCTGCTGGGCCAAGTCACGCGATGCAAGAAATCGACAGCTCTCTACCTGCCTACCTGCTGCATCTACCTACCTAGCTACCTACAACACTGCAGCTCGTGGGAATTCCGGGGTGTGGTCTCTTCTGCATCTCGCTCGACCTGCCCTGCCTTGCCGAGGGCTAGCGACAGCCGGCTGGACCGGACAGTTTCCAAGGTCAAGCAAGACCCGGAGTCCTTGCTTGCGGGGGAAGGGTATCGTGTCTCAGGGGACTCGTTTATTTCTGGCGTCAACCTTGTAGCATATGTGACTCTTAATATACGCGGCAATGCCCCGTAATGTGCAGAGCCCACTTCTGTCAAAATGCGCGTACCCAGTCAGCCCAGCAGCCCAGCAGCAGCCCAGCAGCAGCCTAACCCTCCGGAGTACATCAACTAGACGCATTCCGTCCAGCGGCATGTAGGCTAGTACCTACCTAGGTAGTTAGTTTCCCTTTAGCCTGCCGTAGCTCGTCCCTAGCTTGCCACAGGTGCCGGTAACTTGGGTCCGCTAATAAGGGCTGGTGGAGTACGGGTTACGGCATGGCGTGAGAAAGAGGCTCCGGAGTTGGGAGTGGAAAAGCCTTGGGGAGCCTACCGCCGTATGTATAGTACCTACCTACCTACCTAGCAGTCTGGACTTTAACTTATCCAGAGTGGGGCCTGTCAAACAAGGATAACCGCAGTTCCAGAATTTCTTAGCTCGCTCGCCTTACATGCACTCTAACCTAGGCTGGTTTCGTCCTTCTCATACAGAAAGCCGTTGGACCAATTCCGCGTCATAGCACGAGCTCCACCAGGAGGACTCTCTCAACTAGGGGCCAAAGCGCAGGAGTTACCTACCTATGGGCTAGCTACCTGTGTAGATGTATTTGATGCATGTACTCACTTCACTTTAGTAAGTACCTACATACCTACCTACAGTAACAGTTATGTGGATATTATTTATCATTCAGCTCCGCCGGGGCCGACGGCAATGACAACGACGACGACGACGACTACCTACCTAGGTACAGCTACCTACTTGCCTACATACTAACTCTGTAAGTACTTCGAAATTCCGCCCACCGACCCCGTTTCTTCCCCTCCCCCCCCCCCCCCCCCTTCAGTCCCTCCTGATCATACTTCTCCTTCGCCAGGGACTTCAACTTCGCTACACCGTAGTGTTTTCTGTAGGTTCCAGAACTGGTGGATAGGGGGGCTTTGCGCGATGACGAGTCTCATACGACATCTCATAAAGACAGACGACCGATTCATGGTGCTATCAACCGCATCTCGGTGCTGTTTCTTCTTTCTATCTTTCTGTTTGTCTAGTGACCGCACATCAATGCACTCTCCCTGCGGCCAAAATGCGACCAACGAGATTTTCAAGGTACGAAACACTCTACCGGGATAGGGCTTGCCTATCAGTATGAGTGCTCCCCGGGTGGGGTAGCTTAGCTGTATGTATGTATGTATGTATGTTGTATGTATGTGTATGTAAGTTAGGTATGTATGTCTGGTACTCAGGTAACTTACTTAATTGATGCTGTTCACGATTTCACGTCGCGAAAGCTTGGGTAAAATTCTGGTTGAACTTAGCTCCCCCAAACCCCACGTTTGAGCCCACGATGCCCATCTTACGTCACTATTGGATTCTCATGTGGTATATAGAGCAAAACCATGACATGGGGGTTTTGGGGGGGTTTATTTTTTTTTTTGGAGACGGACCATAACGATTGTCCCCATCCGCATTACCCAGCTAGGCAGTGTGCCTCGAACCCGTCAGCCGTTCGCATGAAGAAGACACATGTTTGTATCTCCGAGCGGGTTTGTGAATACCTACCTAGGCTGACCGACCGCCAAGTTGTGCGATACAGGGGGGAGCTAGGTACCTAGGTAGTGTAAGTCTCTTGTGCTGCCCGCCGCCTTGCGCGTTCGTACCTCTTTTTTATTTTATTTGAACCTCGCTGTATTGAGGGGCGCATCCAAGGCGGGCTATCTGGAGATCGTCATCTGGTTGGCTGTAGTCGTATGCAGGTCGCCCGAAAGGGAAATAAAGGCTTGGCAGCACATAGCACATAGCACATAACTCGACAGGATTCGATCTTCACCTTTACAAACAATCTCTAACCCTGGGCTGACTATTCAAAATCCGGACCAGTTCATATCGTGAAGGACACAGGCACAACAACCCAACCTACTGCTAACACACTTACCCTCGTGGACGCTAACGGGCGCCTGTTGCTTCACACCTCATACCCTTCAACGCTAAAAGAACCCCTGGATCTATTGCCGTTAATTTCATCAGGGTTCTAGGTTCATGAACCTGCCGGCCGGTCGAGGAAAACACAAGCGAGGCGCCCACAGACCTACCTACTACCTAGTTGTAGCAACGTAGTCGCCTTTCACAGCCAGCCACGGCAAATGGCTGGGGGCTAATGTGAAAAAGGAGATGGTCGTTGGAGGTTAGTTGCAGTCTCGAACAAGCAATTTGCTCGGACCTCAGGGCGCATTATCGTTTTGCGAATCCCCTCTTTCCGTCCGCGCCGGCTCGCGTCCCCGGTGACAAAGAACCCATGACTCTCCTGATTTCGTCGTCCCCTCTCTAATGTCCCAACATCGCAGCGGCCCTCTCCTTCTCCCCCCTCGCCCTCCCGTCTCCCTTCCCTTTTTCCTGCTGGTTGCTCCACCATCATAAGACGGAATCGGGCGGAAATGGTGTGTAAACGAGATGGCAGAGACGCATCTCGCCCACACTCCCAGACGGCCATCCCCCCCCTCCCCCCCTGTGAAAGGGCCTGTGGTCCATCGGCTGGAATGGGAGACACGTCGGTGATCGGATCATTCCTACACGACGGAGCTAAAAATGACCTCACGACAGTCGCGTGTTTTTTGGGAGGGGGGTCGTCTAGAAGCCTAGACACGTACTGCGTACATCCAACACGCCCTCACTCGTGCTCGCACTCACACGCAGCCTGCGGCGGTGGGTCTCGTGGAAAGGAACCGGTTGCAGCGGCGTTCGGGGCGGTGTCGCTAGTGAGTTATGTACTAGTGTGAGATGGTCACGGACTCGAAGCCGAGAGAGAAAACGAACGAGGTGGACGTCGTTGCTGGTATTTATGTGGAGTCGTTCCTTTTTTTCTTTTTTTTTTCTTCTTTTTTCTTTTTTTTCTCCCTCTCTCGCTGTTGCAGCAGCGACAGCAATGTTTCGTCTTGGGTGCGTTTCACTAGTTCCATATCAAGTCGTAGCCCACCGTTCCGGATTGTGGGAGGGCTCTCGTGTTGCCTCTCTATTCGCAGGCCCACCCAGAGCTGCAAGTAATGGTAGGCCCAGCGCACTGCGACGAGCACGCTAGGCCCGACTGCCAGCTCTCAACTACCGCTTGATACCAGTACGCCCCCCTCTCCTCACCCCCTTGTTTCGTTCCGAATTCAGCCAAGAACTTCTAGAAGCCGAACTTATGCTTCCGTGGTAGTATTCGTAGGTCTACTACCTACTACTTACCGCTTTTTTGCCGTGGTTCTCGCCTGGCATAAAATAATAATACTAGTAATAATAACAATAATAATACCTAATCATAATAATAATAATACCTAACCACCAGCGCCCGTGCTGAATTCTGGCGAGCCTCGAATCCCTGCCCAATGGGGGATATTCACCGGCCATGATGGGGAGGGGAAGACTCCAAAATGGACAATATCCCGTCGGTGCGCAGTTTCGTATACGACTATACTAGGTAAAAAGGAAATAAAAATAAAATAAAGAGGGGGGCGAGAGGGAGCATGTGCTCCCCTTTACCTGTTCTCTCCTTTGCTTCGCCAGCGCAGTAGCGCCGGAGGTATCAACACGAACTGGCCACCTGGAATGGATTCTCGGATTCGAGCCTCGAATCTCGCCCTATCTACCTAGCTGTGTCGGTATAAGCATGTCGGTAGTAGTGTATGTAAGTGGCCCGATTCGTTCTTACAGCTGCCCGTCACAGGAGAGAGAGAGAGAGAGAAAGAGAAAAAAGAAAACTACATAATACAGAGTCCCCCCCCCCCACACTTTGACATGGATCCAACGTCACAACGTTAGACCGCGAACGTTGGAGTGCCGTCCAACCGGTACGAATACCGGGCTGACAGGCATGACCACACCCCTCCGAGCCCCGATGTTTTTTTGACGTGAAAGGCCGTGGGGCCCATAACCCACGTTGCTGACAGCCTTCTCGAAAGGCAAGACATCCATCATCCATTAACTATTCAACCAGATTCCCCACACAACCTAACACCAGCTCAAGGGGGGTAAGGGGGGGGGGAGGGGGATGAGAGGGGGGAGGCACCGGAAGCGATTTTGCTCGAATCAGATTTCGTATGTGCCTTTTTCTTTTTTTTCTCTCCCCTCCCCCCATTCTGTCTCTCTATCTCTCGTCATCATCGATGTAACATAACTTCTTGGATCTTTGAATTTGATTATGTTCTTAGCCCCTCCCTGATATGAGGCGGGCGATTAGATCTATAACGTTGATAGTGTATTTTTTATTTCTTCTTCTCTTTCCGAATGGACAAGCCCAACAACCCCTCCTGGCCGACCACCCCCTCCCCTCCCCCTCCCCCTCCCCTGGCGCGGGACCGTCCCGTGAACTACTACCTATTAACCAAAGGCTGCCAAGGTGTTTATCTACTCACCTTATTCTTCGTCCAAATCGTTCGAGAATGAAACGTGGGCTTCCATTTAAAATTGGATTGTTTCATTGCTCATAAAACGATGATTTGGCACATGTTCACTCTACTACTCGTTTTCCTTGTTTCCATTCTCTCTTCTCCATCCGCCTAATCCATTAAGCAACCCGGGTCGGGACCCATGTGCAGTTTCGATATTTCCGGTTTTTCTTCTGGCTCTCCGTCTCTTCGTCTTTCACTCTCCCTCTTTTTTCCTTTTTTTTCTCTTTCTTTCTCTGTGTACTGACTTATTTGCTTCCTTTCGTCCTTATTATACTATTGAAATGCATAATGAACAAGGTTAGCGTGTTTGCTGGCTGCTGTAGTCATACGTTTGATCATGGTGTTGATCATATCATCATATAGCCTATAATCCTTCCGCCCCCCCCCCCCCCCCCCCCCCTCTCCTTGTGACGGAACGAGGCGTAATAATGAGGCTTTGGCTGCCACGTTTTAAGGTCGTCACGCATAGATCATCTACCTAACCGAAGCCGCCCGGATTGAGCCTCAAATCAAACTCGAGGTTGCGGCGGGCCGGAACTAGCAAATAGCCTACTATTTCGTGCCGTGTTGTCCTACCTATGTCATATGCCATATGATGTAACTGGCTTGCTAGTAGCTTGTTATTATTATTTCCTGATGTTGTTATTGTTGTAGTCTCATAATTGTAACAGTTTGTCTGTCTGTCTGCTTATGAGGTAGCTTTCTATCATTAGCGACACAATAGTTCAGAATGCTAAAGAGAGACAGGCACACGGGTAGCCGAAGAAATGTTACCCTATCCTGACAGACGATTCGCTTCAACGTCGATTCGGTGCATCATCGAAAGCGGCGATCGGCCGTCATCGTCGTATCAGCCGGTCGGCGGTCCGTAGACCCTCTTCGCCGCCGGTTCTTCAGGGGCTTTACTGTAGAAAACGTCCGGCCAGTTCGATATGAGCTATCACTTTTCATCTTTTTTCTCTCGTCCCTTCTCACTTTTTTCCCCCTTCCCATCTTGCTTTCTTTCCCCTTTTCCTACCTGCCAATCCTCCTTCCTTTCGTCTTATCTCGTATACGAAAACAGAAACGCACGACCGAAATAAATGTCTAATAGACGATCCTACCCTTCGACCGAGCCAAACCGGTAGACAGATAAGCACCGGAGGGAAGGGGGAGGGGGGCATGTATACATGCTACTCTACTTACCATTACACCTTTGCCTACACACACATAGCATGGCGTTTTATAGCGTTATATACCACGGGATGTTTTGAGTATTGCTGCTGGTTGTTAATGGTACCTCCTCTCCAACTCGCCGGTAACAGTAACCCTTCCGGTCTTATCCCGTGTATACGAGCGTGTGAACCCTTACCTCCCCATACATATTTCCTCATCTCTCCTTTCTGTTCTCTTCTACCTAGCGTCTCACGCAACCCGCGGTCAATGGATGACGTGCTTTCTTCATTAAACAAGTAGGCATGTCCCCCATCATCGTGACGCACCCCGTTCGTCACCTTCTCTGTCTGTGCCGTAGCGCCGCGGTGCGTACCTTCTTTCTCACCTTACCTTACCCTGCATATTTGGTTTCCGCACGAACTACCTACCTACACTACTCCACACATCCACATCCCTCCCCAGCTCACATACCCGAGAGTGACTGTCGTGGGTGACCTGTCTGTCGCCTAGGTACCTAGCTAGGCTATCTAAGACAGCCTCTCCTCGGAAATAAGCGAACCTACAGCAGAGATACCTGGTATGTAGGTCAGCTTCTCCCGGCGGCCTATCCCGTCCCGGCGAACTTCGGAAGAACGCTTCCTGAATGCCCTTGCTCGTATTTGATCCGTTCTGAACACCTTTTTTCTTGCATACTCCTACCGGCCGTGCACGTTGAATTTATTTTTTTATTTTTATTTTTTCCCGGAATCTATTCCGCTCCCCCCTCCCCCCCTCTCTCTCCTAAGTTATGACACCCCTCCACCGCTAAGGGGGTTTGATAATGAGGGGGAGGGGCTCAAACCTCAATTCCCGGATCTCGCCTTGTCACTGAACCACGGTTCCGGCGGTGGACGCCGGCCTCTTTACTACATAACTCTGGTCTCTTGGTCCTGACTCTGGGGTCTGGGGCTCGCTTCGCATCCAGAACGTGTATGGATGCAGGGGAATTCTCAATCTGTCTAATGACGTCTATTCCCACCCACTCTTATATCCACGGACGGGCATACGTACAAGGGGAACGCTGAGGCTATGCGAAGGTTGAGCCGGGGAATCGGACAGTTCGACGAGACGGTAGGAGAAAAAGGAAATAGGCAGGGGAAAAGGGACCGCATTTTCGCCGAGAGGAAGCGGCGAGGGAAAGGCGTGAGGATGCTCTTTTTCCTCGGCGGTGAGGGCACACACCGGGACTGACCAGGCCATGTATGTAAAAGTAGATGACGAGTAAGGGTAGATGTGGGCAGAGGTAAGTCAAGTCTGATAAGGCGTGACAAGATGAATAGAGACCAGCGAGGTGATATGTCAAAATGCCAATATCAAGGATAAACAAAAGACCGCATCATTATGTTGGTAGCAACGGGTTAAGATCCGCACCCGTCGATCCCGGCACTCGGTTTGCCTACCTAGCTGACCATGGTTCAAGTATGGATGACAAAAGCAAAGAGGACAATCCCACGAAACAACCGTCATTGCTTGCGCTATGGTGCAAAGTCTACCTATCCTAAGTATGGGTCTAATTCTTCTCTAACACGTGGGTATGTGCCATCCCAGCATCTACATTGCTAAAATAGCTCAGCGACCTCTCCCTCCTCGCTTTGACTGCATACGAATGCACGTCATTGATGCACTATGGAGCTGTTCCTGTAATCTGAACCGGATACTGAAAGAAGTATTTTCTACTGTGAGTTTATGTCTCATACTTCCTTTCTCCCCCCGAAACGAATTCCTTGATTTATTATGACCGCTCACCGCTCATAATTTAACTTGGCGGACCCCGAGTGAAACAAATCTCCCATCGTCACTAATTATCCTGTCCAATCAGGCTTGGCGGCCTGGTTCGTCATCGTCCTGTACTTGATCTCTCATGCGCGAGGGGTTTGTGCGTATCATTGTTCCTGTTGGCCATGGGCAGGCTGTTCGGTATTCTGTGGTCCAGTCATAGGCGGAGGCAGAACTACCGTGTCGCCAGCAGTAGGCACAGTGGCGTCATCATCGCCGTGATCGGCCTTGGACGACGACGAGTCTGAAGGTCCAACCTTTTTCATCTCCAGAATGTCTAGGTCAGGACTATGATGATCCTTCTCGAGAACGTCTGCCTCGGAGTTTTGGCGTTCTTTCTCCTGGAACGTGAAAGCGTCCGAGAGATTTACTGCTAAAAAGGTCTTTGGCAGTTTAACCCTAGAGTATTTCACCAGTCAGTCATTATACTCAAGCAACGAAGGTTCAGTTATCTGAACGTAATATGCTCCAACCTCCCCCGTACCACGGCTGAACCAGAAAAAAGTGTAGCGGAGACTTACTGGTGAAATTTGGCACGTAATGTCTCGATCACTTTCTTCCAGTCTCCATGAGGGGTCAGGCTCCGTCGCGGGGCGCAACCAATGCAGTGTTTGCTGTCCAGTTGGATATCAAGCGGGTCATATATATGACATCCTGGGCTGATAGTGATGCGAATACTGTAGTTGAATGTGGGATGATCTACTGGCATAGCATTGGCACCAGCCTTTGTCTCGGACTCGTATAGTTCAAAGCATATTTGCGATAGATAATCTAGCTCCGGAATGGTCCTTCGGTTGATCTTAGTCTCGATACCTCCTTCAAGAATGCAGTTCAGTAGAGTATAGATGTGTGATTCCTTGGTAAAGTAGAAGAATGACTTGGCGTCATCTGATGCCTGCATCTCTTCTAGATCCTGAACAATCTCTTTGAGCAAAGGTAAGGAGGTGAGAAGTCCAATCTCGAGCTGCCGCCGTGTTAGCATAATACTCTTTGGTTCTCATACAGATACGCTTACCTTCTCACTATCAGAAATGCCATACTCTTGGGGGCAGATAAAATCAAAAAGCACCTTTGCTAATTGATACAACTCTCGAAGTGGTTCGAAGCGCTCATCTGTCTTGGCCTTGGTTCTACTATTGCCTTTGTGAAGATGAAAGTATTCGTCGGGCTGCACTACTTCATGAGGGTTTCTCAGCCACGACCTGCGCCGAAATAGTTGTCTTAGAGACATCTGAGACTCATGCCTCTCGCCTTTGTCCATCTTTTCGGAACGTTCTGGCTTCTCAATTTTCTCGCCTGGTGGTGAAGTAAGAACTTGGCTTTTATCGGACTTATCATCAGCCGTCCTTCCACTGTCCTCAGAGTCCTTCGGTGTCGCCTTGCCCTCTCGATTAATAGTAATGCCAAATTCTTCCTCTAACATATTCCTTGGGGGTGTGAACACCCATTCAAGAAATTGGCGATTGTGTAGAGCATCGAATTTCATGGTGTCGTACAGCTCTGATATCTTACTGGGGTCAACCTTTTCATGATCGCAGAATTCAGCAAAAAGCTTCTCCCAGCGCTCGCGGAACAGCTCTGCATCCTCCCCACAACACCAGCGTGGCTGGATACTGTTCACAGCGGTAACCTGCGACAGTGACGAAACAATGGACGCATTAGAGCTTTCGCCATTGTTCTTCTCCCCCGGTGTGTTCACCGCGTTGAGCGAGTTCACAGCGCCACTGTGTAATTTGCTATAATTGTGCTGCATGACACGACGATGGAAGTTCATCAATTGTACAACCCGTGTTTGCACCTCGGATGGTTCGGGCATTCCTTCAGGCCAGGCAAATTGTGGAGGGCGTTCGTTGCCCTTGCGCAACAAGCCCTTCAGCTTCTTCTTGACTTTGTCCATCTCGTCCTTTGCCGCATTCGAGTCATCAAGGAGGTCTTTTCGAATCGTGATGAAATCCTCTGGGATGTCCTTTTTCTCTATGAAGGAAGCCGCCCAAATCTGAGCGCTCGCTGTAACCCGCCTCTCGGAACTGCTGAAAACGTGTACCTCGTCTAGGATATCACGGTTGAGCAAGAGATAGTCGTTTCTCATATTCTGTGCCAACTCCTGAGCCTGGTAGCGGGCCGAGTGTGTCGGCTCTCCTCCCCATTTCACGATAAGTTGTAACTTATCGAGTACGAAGCTATTATCCGCTGCTGTGAACTTCGACATGGTCACACCCGACATGGAATCCTGGCGTCGTGGTGGTCGCCCCGGTCGACCACCATCGGCCGCAGAAACATCATCTTCGGGTGTATTGTTCTCGGAGGTCTGCTCCTCCATTTCTGTTTCGTCCTCGAAAGAATCCTGTACCGCGTTCGCTTCTTGGTTTGTCCCCTGAGACGTTATCTCATCGAGTTGTGACTCCATCTTTACCCCTTCAGTGACCTTCGGTGTTGACTCTGGTGTCATCTCTGCAGTCTTCTTCTTCCTAAACATAGGCTTGATCTGAACCTTCGTTCCCGCCCAGCCACCTTTCTTGACCAGCACATTTCGGAGAGATTTGAGCTTAGTTATATCCTCCTCGCCAGCTTTTAACGCAAGATCGACTGCTTCAAGAACGCTAGCAAGTGCTGGCTCCCCAATAAGAAGGACTTCTTCCTGGTGTCCCTTGAGTAGGTCGATAAACGGCTGTGTGTGAAATGTGAATTTGTATTTTTGCTTGGGCGTGCGGTCAGCATGACGAATGACAGAGACCATGCCCTTGAGCTTCCAGGAGTGCTTAGGCGGAGGTGGAGGAGGTGTCGGCTGTTCCTGGTCAGGATCGGACTTCTTCTCTACGTCTGCTACAGGAGTGGCAGGCAGGGTTGGCGGAGCTGTAGAAGGCACACTATGTGCTGTTGAGCCACTAGCTAGGTTGGCAATAGGGTTGATTATGCCACTCTGAAACTTTGCCGCAATGCCGGCCATCCCTGACTCGGATTTAGGCGGCGACACACTTCCTACGCCACTGTCGTCTACTTTCAATTCCTTGGATTCCACACGTGATAACGAACCACTGTTGACGGCCGATTTTGACTGGTTAGAAATCTGTCCTCCAGGCTGCTGCTCTTTGTCTTTGTTGGCCAACAGTGCTCTGGCAAGAGGATCACTGATGTCAGAGGTTGCCGGGGATGGGAGAGGAGGTGTTGGACCCCCTCGCTTGATCTTCTCCTTGATAAAGATGTCCTTTAGAATACTAGCACAGTGATCGTAGTATGTGTCGTTGTCTTTGACAAAGCTCCAGCCGTTGACATCTATAACGTAGCTTTTACCGCCAGCACGAAGGAGGTCAAAGCCGCAGACACGCTGACCAAAGGTAGTTGCGATCTTGCTTGCGATCTCTTTCTCCTCTTCGCCGAGAGGTGTGACATAACGGATTTCCTTGCCATGTGTGTTACGCCTGACTATGCCATCTACGACTGGCGATTTTCTCGTCTCCGCATGGCAATAGTGAGACCCAACCGTATAGGCTTTCACATCCTCCGCATTATCCACTTGCATGAACTTTTCGTACACGAAGCTCCCCTCTGGTTCGGTAATGGCACGAGGGACGGTGAGATCTGGGACAAACTCAGAACTCTTGTTGCCAATTTTCCGGAAAAGCTTCCGGGCACCTCCGCCGGCCGACTTGGGAAAGTAGATGACGATGTTGTGATCTTCACCGCTTGTCGGTTTTTCCACGAAGGGTTTCTTCAATAGTGTCCCATCAACACTTAGTATGTCTCCATCGTCCAATAACTCGACCTTCCGAGGGGGACGATAGTGATCTGGGTCCGTAGGCTCAATATTGATACCACAGACTTCTCTTATGTGCTTCGCAATATCCGGTGTCAAGAGACTAGGTCCACCATCACGGTTGACCTCGACTCGCCCTGGTGTCGGAACTTCTATCTTATCAAGAATTCGTAAACAGAGACGTCTATCCCATAGCACCTTCTGCATTGGAACATCATTTACACAGAAGGGCTTTCGGGCCTTCACATAGGCTATAGCCTTGTCTAACGGAAACCCGTCTGAGTAGAAAGATATCAAGTAATCACATATTGGCCAGTTTTCCACCTCTATTTGAAGATTAGTGGCGCCCGGTAAGGTCAGCACATGATAAACGTACCTTCATCTAAAATAGTCTTATCACCAAATACAATAACGTCAAACTCGCGGTTCGCTATTATTCTATTGAGGATGTTCCTGCTAGGTTTACTTCTAGCTTTGGCATCCAATGCGCAGACCCCGATGATGCCCCAGGGTGCTGGCTTGACCTCTTCCTTCTCCCTAGACTGAGGTGCCCGGTCACTGCTGGGACTATGGCTGCTGTTTGCAGTGCTCCCGCTGAATCGGCGCTTAGCCCTACTGCGAGATCTAGTCGGCTGAGGTCGAGCACCGGGATTAGATGTGGGGGCAGGGTTCCGCTTGACAAGATCTAGCGGGTTGGCATGAAGAGGCGCATTCTGCGGTGTGAGTTGATGGCCACCCCCGGGAGGGCTTTGGACACTCGAGTTGGACGAGGTAGTGACAGTGACATTGGAAACACCAGACTCAGACTGGCCGGGCACGGGGCCCAACCCCTTACCAGAGGCCATCAGGCTGGATACAGAGAGGGAACGCTGAGCGGCACCACTATCGGAGCCGTTTGTGGATGGAGCAGAACTGGGGACGCCACGGGCAGAAGCCAAGGAAAAGACAGAAGAGACGGATAGGCGTTTGCCACCCTCGTTCTCTGAAAACGAGCAACGGGCGTTCGTGACAGCAGCGACAACAGGATCGGGTAACTGACGACGGGTAGAGTGATCCTGCAAAGGACTGATGGCGACAAGCTTGGGGGTGTTGTCAGGGTGGTCAACGTCCACGGCTACGTCGTCAATAGCCGAGTGTTGAAGAAGGTCGTCACCGGCAGCTTCCAAGTGGAACGACTCGGGACGGCTATAAGAAGCCAGAGACGAACGGTGAGAAGACCGCAGTGGCCTTGCAGAAGGAGGCATAGACAGGCTCGCGGGCTCAACAGACACGTCAGTGGTCCCAACAGGCTCTGCACGTCGACCTTTCCCACTGGCAATGGAACTGGCGATGCTACTGGCTGCAGAGGAGTGCGAGTGCGAGCCAGAATTAGACAGAGACCGGGGTGCTGAGAGTTTTTGGCTGGAGCTGTGGCGATTTAAGTTGGTGGACTCCATCGTGTGGCCAACCTTTTTTTTTTCTTTTTTCTTCCTTCTCTCGCCTTGCCTTTGTACAGTGTGTAATGTGGTAGAGAGAAAGAAGAAAAAATATGTTGTGCTGCCGTGTTCCGTACTTGAGGTACCCAACTAAACAATAAGCCGGCGTCTTGGGAACCCGGCTAACCCAACACCAAGATTTGCTGTGATACCTGAGACGCAGGTAATTGAAAGGCCTCGAATATTCCGTGATAGTTGATCCACAGCGATGCTGTAAAGGACACAGAATGCTAGAGGCAAATACAAATGAGTGTAAAAGGTCAGGAATCAGCTCTGCATGCTGTCAGGATTTCTTCCATTCAAGTAATTATGTGGAGCAACATCGATGGAAACAGAGACAATGCAGTAAAGTAAGTACCTACCTACCTAGTACCGTAGATATGGATGGAATATGGGGAAGTGGGTCGACAAGATAAACTTGTTCATGCCCAGCTGAGCTCGATGATATGATCGTCAAGGGAATAAGAGACCAAAGGGTAAAAAATAAAATAAAAAAAAGGCCTGTAATGATTTGATAGTAACTAGGTAAGTACTTAGCTATAGTTTATCCAACTCTTTATGTGACCTGGGGTTATGTGAAATATGAAGGACGAGGAAAAAGATAGAAGAGAAAAAAAAATGCAGAGGTGTGACAAGGGACTAAACTAACTTTGGCTGATTGGCTAATGATAGAACCCAGTGAAGATAAGATACTTTAACTGTCTTTCAAGTTTTCTTTACAGTACTTGTAGCACGACGGACAAGTAGTGCGTCATTGCTCTAGGTTAGCTGATAGTATGTAGATACTTAAGTACTACTTAGGTAGTTATACCTATGTAGGTACAACATTCCTGTCAGGATCATCCAGTATACCTACATAGGTAGTGTGTAGGTATTTCAATTAGGTTTTGTTTTATATTTTCCAGATGTACGTACATGCGTACCTACCTACACTAACACTGGTTTTTACTATAAGGGTCGACCTTAAGTTATTTACATGTTTTAAATATATATATATATATAAAGTAAATAATTAAAATAATTAAAAGAATAACCCTGCAATCGGTTACTACAAGATATCTATCTAGTTTCAGGTCAAGAAATCATGGAAAGTAAAAATTACTAAGGTACCTAAACAATAAATATTGTACGCACCGGAATAGACGTGTAATGTCCATATGTACCTTAAGGTAGGTACTGTATGTGGGTAGTGTATGTAAATACCTACATACGTACGGGCTTTGAATGGATACCTAATACCTCTAATAGGTCAGCCAAGTTTAAAAACGAGACTCTTACCATGCATGACTGAGGTCCGATGTGGGGGTTGGTTGGAGATAACGATAAGGAATGAGAGTGACAGTGAGTAAAGCGGGTATCCTGTATTCTATACTTTCAAACTTGGTCATACCGAGCAGCATATCTTACAGTATCGCAGCTTAAATGCTATGTTCTTACAGTTCTGTAATACCCATTAACGCTACATTATATAACCTAAATTTGGGGATTCGCTAATGCCATAGTGATGCGGGAAGCAGCACCCCAAAACTAGGTATGTAGTAGCTAGTACCCAGATAAAGTCTTAGCCCCTGTCGAAATATTTCAATCGAGGCGCGACCTCAACCCAGAAAAAAAAATCCAAAAGTTTTAAGAACACTGGACTCGCCGCACCACTGCCGTCCTTGCGCTCAACCCTCAGCCTCCGAAGGAAACGAAACACGCTATAGCACAGAGGTAGAAACCGGTAGCGCTCCGATAGGGACATTATAGGCGGCAGCGGGAGACGGAAGCCAGGTCGCAATGCCTCATTCGGAACAGGATGGGCCGCTGGTCAAGCGCCAAAAGGTGGCATCCGTCGCAAAGCCGAAGTCCTCTGCACCGCGCCAGTCTAGGATCTTTGCTCCTTACCGAGTAGGTGCGCACTCGGCTGCTGTCGATGGATCTATCGTATTGACTTTATGTGTTAGACTGTTGGTCTTGTCTCGCCCACGAACGTGCCCTTCACTTCCATACCGCTGGGCAAAACCACCTTCCAGATCACTACCTCTATAGGCCGCTCTCTACAAACCTACGATCTGAGGCGCGGTCTTAACCTCGTCTTCCTGACCCGACCCCAGACCCCCTTCGACATCACGGCAACCTGCGCGTGGAAGGAAAAGGTGTTTGCCGCCTGGGGCGACACGCGCAATGGGGAATCGCAAGGAATCTGGATCTTCCAGAGAGGCAAGAAAGCCGGCGAACTGGAGCTTCCACTCGACCTTGACCAGCCCATAAAGCAGATTATGGTATTCGGGTCTTGGGTCCTCGCATGTTCTCTGACGAGGATCGAGGTATGGAAAACCGCCACGCTCGAGCATTACACCACTCTCTTCACCATGGCCTCGAAGACAGGTGACAATGAGCTTACGGGCGGCATTTGCATTATGCCGACATACCTCAACAAAATATTTGCTGGCCGTCGGGATGGATGGGTTGAAATATGGAATATCTCGACCGGAAAGCTGATCTACACCATTCTTCCGCCGTCTCCCGAGTGTGGTGCTGTTACGTGCCTGCAGCCCTCCCCAGCCCTCTCCTTGATGGCCATTTCGTATGCCGCCGGGCCTCTAGTAATTCATAATGTGCTCACCGACAAGCGCATTTTACAGGTCAATGCAGGCTCTGATGATGCCCCTGTTACTAGCATAGCGTTTCGCACAGACGGTATCGGCGCAGGCCAGGACGGTCGTAAAGATGGAGTTATGGCGACAGCTACGGAAGCAAGCGGCGACATTACCTTCTGGGATCTCAACCGAGGAGGCAGGATCATGGGTGTTCTTCGCAGTGCCCATAACCCCCCATCACAGGAAGGTCTTCTAGTCCGTGGAGGGGTTAGCAAGATAGAATTCCTAGTTGGTCAACCGGTCATCGTCACAAGTGGTCGCGACAATTCCTTGAAAACCTGGATTTTCGACGAAACCCCCTTTTCGCCGATACCACGGGCGTTACACACGCGCAGTGGTCATGCGGCACCAGTCACCTGTCTTCAGTTCTTGCCGTCAGATTTCCAGGGTGCCGAGGCTGGTAACAAGTGGCTGCTCAGTGGCGGAAAGGATCGCAGTTTGTGGGGGTGGAGTCTTCGACGTGACGGCCAGAGTACTGAATTAAGTCAAGGCAACATCCGCAAGAAAGCCAAGAAATATGGTATTTTGTCAAGTAATGCTCTAAGCCATGGCCCTACCACAACACTTGAAGACTTGAAGGCCCCAGAGATTACGTGCATAGCTTGTTCGTTGAATAGAGATGGTGGAATGGGTGCCATCCCAGGCAAACAAGCCATATGGCAGAAGACACGCGACCACAAGAAGCCGGTCGATGCCGAGGTCAGCGGCATGACTGGTTGGGAAAGTGTCGTTACGGCTCATAAAGATGATTCCTTCGTACGGACCTGGTTCTGGGGCCGAAAGCGGGCGGGTAGATGGCAGTTCCAGACTGGCGATGGTGCACATGTATCCACGGTCACCATGAGTTCATGCGGGACATTTGCTCTAGTTGGGTCGGTCGAGGGGTCAATTGACATGTTCAATCTACAATCAGGACTGCATCGACAGCAGTTCCCTTCAAAATTGACTCCCGCACAAGCCAGACAGGTCAAACTGCAGCAGCTCAAGCAGGCTGATACGGTCCTACAGCTCCAAGCTCGCTCGTCTACCGGATTCCTCCCCGGAGTAGGCAAACACACGAAAGCTGTCACCGGAATAGTCGTTGACTCGATGAATAAGCATGTCATCAGCTGCTCGCTTGATGGCAAGATAAAATTCTGGGATTTCCTTACAGGTAATCTGCTATTTGAGGTCAGCTGGGCTCCGATGACTGCTATTGTGGCCTGCCGTTACCATGCAGCGAGCGATTTGATAGCATTCTCTTGTGATGACAACTCTATACGAGTAGTGGACATCGAAACGAGACAGACGATACGCGAATTCTGGGGTTGTCAAGGTAAAATCAATGACTTCACATTCTCAAACGACGGCCGCTGGATAATAGCGTCTTCTCAGGACTCAGTCATACGTGTTTGGGACCTACCGACCAGCCACCTGATCGACGCTATCCGGTTACAGAAACCGTGCACTGCACTGGCATTCTCTACGACCGGCGAGTATCTGGCTGCATCGTGTGAGGGCGAGCTTGGCGTAAATATATGGACTAATAAAACGCTCTTCACCCATGTACCAACCAGACAGATATCTGAAAGTACTATCCAAGAGGTGGCGGAACCAACGGCATCAGGAGAGGGCGGTCAAGGATTGATAGAGGCAGCATTCGAAGATGAGACTCCTGAGGAGGAGGATGGCGAGGTTACAGCTCCGAGCGTGGAACAGCTCAGTACCGACATGATGACATTGAGTCTAGTGCCGCGCAGCAAATGGCAAACGTTGTTGCACCTCGATCTGATAAAGCAGAGGAATAAGCCGAAGGAAGCTCCCAAGGCCCCGGAGAAGGCACCGTTCTTTTTACCATCGCTTGATGGGACCTCTTCAAATCTAGATGCTAGCATAGCCAGGACTGATGGAAACCAAGCCCAGTCGAGGATCACACGATTTGATCGTAATAGGATGGAGCAGGCATTCACTAACAGCTTACAATCCGGTGCCGTTAGTGGCAATTGTGAGTGCATATGCCCGCCCCCTTACGCCCCCCCCCCCTTTTATCTTCAAATGTACACTGCTAATAATATTTTAGACGATGAATTCATAGAACATCTAAAGTCTCTACCTCCTGCAACGGCAGACCTCGAGCTGCGTTCACTTTCAACAGGGGAAGATGATGAGTCAAATGAACTCCTTCATTTTATCCGTGCTCTGACAAGCCGGCTAGTAGCCCGCAGAGATTACGAACTCACGCAGGCCTGGATGACGGTGTTCCTGCGACTCCATTTCGATTTGATCCTGGAGAGCGCTGTCTTGACGAAGGCGTTGCAAGAGTGGAAGAAGCACCAGGCAGAGGAATGGACCAGGTTAGATAGCCTCGTAGGGTATTGCGGAGGTGTCGTGAACTTCTTGAGAAGTCCACGAACGTGATTGGATAGCATGTTAGTAATTCAACTTCACAGGTACTCCGTTTAACCCATCTCCATCATGCTATGTGACATGGAGTGAATTGGCTCCTATTGTTTTCTTTTTCGTTGTTTTCTTTTTCGACACAAACACCCAACTCTCATTGACTGAGCAGGTACCAGACTGTGTAGGGTGAATTTGACAATAGTCACCTGCATTCACTATTAAAATTTTGTTTCTCATTCACCACAGCAACCGATATATGTATATGGAGAATTTTCAATGGTATTTTCCCTCCAGTAAATCACCCCAAGCCCATTTCCGATTCCCACCGATCGCATCTTCAACCCAATTCCTCGACTGCTCAACACAATTTCGTCCATTCAGTCTACAGTTTCTCGTCCTAGTCTGAAGACATTATTACCATCGTTGTTCAACCCCTTCAGCCATATTGGCAACAATATCGGCGCATACCCCGAGACGGCTACGCCTCTCTTTCTGCCCGGCTTCTCGCCATCTGTCTATCATTGTTAGTAGGAGAACGGCAAGTTTCTATCTACGGATAGAAACAGAGAGCCCATGGATCCCTTCATCGATGCTATGCTTGATCCCCCCTGGTTTGCCCCTCCTTCCCAGTCCCGTCATGCTCCGCTAGGAATTCCAAATGGATATTCTCGGCCCTATGAGCAATTGCAACCATGGGATTATACACCACCAACTTATGAGTATCAATCTCCTTCGTCCACGGCAGCAAGATATGGCTCAATCTCACCAGAGGCCATACCCGAGCTTATGCCTGTTTGGAGCGGTATCACTAGAACTGAGATGACCCCAGTTCCAGAACTAGGCGATGTAGCAAGAACCATGCATCTGTTTCGCAGTGTAGGGCAACATGGTAATCCTGATGAATCCGTTGGTGACGCTAGCCACGGTACCTATGGCCGCAGTGGAGATGCTAGTGGACAAGAATCAGCCATGCCCGAGAACGAAGCGAAAGATGAAACGCCTTCTCCCGGTGAGGTCTACTCGGACGTGGCCCAAGATGAATACGGCCACTATCTTCTTCACCATCGCGAAGAAAACTCCGACCCTGCCCCACGAACATCGTCGCCTCTGGATGAAAGTCGCAACGAAGACAACCAGAGCTCCGACGCCGTCACCGAACTAAAGGTCGAAGAGCAAGCGAGCGCCACAGGTTGGGGAGACGAGGACAATGAGAACGACGAGGACGACAGTGAATATCGCTTCACTGAAGAGTCCACCTCCCCCTACACCTCATACGTCTCTTCAGCAGGCTCGGCCCAGTCGCCGGCCGGAAGTGCAGCACCTCAGGGCTCAGACCACGAGTCCAACCCGGGCTCTGACTCTGACTCTAACCCCGGCTCCCACCCTGGATCCAACTCTGACTTGGAGGCGATGGAGAATGCCAACCAGGAATCCCAGCATCTCACGGGACGGCTCCGAGACCTCACTGCTATCGTACGCGAAGCCGCCGCCGAGTTTGAGGGCCGACCTATCTTCATCGTCGCTGGAGACTGCCATCTCGACCCTCTTACCAAGGCGTCTAGCTCGGCTGGCCCCCAGGAGGCATCATCAGTCGTGCTCGTGGCGGGAGACATCTATACCTACCCTAGCGGCACCTCGGCATCTTCCTCGTCGCGAAAGAAGAGAGAGCGGGATGACATTGGTCGGGAGGGCAAGGAAAAGAGACGAAAGGCATAACTGGATTGCTCGTGAAGGAATTGAGAGATCGTCCTTAGATTGATCTCTCTGCTTGTGTGTCTGGAGGGGGTATGTGATGCTTGCTGGTTGGACTGCTGAACTGGTTGAGGTGATGATGATGATGGTGGTGGTGGTGGTGTCCATGTGTTGCGAGTTAGCCTATGTTTACTACTTACATAGGTAGAGATCCCTGAATACTATTACTGTAAACTAAATTTCGCCTCCTGGATTCATCCATCTCTGCCCGTGATCATATACACCCTCATCGTGTCGAGACAACTTTTGTCTTCTAGGTGGAGTCGCAATTCTTTAAGAGCTAACCTCCTCCCCGACGGTCCCGGTTCTTTTTTACCTATACTGTACTAGGTATACCAATGCATACCTAGGAGGTATCATCTCATATGATCGCCCGGGTAAGTACGGATTAAGTATGTACCTATCGTGACTCGGGGGAAACATTTCCTGGCCTAGCCATCGACGGGCCCGCGAGTCAACCAGCCTACCTAGCCCGCAAAATCTCTTACCCCCATATCCAAGAAGGTTTTATCTTACGACAACGACGACCAAAGTCACTCATACTCATGTCTGTTCCACATCGTCCGCAGCCGTTGGAAGTAAACCTAGATGAGAATGATTTTCCCGACCCTCACCCACATCCCATCCGTAGGTACATATGTACGTAACGTACGGGGGGGGAGGGGAAGGGGGAGGCCCTGAGTAAAAGACCGAAGCGCCGACGATAGCTCCGAGTTGCTTTTCCCCACAAGTGCAACGCTGCTAGTACTGTATGGGTAGTCTATAATGCGACTTGTACATTCCCCGGTACGGAGCAAGGGAGCCTGCCTTCTTCGATTTTATCGACTGTTTTGCAGCTGTTTTTTCTTTCTTTTTCTTTCGTAGGGCGTCCGCGCAATCAGGAGACCTAGCCCCCCCCTCTCCCCTTGCCAAGTAGCGGTGTATATTATATGTAGTCCGGTTTGCGGCGCTCCCTCCAAGCCCGGGCCTTTCTCCAACTCGATCTACTGTACCGTCCTACCGACCGGCGTGTGTAAGTCGCGTGCGTGTGTGTGTAGGAATAGTGCCTTCAGGGATACATACACAAGATATCACAGCAAGCGCAACAAGTTATATACACTACTTACACTTACCTAGGTTAGGTAGGTAGGTAGGTAGGTGCTACAGCGAGGTTTTCCGAGGTGGCGTCGAGGGGGGAGCGAAGAAAGGGGTGAGGGGAAACAGCCAGAATCAAATGACGAGCCCGGCAGGACCAGTCCCGGAAATCGCGGGGCCCTCGCCGCAGCGAGCGGGGGATGGCGGCGGACAGGAGACTGAGACAACGTCTCAGACGTCTCAGACCCTTAACGACGGCGAAGACGATGCCGAACAAGGCATGTCGACGCTGGAGAGAATCAAGACGCACTTTGGCGACCGCCCCGAGTGCTTCAAGAACACCCTCCAAGAGGTGTCGTTCGTCTTCCAGGCGACCGTGGCAACGGCCACAACTTCGTTCCTGTCCGGAGTCGCCCTCATCATCACCGTCCCCGTCGCTCGGGATCTAGGCCTGACGCAGGGGCAAATCTCATGGATCAGTGCTTCAACTTCGTACGTAACCCCCCCCTTTTCTCTTCCTCTTTCTGTTTCTTTTCTTTTCTTTATTTTTCCTCCCTCAGACTAGATCCTCCCACCCCCCTAGCCTACCTAGATTAACACGTCTCGCAGTCTCGTAGCCGGAGCGTTCCAGCTCGCCCTCGGGCAGCTCGCCGACCTGCTCGGCCGGAAGACCATGTTCATCGCGGGCATGGGCGGGTTCAGCGCCTTCTCGCTGCTGGTGGCGTTTGCGCAGAACGCGTACTGGCTGCTGGTGGTGTGCGGGGTGCTGGGGCTGGCGTCGGCGATGGTGGTGCCGCCGGCGATCGGGATCCTGGGGGCGGCGTACGCGGCGCCGTCGCGGCGCAAGAACGTGGCCTTCTCGGCCTTCAGCGCGGGCAACCCGCTCGGCTTCGTCTTCGGCACCATCGTCTGCGGCATCGCCACCCAGCTGTCCAGCTGGCGCGCCGCCTTCGTCGTCCTCTGTGTTCTCTGGGTCCTCTTCACCGCCCACGCCTTCTGGGCCGTGCCCGACGTCGAGAACTTCGACCGCGCCCCCCTGCGCGAGCGCCTCGCCAGCCTGAAGCACTTCGACTATGTCGGCACCGTCCTGACTATCTTCGGCACTGGCATGTTCACCGCGGGCCTGACGCTGGGCCCTGAGGATGGGTGGGCCAAGGCCCACGTGATTGCCTTGCTGGTGGTCGGGGTCGCGCTGCTGGTCATCTTTGTCGTCTGGCAGACGATATTCCCGAATCCCTTGATGCCTCCGCATATCTGGAAGGATAGGAACTTCAGCTTGGTAAGTCCCAATGATACCTATATGTATACGGAACCAAGCTCCATAACCCCTCCCCCCCCCTTACTCATGGCTTGGCTCGACTGGCTGAACTAATTTTCTGTAGATCATCCTTGTTGTCCTTCTCGGCATGATGCATTTCACATCGTCTGGGTTCTGGGTTGCTTTCTTCATGCAACAGTTCCAGCAGTTATCTACTCTCATGGTCGCCGTGCATCTTCTTCCCATGGCCATTGGCGGTCTGTTCTGGAACGTCGTGGCGGCCCGCATACTGCACGTTGTCAACAACACCGCCATCATGGTCTTTGGCGCGACGTGCTATGTCGGTGCTAGTCTGCTCTTCTCCTTTATGGGACCCGATAGCAACTATTGGGCATTTATATTCCCTGCCTTGATCTTGAACGTAGCTGGTGCGGATCTCCAGTTTAACGTCGCAAACGTGAGCCTACTATTTATTTACCATTTATTTTTTATGTCTTCTATACGTTGTGGAAGACCCCCTCGCCCTGTTCGAGCGACGAGAGCTGACGAGTTCTGTAGATGTATGTGATGCAATCATTACCTAGGCACCAACAATCAATGGCAGGTGGCATCTTCAACGTCGTCATTAGGCTGTCGAACACAGCTGTCATGGGTATCTCGACTGCAGTATACAGCTCGATAGAATTGACCCCCGCGGGCATAGATAACCCGATGCTGAAGTATACGAGAACATTCCAAGTGTCGATAGCACTTGCGGGGCTAAGCCTCCTGATATCTCCTTTTATTCGACTAACTACCCAGGGAAACAGTCCAAAGGTAGAGGCGAGCGACAGCCAAATGGAGAAGTTGAGGAACGAGGAGAAAAGGGACCAAAAGCCGTAGAGGCAGAGGAACGGTGTTTGCATATCATACTTCGCTGAAAGAGTACATATAGGGGGGCTATTCTGAGCATGATAAATCACCAGAATAACCTCTTGAGACAACGATATTTGAAACAGGTAGATATAAACAGGAGTATGCCCATCTAAATGGTGTGTATGTATTAGTGTTAATAGGTGGGTAATTTTGTGTTTCTGTGAAGCATGCCTATAATATTCTTAGCTACCTAAGTCTGTGGCCATCGTCAAGCTGTCAATATTCAAGTCGAGACGTTCTTCTTAGACGTGGTATTTATTTTAGCTTGAATTCTCGGGGAGATACACTTCTAGGGGTAAATCGTAGCAGTGCATGAGTCTGACACAGCCGTGAGACCATCTAGTGTTAAATTTTAGTTTCTTCGAGCCGTGTCAAGCCGAAACCAGCCGCTTCTTACGTGTGTTTTTAGATAGAAATCGTGGGTGCGGAATTACTGCCATCAAATTCGTCACGCAGTGCACCAGTGCTGTAGTTAGCAAGTAAGCATTTTGTCACAGCCAAAGATCGGTCACTCAATAGGCTAACTTGACATGATATCTGAATAGGACTCTCCTATAAACGGTCCGATTAAAGGCCCGATATACGGCGGTGTGACTGGTAAGACTGTCCCCTAGATGTAAAGTCCTAGGTTGTCAACGACTAAGCTTCCATGGATAGATAAACGAGGAAGATTTACACAAATGGCTGTGACATAAATCATCCAGGGTTCTCATGCAAGCAAATCTTCGTTACATAAAGCAATATTTCTGTATTATTGACGAGACGTTATGGCGTCTAAGCATGCGTGGAAAGTTGAGGTAAGTTTTACTTGCAGCAGTTTGTCCATTCATGATATAGGGGCTGGGTTGTCGTGATAGCATGTACCTAGGGGGAATATAGCCAAGTCCAGGAAACAATAAACCACGAGAACTTACGATAATGGTTCACTGAACAGCTCATCCCTTGGGATCATTCGAATCCTGAACACGTCGAAAGGATGTACGACCAACGGGTCGCCTGTGGATGGAGGTCAGACGAAGTACCGGGTTGGGTAGACTCAGCCAAGAGAGGCGGACGGTTATTCTACTGGATTGTAGGTGCATTACATGGCGGCTTCAAGAGCACCACGACTAATAGACCAGCTCTTTTCAGATATGCTCCCGGAGCGAGAAGAACTCGAGCGAAAACACATTGGTACATATCCAAAGGTTAGTATACTTGGCTCAGTACAAAGGAGATATACTAAAAGTCACGTAGGAATCGACCCCTCTTGAGGATACGGCGTCAGAAGTCCGACTTGTGTCGAGACAACCAACTAGTAAAAGATTCATTCCTATCGGTCATGTTGCCCTCGACATCCACGATGCCGGTAGTGATGCGCAGTTGGGACTTCCTTCGCCAGGAACTGTCTGGGTCCATCAATTATATATATCATATGCGTTGCAAGGAGGTGGCTACGGCACGGCAGTGATGTCCAAGGTTGAAGCCTTGGCAGCACAAGAGCCGATGAATGCTACCACGATAGCCTTGGACACCATGGCAAAAGGCATGGACCTGAGCCCTGAACACGTAGAGATTCTCGAACGGGAGCTTAAGAGCCCGATAGCGAGGGTGAGTACCTAGGCAATCTGGTGTATTGCAGCAAAGTAATGTTGAAATTACTGACAATAGGGGAAATACCTAACTACCTATGTAGATATCGAAAGAGGAATGGTATGAACGCCAGGAATACGAAACGTATAAACGAGGATCTGGTTATGTGTATCGATCGCAGAAGGGCCATCCAATTCCTCTAACTGTGGCATATATGAAGAAGACCATCGTCTAATAGAAAGCTAGGAAAAGAAAGGGGAGGGTTTAGAGATACTAGTTACTACTTATGTACTTATTGAACCTACCTAGGCACTCAATTAAAGAATTATGTATGTAGTAAGGTTAGGTACCTCCCGTACATGCATAACGCCAAGTCTTTTCTAGATATGTAAGTCACTGGAAAGCGCGTCTACATTAAGTACATGCCTCCCTATGTAGGTACTATGTAGGTACATACATCACGCGACTCCCCCTAATGTACATTACATATTTACAGTATTCTACCATATACACTTCATTGATACATACTGTGTATGTACATGCAACACCTACCTAGGTACATTATGTATGTAGGTAGTGGTGCTGAGGTACCTGCCTATATAGCTGCCTGAGCTTCAAAAATGCCCCGCTATTCCACCTACATAGGTACCTTACCCACCCGTAATGTAAGTATGTATGTAGTGTATTGATTCAACCCGCTGCAACTTTTATTTTATTCACGGTGCATCGGCCACATACACACACACCAACACCGGTGAAAAGCTTCTACCACATCCCAATACGCCGTCGCATTGGGATGTATGGATGGATGGATGGTACTAAGGTAGTGAAATACGCGATACCTCGGGCTTTGTCTCTCTACCTCACGTCCACTCCTTTACGACCGATGTACGCGACTGTATCTCTGTATAACGCGGTCACTCGTCCAACCAGACTTGGCTTCTTTTCACCTGATCCCTATACTTGACCAAGTCGGTCAGCCAGCCAGTCTATCTATCAGTCCGTCCGTCAGTCAGTCTATTAGTTTGTCTAACAAGCGAAGCGGACCGAAACGAAACGAAACATAAAATCCAATGCCACCTAGCCATCTGCGCCAGTCTAAGACGAAAATGCAGGCCTGGGTGACTAACAATGGGATAAATTCTGGCGGACAAACCGTTTCCTCGGGCTACGATGGCGCTCTTATGCCCCCAAACCGCCACCTTTATCCACAGCCAGCCCCTCCTCCTCGAGAGACGTCGCCCACACGCCCGCTCCCACCTACGATCGATCCAAACACCAACCGGAGTGCTGCGGCCATGGCTGCTCGCCTTCCTGTGCCCGCTCACTCTAGTCAACCCCGTGATACCTCTCTTGCCGTGCCACTGCCTCGAGGCAGGCCGTCCTCTTCCGACCCCTCGCAAAACGGCAGGGGGCAAGCTCCATTCTGGGAAGGCTCGACCATAGATGGTTCGATTTTCAGTGATACAGCTAGCAACGTTGATACGAGCACGTCCATCACAGCTCGTCCCTATACCCAGTCTCAACCCCCTCCCTACCCGCCGCAGGAAGTACTCCTTCCTCGACCAACGCAAACGGGGAGAACAGCACCGGGACAACGGCAACACATCCCCTTTGCCATGGGCTCGAATGGGATAGTTAATATCCCAGGAAACTCCCATACAAGGCGGGCCTCATCCCTCGACATTAGGAGTCAGCGAGATAATTTTAAGGCGGCTCCCCCTGAGGTACCTGAGCCGGAACCAGAACTGGAACTGGAACCGGAACCTGAACCTGAACCCGAAGAATCCTCTGAAGATAGCCAGTATCCAACTTCTCCGGATAGAACCCCCTCTGGTAAGCGAGTGAACCGCGCAAAAGCGTTAACGATGAGGACAAACCGACGCGACTCTCTTACTAGGAAGCTTGCCTTCTCCCCCGGAATGTCTGGGGTGTCACCTCAAAAACATCAAGTACATGGGGAACGTGAAGATGCCAGAGAGGAAGGACGATTAGAACGGACAGTGTTTATAAGAGCAAGACCTCAAGACATTCGACGGCCGGTTAGCTTTCCGGAACCTAGAGCCTCCTTGCCCAGTCAACCAAGCGAGTCGGAAGCTGAGAGTCTGGCTCAACAGCCTACACCTAAGCCAGTTATAAAATCCAAGCCCCAGGTGAACCGGCAACTATTCAACACAAGCAAGGCAGGGAGATCTAGGTCTCGTGAAAGCGTAGTGCGCCACCAACACCAACCACCAGTGGCAAAACACCACACAAGTTCAAAGAAACGCCAATACGATCTCGACTATGACGATGGTGTTCTGTCAAGCATGAACTACGCAGAATTAAAGAAGGAAGAGTTTGACTTTGATCCAGCCCAAGCCGAAGCACAATCCGTAGTTCAACCACTCAGGGGTACTCTACCGGAAAGGCTCAATCACTTCCGCGATAAGGATCAACAGAGCCAAATGGACCTTTTCACCAACATGCCCGTAAAAGAGTGGGAGGATGCGGGTGACTGGTTCCTGGACAGATTTGGAGATGTCATGGGGAAACTTCGAGCTGCCCGGCGAAATAAACGAGCAGTGATGGAGCAGTTCGAAAATGAGATTGCGGAGCGCGAGGAAGCAGTGAGGAACAAGATCAACACCATCGGGCAGACCTTGACCGACCTGAAAAGCGAAGGCGAGGGCATGATGTCGAGAAAGACCTTTGATTAAGCATGCAGAATGGCTCTGACTGGAAAGTTTGCTTTGCAGATTTACATATATATAAACATAAGAGTTGGCTAGGTCCGTCTCGGATCGTCATGATTGTTACGATTAGACATGTTAGCTGGAGTTGAGGTTGTATGCTCTTGTAATTACAGGATGGTGGGAGATATTTATGGGGAGGAAAGAGGCGAAGGACAGCATCAGGAGTAACAGGTAGCTTTGGTAAGATACCCAAATTTGCTCTTCTCACGAATAACTACTACTATTTCTTTTTTTCTTCTTTTTCGTTTCTTTTTTCAAATGATAATTTTCTGCTTCACCTTCCTGTCCCTGCCTACGATCAGCCGCAGGTGTCGCCCCGGCCGGCCCGGGAACAAGCCCGCCCGCAGCTTGTCGGTGAACAGCTCATATGCGGGGTAGTAGGCGTCGACGAAGGCCACGACCTCGTCGTCCGTCATGCCGGCCCCTTTATCCCGCCGCAGCGCCACCTCCTGCTCCAGTCGCCAGTCGTACACCCAGCTGAGGTCCTCGGCGTCGACATGGATGAACGCGTCGAGCAGGTCGGTGACGGCCCCGTCGTACGCGCGCAGCGCCTCGTTAACAAAGGTCAGATGCTCGAGGCGGTGCCGCCGCAGCGTGCTGCGGGGTTTTCCGTTCCCTTCCCCTCCGTCCGCGTCCGCGTCACGCCACCGCGCCGCTACTTCGTCGGCGCCCACGGCCCGGAACCCCACGCACCACCCCTCGAAGATGACCACCTGCACGCGCGGCTGCCCGGGCCCGTTGACGGTGGCCCAGTCCGAGGCGGGGGCGCGGTCCCCGCGCCCGCCGTGCAGGGACTTGTCGTACGAGGGGACTTGGGTCGGCTCGCCGGCGCAGAGGGAGGCGAAGAAGGAGCGCAGGAGGGGGATGTCGTGGGTGCCTGTCTTTGGTGGTTAGAGGAGAAAAGGGGGTGGGGGTATGTATATACATGCTATGCGTGCGTGGGTTACGCAAGTGTATATATATATGTATTCTGTTACTTACCCGGCTCACCCCGGACCTGAACCAGCTGGTTGTCCGGGTGCGCACGCGCGAGGGCCTCCTGGTCGGCGCGGCACAGGTAGAAGTCGTCGATGCTGCAGACGAGGGTCTCGAGGCCCTCGTCGCGCCGCAGGGCGGTGGCGAGGGCCCGCACTAGCGTCGTCTTGCCCACGCCCTGGACGCCGTTGAGGCCGATGATGAAGGGCTTCTTCGCGTCGGCGCGGCTCGGATCCGAGGCTGCTCGGTGCTCCCGGAGCTGCGTCAGGATGAACGGGATGCAGATCGGGCTCTTGTCGTCGGTGATTGTCCGAGCGGCTGGGGGGTCGGGATCGGACATTGTGGAGGTGGGAAGAGGGGTTTTTTTAAAGCAAGAAAAAGAAAGACTTGGTGCGGATTTAGTGATGTATAGAAGAAGAAGAGGAAGTAAGTGAGAGTATGTCGGGGGTGGTGGTGTGTGCTATTATCGGGGATCTGTGTGAAGTGGCAGAGAAACTGGAACTTCTAGCTCTGTTCCCAATACCTGCTATGTAGGATCGGGATTGCAGTAGTTGGGCTGGTGGTGATGTGCTAGTGGCCCGCTTAGAAGAGGCAATAGGTAGTAGATTTAAGGTGATCTTTAAACACATATATGTCCCGAAGGAGCTGCAGACAATCCGAAGTGGATTGCGTTTTCTATAAAAGCGAGAGGTTTCTTATTCTCTAAACTTCAAGTACACGAATATAGGAGGGTAGATAGATTGCATTGCCAATTGGTAAGTCGAATTGTCTAACCTAGGGTTTACTATTAAAAGAGATTGGAACCTCCATGGCTCGACTTGGTGAGGCAAGGGGAGAAAAGGAATTACCGATTGTGGGGTTAAGTGTCTACTTAGTAGGACAAAGATAATACCGTCCGTAGGATGTCTACTGCCTAATATGATTTAGATCAGGTGAATAGGTACTTACTTGCATGGTCAAGTAGAAGGACGGGAGCTGTTGAATTGGATTGATATTGTATCTCCTGTGTAGGTATCTATTCTCGATGTATACTAGACTGCGTAGAAGGCATTAATGTCAAGTACATTTGAACCTGGTAAGTGTTACCTAGAGATCGATTAAGTTCAAACTACTATAACCTAGTGTGTACCAGACATCAATTACAAGTATACTCTGTAACCGTTATACCGAAAACCTTGTCTGTGTAGGTAGGTAGATTTAAACACTTGAATGTATACTTTATTTACTATCAAAGTAAGTGAGGAGCTATACGTATTGAATCTGAATGCATCAATGTCGCTATATAAGCGTAAATCGCTAGGTTAATTAAGCAAGACACCCGGAATTACACGTAGGGAGAAGGGTTGGTCCCTCGGTTATTCGGTGGGGTGTTTTATTTCCCACCTTCATAGCAGCTCGGCAACTACCTAGGTATAGATGGACTTAGCCTACTACGATGTATGTACTACGTATCGTACTACTACCTATGTAGATTAGGTAGGCACACTTGATACGCGTAGCATTAATGACTACTAATGTACTATAAAGTGCGGAGAGTTTGCGGGGAAATATATACTAAGTGAGCTTGAAAGGCAGCTTTGCAAGGTGCAATCCAACTTATGGACTTACCTACATTGATATTGATAGTAGGTCATTGACATTAAATCGAAGACTCTCATATTTTCAAAATGGTTTTGAGGTGCATAGTTCATCTTAGCCAAAAGCAGCCCCATTTGACAGTTATTTTTTTTTCCTGCTGTTTTGGGGGAGAGATATGTATGGTGTACCTACCTACGTCAACTTGCTGACATGGATATCCATCCTATCGCCGTCAATTGGCTGTGAACTCAGTGAGTGCCACGAACACCCCCATTATGCACATTTTTTTTTTCTTCTCTTCTTTTCCTAAAATCTCTCCCTAATTCCAATTAGCCGCAACCTCTTCAACAGCGCGCACCAATACTACCTACCCTACATCAAGTATGTAAGTCGGTTGATAGAGCCTCATGTGAGACGTCTGGTACCAAGTTCAAACGTGACTCTGAACTAAATCAATCCCCAGCTTTGTAGGATGGACTAACCAGTAGGTAGGTGGATCAAAGGAAAGTCAAAAGAAGGGGAAGCTTGAGTAAGGTACGAACTGGAGCCAGCACTTAAATGTATGTACATGTCACACGCATGACCTCATAAGCACGCTGACAACGAAACTTGACATGTGATTTTTTTCCCCTTCACCACGCACCACGTACTTAGGCACTGCAGTAGGTCGTACACATAGAACCGGCCCCGGATGGACACTAGCCGAATAAGGAATAGCATCCCAGTCCGGTGGGGGCTTCTGGCGCCCCTCGGCATTCCTGGGACCTGCCGTCAAGCTGCCTCGGCTGAAATGGTTGAGATCAAAAGGCGGCATCTGCAGTCCTTACAACTAATAGGAACCCTTACCTACCTCATTCCATCAGCGCCCCCCCAGAATAATCCCCATCCATCTTTTCTAACCCCATCCACCTCCGCGACCACCTATATATTTCCCCTTTCTGCATTTCGTGTTTTTCTGGGATACCAATCGTGTTGTAAATAAACAACAATACTCCATCCCCCTTCGGTATACCCCCAATCACGAGCTTTTTTGTTGTCCAAACACCATGGCCGGCGAATTGCGCTACGACGACCAGGTCGTCGTCATCACCGGAGCTGGAGGTGGTTTGGGAAAGGCCTATGCCACCTTTTTCGGCTCGAGGGGAGCCAAGGTTGTCGTCAACGACCTCGGCGGTTCCTTCAAGGGTGAGGGCAACTCGACAAAGGTAACTAGATTTTCATTGAGAAGCTGTGTTGAGAAAACAAGAGGAGAAACCATTGTACTAACCACACACCTCACCAATCTTTTAGGCCGCCGACGTAGTCGTCAACGAGATCAAAGCCGCTGGCGGTCAAGCCGTTGCCAACTACGACAGCGTCGAGAATGGCGACAGGATCATCGACACGGCCATCAAGGCCTTCGGTCGAGTCGACGTGCTCATCAACAACGCCGGTATCCTGCGAGACATAAGTTTCAAGAACATGACAGACCAGGACTGGGACCTGTTGATGAAGGTGCACGTCAAGGGCGCATACAAGTGCGCTCGCGCAGCCTGGCCGCATTTCCGCAAGCAGAAGTACGGTCGCGTTATCAACACGGCATCGGCTGCGGGCCTGTTCGGCAACTTCGGCCAGGCTAACTATTCAGCTGCCAAGCTGGCCATGGTCGGCTTCACAGAGACTCTCGCTAAGGAGGGTGCCAAGTACAACATTATCTGCAATGTTATCGCTCCCATTGCTGCGAGCCGCATGACCGAGACCATTATGCCTCCCGATATGCTGGCAAACCTGAAGCCCGAGTGGGTTGTCCCACTCGTGGCTGTTTTGGTCCACAAGAGCAACACTAGTGAGAACGGTGGCATTTTCGAGGCTGGTGGCGGCCACGTTGCCAAGCTGAGATGGGAGAGATCGAGTGGTCTGCTGCTTAAGGCGGACGACAGCTATACCCCTGGCGCTATCCTCAAAAAGTGGGACAAGGTCACCGACTTCTCGAACCCCCAGTACCCAACTGGGCCCAATGACTTCATGAGCCTCCTGGAGGAATCCATGAAGATGGGTCCGAATGAGCAGGGGGAGAAGCTCGACTTCACCGGCCGCGTTGCCTTGGTTACCGGCGGTGGCGCCGGTATTGGACGTGCCTACTGTCTTGCATTTGCCAAGCATGGTGCATCGGTTGTCGTCAACGACTTGGCAAACCCTGATACTGTCGTTGATGAGATTAAGAAGATGGGTGGTAAGGCCGTGGGCGTCAAGGCATCCTCGGAGGAGGGTGAGAAGGTTGTTAAGGGTGCCATCGATGCTTTTGGCCGAATTGACATCGTTATCAACAATGCCGGCATCCTCCGGGATAAGGCCTTCACCAACATGGATGATAGCCTCTGGGATCCTGTCCTGAACGTCCACCTCCGAAGCACCTACAAAATCACCAAAGCCGCATGGCCCTACTTCTTGAAGCAGAAGTATGGACGGATCGTAAACACTACTTCGACTAGCGGTATCTACGGTAACTTTGGACAGGCTAACTACGCTGCAGCGGTATGTTGATATCTAGCATATGCTTGACGATATAATACTAATGAATTTATTTTTAGAAATGTGGTATCCTCGGCTTCTCCCGCACAATTGCTCTGGAGGGTGCCAAGTACAACATCTACTGCAACACCATCGCCCCCAATGCAGGAACCGCCATGACCGCTACCATCCTCCCCGAGGAGTTGGTGCAAGCTTTCAAGCCTGACTACATTGCTCCCCTTGTTCTTGCCCTCTGCAGCGACAAAGTGCCCAAGAAGCCCACCGGCGGCTTGTACGAGGTTGGCAGCGGCTGGTGCGGCCAGACGAGATGGCAACGGTCTGGCGGTGTTGGTTTCCCCATTGACGTCAAATTAGTCCCCGAAGAGGTTGCCAAGAACTGGGCCCAGATCGTCAACTTTGACGATGGTCGTGCGGATCACCCCGAGAAGACATCAGCCTCGGTAGAGAAGGTGATGGCGAACATGCAGAACAAGCGGGGGGCATCCAAAGTATGAGCCCTTGTCTTTCCTTGATGCCCCAGATCTCATTGTATATATATATGCATTATGTATTAGACTAGTAACTACCTCCATGTTCCAATATTGACTATTTTGCTTTGCAGGGATCGGGATCACAAGCATTAGTGCCAGCGTCTAAGCCTCAAGCGCCAGTGAGCCACGGCAACAAGTATCTTGATGCTCAAGCCAAAGCCAAGTCCACACAAGCAGAGCCGACGGAATTTAGCTACACGGAACGCGACAGTATGCTCTATAACCTAGGGGTTGGTGCCAAGCGAACAGATCTACCATACGTGTTCGAGGGACACGAAAACTTCCAAGTACTTCCCACCTATGGTGTCATTCCCCAGTTTGACGTGAACATGCCATTCAGCTTTGATGAAATGGTTCCCAACTTCTCACCCATGATGCTTCTTCACGGCGAGCAATATCTCGAGATCAAGAAGTACCCCATCCCGACAGCAGCCAAGACTAAGAACTTCGGCAAGTTGATTGAAGTCGTTGACAAGGGATCAGCCGCCATTCTGAAGAGCGGCGTCACTACTGTCAATGCCGAGACTGGTGAAGAGCTGTTCTACAACGAGTCTACCGTCTTCCTCCGAGGGTGTGGTGGATTCGACGGCCAGAAGAGGCCCTCCGACCGCGGTGCCGCTACTGCTCCTAACGTCCCACCCAAGAGACTTCCCGACGTAATGGTCGAATCGAAAACAACCCCCGAACAGGCGGCCATTTACCGACTTAGTGGTGACTACAAGTGAGTTTTGCCCCATAATCTTGGTGATGAATACTCCAAAGCTAACTATCTTCACAGCCCCTTGCACATCGACCCTAACTTTGCCAAGATGGGCGGCTTCAAGGAGCCCATCTTGCATGGCCTTTGCTTCATGGGCATTGCCGCCAGGGCTGTATACGAGTCATTCGGCCCGTTTAAGAACATCAAGGTCCGGTTCGCCGGGTCAGTGTTCCCTGGCCAGACCCTCATCACCGAGATGTGGAAGGAGGGCCGCGGCAAGATCATCTTCCAGACAAGGGTCAAGGAGACCGGCAAGCTGGCTATCTCCGGCGCCGCAGCAGAGCTCGTCAACGATGGAAAGGGCGGTAGGTTGTAAGAGCTGGAGAAAGAAAAAGTATTTGCTTTTTTGAAGTTATGATCTGTGATGATACGATGGACGTGGACGGACGATATTAATCCTCATGTGATACATATTTAAACCGAACGGCAAGAGATTGGGAAATTGTCTGTATCATTTGTATCCTCTCATTCTGATTTTTTCCTCTTCAAGTTTTTCAGGAAGGATGTAATATTGTCGGATTTTTTGTATGGAGTTATGCATTGCGGCGAATTAAAAATAAATAAAGAGGGTATTTGCAAATTTCACCGACGTATTTCATGTTGTACTTGATACTAGTGTAAGTGACTGGTTGTAGAGCATTGGTATGAAAGAGTGGAGAAAACCAATGTTATTAACCTCATGTTAGTCCTTGACGAGTTCCGAGGACTGACTATCCAGGTATAAGACAGGTGAATCGATGTTGTGGGCTAGACTTGGGATTACGAGGGCAAATAACTTGTCAATACTAGGGGTTAACAAGTAACATTGGGCGTCTTTGTGTTTTAGTTAGGTATTGATAAAAGAGGGAGCTTTTGTTTTTTCGATGCCAGGGATTCATAATTAGCATGAGGCAAGGAGATGCTACATACTTGAAAACGATCCCCCCCCTTTTTGTCTTTTTCAGTTTAGGCCAGGCCAGGCCAGTATCTGTCGTACTGCGGGCTCTCTATCATCTTCTCTTATTTTCCGAATCTCTTCTATCCATCAAATGTACCTTATAACGCTAATTACCTACCTACCCTTTTTTTTTTTTTCTCTTCTAACGTTTTATAAACAGAGGCGTTAGACTTGCTAAGTTTATCGACCGAGAAGAAGAGAAAAGATTCGGTCTAGCTTTCGCGTTGGAGGGAATCGCAAGCAACTGAAGTCGATACTTGTCATCAACACTCCTCCTCCCCCTCCTCATTTACCCCCCGATCAGGGCTGGTCTGCTGCTCACCAGGGTCTCACCCCTTTCGGTCTCCTTTCCTTTCCCCTTTCCCTCTCCTTCGTCATCCTTCTCCGTTGCTGCCTCCCTGAAGCGCTGCCTCTTCTTCCTGTGCCTTTTGGGCATCTGCCCTGGGTCCTCCGCGCCCCGGACGGAGATCGGTTCCTCGCCCACGTCAGACCGGGGCCTCCCGCGCTTCGGTCTAGGCCGCGCTTCGGTCACCTTGAGGTTAAGGTCGTCCCTGTGGAAGATCCAGCGCACCCCGTTGTTGTCGTCCTCTTCGGTCTTCATGGCCAGCGCCCTGTCCGGGTCCGTTTGGGTCTGAGTTTGAGGCGCGAGCAGAGACTGTGGTTCCAGGGCGGGGACGGCAAAACTACTCGGAGACGAGTAAGCCGTCTCGGAGAGGCAGGTTTCGTAGCTGGTGTCCGTAGTGCAGGATGGGATGGTCGGGTCGTGGGCTTGGGGGTCTGTCGGCGGGGTTTCATCGAATGGAGCGGCTGCTCGCTGCTCGTTACTGTATTGATATTCTTGACTATAGTCGTGTAAGGGGTTTACAACATATCTGGGAGAAGGGCTCACGGCGGGCTCCTGGTAGTAGCTCGTTTGGCCATGGCTGATGTAGACAGGGGGAACCCAATCGGGGTCACTTGACATTTTTTTAGGTGGGCAGCCGTTTGCTCTCTCTCTCTCTCTGTGTGTGTATGTGTGTATGTGTGTGTGTATAGAACGCAATATCCAAGCGGTCTTCGATGATGTATTAAAACAACATATAGAGGATATATAAGGGAATCGATCAGGTGATGGTGCCTGGACTTGATATATAGAGCCTGGACCGGACGGGATGGGAAGCAGTCCCTAAGCCGTGTTATTGGAAACCAGTAGAAGCCCCAGCATACAGAGATGGCAAACATCATAAGTCTACATGTTTTAATAGTTTTTTCTTCTTCACTCCATAATTGCGTTTCTCTCCGGCCGGTCAAACTAGGGGGTTTTCCTTCTGCTGTGCTCTGCCCGCCCTCAACACTATACCCACTTGTACGTACGCGTGACCCTCGCTCCCCCGAATAGAGCACACAAGAGACAAAGAGTGGTAGCGTAGTGAATGTCACGCGTATCTGCCCTCTTCTGTAGGTAATGGTCACCTCCCAAGCATTCCCAACAACCACCCTCTAGTCCTAATAAAGCTTGCAAGCTTATCCATGTTACCTACCCCTAGGAATGGAAAAAAAAAAAAAAAAAAAAGATGGGTGAGAAGGGAAACAAAGCCGTAGTAACTAGTGCTTGATCCTTAAAGATATCTTGAAGTTACGCAAGGTGTCGTGCCTGGAAAACGAGGGTCTAAGGGCTATGAGAAATGCACCCCCCTCCCCCTTCCCTAGATGGGATGGATCTTCAAAATACAATCCCCAAATTGTTGAGGCTCTACTAGTCAGTAAGCTCGCGAGTCAGCTCTCGAGGGCTCCAGGAAGTCCTAGTCAATACTTCCACCACTATACAGACACATGCTTAAATACTAGCCAGGTTCTGTTTTCCTATTGTTTCCGTCTTCATCTCTCGGAACTGTCGTCCTCAGTAATATTGACAACTCGTAGTTAGATATTAGAGGTTGCAACTTAGGGTATTGACAATATGCTTCCTGACGCCTAGATTTTTCCGACATTACTCGAGTGAGCGTGGCATGGTATACTTGATCTAGTTCGAGAAGGGAGGATAAACTCGGGAACGTCATGATGATTTTTTGTCTCAAAAGCTTGACATGGTATTGTACTATGGAGACATAAAAAGGAGTTCCGTTACTGTTGTTGCATGTCGATGCTGTCTCTGGGTATATTGTAGTTCCACATCCTATCCGAGCCTGTATCAAGACCAAACCTCTTATTTCTAATCATACGCCGCCATTCCCATGCAACCAATGCCCTGCTCTAATCTTGACATAAAGCATACTTCAATCCGTAGTCAGTTTTTCCTAATGCTCAAAACTCTTAAAAACCTAATAACTCCAACGCATTCCGTTCCTTCACACAAATAACATTTCAATAACAAAATCACAAAACTCCTCTATGCTCGGTATTCTACCACCGAGGAGCACTTGGCTAAGCACTCCATTCTCGCTGCCAAGGCCTCCACCCCCGTCCTGGAGATAAGCCTTCTCTGCGTCAGAAAGCTCGCGTCGTTCTGTTTCTCTCCATTTGCGCTCGGCCTCAGCTTTGGCCTGTCGTAGGATAGCCTCTGTGTTTTCTGCTTCCCAGAGGTTGCATTTGTTACACTCTTTACATCGTCTGCCGTCGCCCTCAGGCCGAAAATGCTGACAAAAATGCTGGTAGCCTTCGTTTGGTGTGCCGATGTCTTTCCGACAAACATAACACATTTTGTATCCGCAAGGGCAGGTCAACTTATTGCATCCGGCTGTTTTGACGAACGACGTATTGCAGCGTGGGCATACACGTTTTACAGCCATCGACATGGCCTGTTCGACCTGGGTACGTAACGCAACAAGAGATGATTCATGACACACGTGAATATCTGCCCACGCTTTGGAGCACGACAGACAAGACGCGCGTGCACACGCGGGGTTCTGGCAAGCAAACTTCAAGCCACGACGACGACGCTGGTGTCGTGTCATTGCTGCAGTAAACTGGCGGGACACATAATCCCTGACAGAGTGGTTTAAGCAAAGCGTAACACAGGCGAGAACGACTACCAGAATGGGGAAGGAAAGTGGGAAGAAAAAGAAAAGGCAACCCAGAAGGATGACGATGTTGGGAATGTTGCTCACACGCAATTTTGGACCCTGGATGTTAGTTGGCATATACAGGTCATCGACTTCTGCATAACTGCAAAAGGGGCACCGGATAAGCGGCAGCCCGCTTGATATGAGACCATGCTCCGCTAGGCGCTGGTCGAGCTTCTGCAAGATCTCGGCCCCTTTCTTTTCTTCGTGCATAGCCCGTTGGATATGCTCCGAGGATATGTAGCCTTCACACTCACTTGACGAGACAGCAGGACAGCGGAGAGTGCCTGTATCCTTGTTGATAGTGCGTTGCCAGCCTTGTCCAAAGATTGCCTCGGTAACTGAGTGTTGCACGCAGCGAAAGCACACCATATGTCCATCGGTATTACAGGTAGTAAATTCCTCGAATACGGAATCAGTAAAGCAGCAGGTACACTCGTATGTAGCATCATAGGCCTCGGCCTCCTCGGTATACAGCGAAACGGCCAAGGCGCGGTCGCTCTCCTCTCGAGACATCTGCTCGCGCTTTTTGAGTGGCATGATTAGTTCTTCAAATAGTTCCTTATCCAGTTCAGCATTGCCGGTGGCTCTGAGCGTGGGCTGCAGTGAACCATCGTCCGAGGGCCTCCAAATAATGAGAGGATGCGTTTCCGCCTCGGCGAAAGTGACAGGCTTCCGCCGGAATATAATGGACGAGATGGTAAACTTCCACGACTTGGAGGAGAGCTCGACGAGGGTCGGCCGGGCATCGAGGTATGAATAGTTGTACTCAGATAGAACAGCATCGATCGAGGATCTAGACAGGCCTTTGAACTCATGCAAGGCCAGAGCTCTGACCGATGCCTTGTATTCCTTTGTCCTGAAAGCCTCGGTACGCGATATTACGGGATTCTGGTTGGTAGTGGTCTGATCGCCAGCCCGTCGTCGCCCCTTGACGAAGGTGGACGGACTCTTCAGCAGTTTGTCCGTGACAACAAAGAGCTTGGACTCGTCAGAAAAATTGGAAAGCATCTCCCTGAAGACCTCTATCTGTATGTCTGGAAACAAGCCAGCAAGGGTCTCGAGATGCTGGTTCAGCTCAACCACGTCATCAGGGGGTTGTGTGGCGGGCTGGAGCTGGGACTTGTCACAAAGGTATTCGGAGGAGGCATTAGGACTTCGAGAGGGCGAGGTGCTGGAGCTGTGCTTCGAGTGCGAGTGCTTGGATTTGTTGGATCGGTATGAGCCTCTCCGCCCTGCCGGGCTTCCTAAGAGACTCGAGAGGAACATGGCTCTGGTCTGGTCTGGTCTGGTCTAATCTAGTCGGGCCGGGTCGGGTCGGGTCAGGTCAGAGCAGGTCAGGTCAGGTCAGGTCAGGTCAGGCGTGTTGGAGTGACTAGAACATGGTCGAAGACGTTTGGGAAAGCAAGAGAGCTTGAGAGGAGAAAGCCCTCTGTTCATCAGCCAGTCCTGGTAAGAAAGGTATAGTCACGAGGATGCATCACTCTCGGAACAGTGATTCGGTTTAGAGTTGAGTAGAGTAGAGTTAAGAGATATGACTTCGATCGAGGCCAACCAGACTGCCAGGTCAAGACCGGGAAGCTTACATCAATGTAACTGAAGGAATGGAAACTGGATGGAGATGTTGAGAGTTCCTCAGCTGGCACGAACGAGAAGAAAGAAACGCGAGCGATGGATTGGGACCGGGGGGGGAGATGGAGATGGAGATGAAGATGAAGATGAAGATAGGGATGGCGACGCAAGGCGCCTGAGTTGTATTGTAGGTACTGTACTGTACTACCTATGTATGTATGTAAGCAGCATACATACTACACTACAAGGATTCACGTTACCCGGGGGTTTGGGTGCACGGGTTTGGAGATTGGAGAAACCTTGCTTATGCAATATTATGAAGATAAAATACATATGTACATAGACAGGCTTACAGGCTTACCTAAGAGCACTCATTGGTTGCACTACCTATATGGTAGGTACATGCAAATCATCAATCTCTTCCTTCTACCTATGTAAGTAACAATGCTTTTTTTTTTCAACTGAACAACACCTGATTGGAACATCATCATTCATCGAGAGATTTCAACACATAAAAGCAGATATATAACTTAGACACGGTTCTCTTTTACTCTAAATACCTAGACAAGACATTAAAATAATAGGTAGCACCATCACTATCAAAGAACAGATCAAGCCAGGATGCCCTCATAGCACCATGAGATCGCTTTTTTTCCCCTTGCCCCTTTACTTTCCTTGCCTTTCTTTTCCTACCTACCTAACCTGGGTATTTACCCAAGCAGAGACACACATCATTGATGCATCCGAAACACCCTGTTTCCTAGAAGCTAGGTAAGAGCACGTCATTATGGCACAGCCAACTCGGTTCGATAGGGCAGCACTGGTTTGTCATATGAATGCAACCCACCCAGAATATAGTGTGCCTGTCTGGTATGCAGACGCAGAGGAAATCTACCCCATAATATATATCATGGAATACTGGCTACTACCTAGGTACTACCTTCAAGGGGACAAGCAGCAGAAGGAGACCATAGCCGAAAGGCGAGATTAGCCTGCATGAGCACGCCTTGAAAGGCTCAAAAGGCTTCTTCCGCCCGGGCCTTGGCAAGGGTCTTTGACCAGTCCTCGAGATTCATCAGCCATTGCGTGGCTCGACTGGGTAAGTAACCAGTTAACCAACCAGTATCGGCAGAATCCAGCACCACAGCGAGACACCACCCCGGCCGTCAGTCCCGGACTTATGTCCTACACACCGAGTCGTCGCATTTCTACCTGCTCCCTCGTTCTTTTCACACACACCCAGATCAATCTTAAAGCTGCTTGCCTCTGCCTTCAGCATGAGAAGCCATGGAGCCATTGTCACTCGAAAGTAGTCATTGGGACGCTTTCCCTTTCCGCCTCCTACATACCAACTCTAACCCGTCTATAACTTCAGACGGCCACGCGGCTGATCGGTGAGTGTTTACCTACTTGCTCCGGTGCCAAGCCACGGGCCTTTTAAAACAAGCAGTCTAATTTAGTATCCCCAGCGAACCGGATCTCCAGTGGATTGATGATTTATCGCGTTTCGCGAACGCCGGTTACTTGCAGGTTTCTATCGTTATCATATCCCTTCTTTTGCTCGTCAAGCATCTACTTCACAGGTCTTATTCCAAGATCTCCCAACCTGAAGGTCATACCTCGTCCGTCTCATTAGCTTTCGAGTTATGCAGCCAATTTTTACGAGCCGCCTCTCTGGCGTTTATGCTTGTTGCAGCTGTGCAGCACGGAGGCAAATGGACCAATGTCGCTGCCTTGTCGTATGCATTCTTCCTTGGACTCCTGCGATTAGCCCATGACCTGGAATGGAGACATGTTGCACTGCATCACGTGAATTTCGTGTTGGGTGCTTCTTTTCTTGTTATTGTCACGGGCGAGTTGCTCCCTTTCATCGAAGCGGGCTATAACCAACCCCTGAATCCCATGGTTATATCCAGTATAGCAACACTGGCTGGTGCCGTTTTTGTGGCTGTGAGCACTCCAAGAGAATGGATTCCCCCATCGATGGACCTTGATCTCTCTGAGACTGTGGCCACCCGAGAACCCTCGCCTGAGGAGACCTGCAGCTGGCTCGAATACTATGTCACCTACGAGTGGCTCACACCGCTCATGTTGAGGGGAATGCGCCGTCAAATGTCTGTTGAAGAACTTCCTAGGCTGCCGTGGTACGATGAGCCACTACTTCTCCTCTCTAGGATCATCCAAGCCCGCCAAAAGGCCGAGACTACCCTCCGAACGCTGATCTGGTTTCTACCCAAAGAGCTTGGTGCTATGATATTTTGGTCCACCTTTGCTTTCGTTATCGAACTTGTGGCTCCATTTGCTATGTATAAGCTGCTAGGTTATCTAAACAATCCGGAGGGATCTCGTTTCCGGCCTTGGGTCTGGTTGGTGCTCCTGTTTATCGGTCCTCTTTCCCGATCTGTGTCATTCCAGCAGTACATCTTCACCTCTACTCGTCTGATTGTACGCGTAAAGGCGGCCTTGACGCAGGAGCTTTATTACAAAGCCATGAGCTCCATGGAGTTGGATGATGAAGTATTTGCCGATATTTCTGCTGCAGGTCAAGACAAGGACGGTGCAAAGAAGCAGACTACCACGTCAACTGGACGTCTCGCAAATCTGATGAGCGCGGATGTCGACGCTATCACGTATGGCCGTGATGTCGTGATGATTTCCTGTGGTATCCCAGCTGGGTCTATCGTTGCGCTTGTTGGACTATATAAAATTTTAAACTGGCCGGCGCTCGTCGGCATTGTTACTATGGTCGTGCTATCCCCATTGCCCATATTGATAGGTCGAAGCATGGTTGTCATCCAACGTGATATGAAGAAAATACAAGATTCTCGTATCTCAGTCATCTCAGAATATTTGGCCTCGATAAGAGCAATTAAGTATTTTGCCTGGGAAGATGCTATTATTAAGAAAGTCAACGAGATACGGCATAGTGAGCAAAGGAAGATTTGGAGACTGAATATGCTGTGAGTATCCTGCAGCTTGTTTCCCAAGCAGCATCGCCACAACACTAATATTCGTACCACTAGATTCGTTATGTTGGGCCAGCTTACTGAGTCTATTCCAACCCTCTCACTAGTTCTGATTTTCACTCTGCATGTTCTAGCCCGTAAACAACAGCTCACGGCAGATGTTGCATTTACAGCGATCACTCTGGTTAGAACCCTGCGACGAAACCTTGCGATGGCCTCTGGCATGTCAAGAAATGTGACTGCTGCTGCGGTGTCTTTGAAACGTCTTGATCGCTATTTTCGGAATGTTACGCCGTTGAAGCCTCATCCTATTGGTCCCCTGAAAATTAGCAACGCAACATTTAGACGCCATAAGAAGGCTGCCTTTGCCTTAAGAGATATCTCAATTGACTTTGTCGAAGGTGGTTTGAATGTGGTGATGGGTCAAAGTGGCAGTGGAAAATCAACATTGCTAATGGCAATTCTGGGCGAGACTCTGCTCGAGAAAGGCTCCATCACTTGCCCGAAAGATATTGCATATGCCTCCCAGAGCCCATGGCTGCAGAATGAGACTATCCGGGAAAACATCCTTTTTAATAGTCCTTTCGAGCAGGTACGATACGACCGGGTTGTTAATGCGTGCGGGTTGCCGATCGACTTGAACGAGTTTCCCGAACGAGACGAAACCGAGGTGGGCGAGAACGGAGCCTCATTGTCCGGGGGGCAGAAATCACGCGTAGCTCTCGCCAGAGCTCTTTATTCGAAAGCGCCAGTCATCCTCCTCGATGATATATTCTCAGCACTAGATGCTAAAACCTCGTCGTTACTTTGGAAGGAGGCCTTTTGCGGTGATCTGCTGCAGGGGAGGACAGTAGTGCTCGTAACGCAGCTACCTTGGATCGCTCCACAGGCAGATCTTTCTATCACCTTAGAAAATGGCATGGTAAAAGATATTCGGCAGAATTTAGGCATTGTTCGAAAGACTGTAACTCTTGATTCGAATCTAGTGGACGAGGGAAACGTCGATGTAGCTGCGGAAACGGTTGCGCCTAGAGTATCCGAGACTAATGGAATAGCTACTAACGGGACTTCTAATGGCCATCTCAAAACATCTGAAGCTAAACGCCGCGATGAAGTCACAGAAGAAGCGCTCAAGACTGGTCCGACCGCACGTCTTCAATGTGAGTATTCTTCCTCCCCTTCTCGCCCTTTGATGGCATCACAGTAACTAACAAGGCTCTTCAAGTCTTTTCTTACATGCGACTCTTCGGTAACCCCTTTTACGCAATGCTCGCTATCACCATGAGTACTCTTAGCACGGCATCCTTCATTGGAACAGGTCTGTGGATCGCCGTTTGGGTTGATGCCTACGGAAAAGATGATGCCTACAATATTGCTTTCTATCTAGGCATATATGCAGCATGGAGCTTGGCAGATATTATGTTTAGCGGCCTCACGTACATAGCCTACGAAAGCGGAGGCTGGTTCGCGGCACGAACTCTACATTCTACATTCATGAAGGCGGTAATGAGTGTTCCTCTTTCATGGTACAAGACAACGCCGGTCGGCCGGATCGTCAACAGGTTTTCGCGCGATATGAATTCGATCGATACGTCCCTCGCAGGAATGCTTCGCATGTGTCTCGAGGCACTGATCCGCCTATGCTTCCAGATTGCAGCAGTCGGTTCGGTACTTCCTATCTTCATGCTTCCCGCGGCGGCGTGCTGTGCCGTCGGTATAGTTGCCGGAGAACTCTACACACGAACAGCGGTGGCTGTCAAGAGGCTTGTCTCGTCATCGCAGTCGCCCCTCTTTGCCCAGTTCGCCGACAGTCTAGCTGGGCTACCTATCATCCGGGCCCGCGCTAATATGCCTCAAATATTTGGTAACCAACTGGCAGAGAGACTTCGGGTATTTGAGACAGCTTCAGAGGCTCAGTATAACTGTAATCGCTGGGTGGCATTGAAAGTTGACATGATGACGACTCTGGTCACTGTCGCGGCGGGTGCCATAGCTGTGTCAAAAGCTGGTCTAGTAGCGGTAGGCATTGTTGGGTTTTCGCTTACCAACGCGACGGCAAGTACATATGCTCCATGGCCATATATGACTTACTAACAATATTATCAGACCCTCAGCCAACTCATTATTATGCTTGTCAGGGCTGGGAATGAACTCGAAATTGAACTGCAAAGCGTACGTTCACAATTTCTAAATTCGCTGATAAAAATATGGAATTAACAAAATATTAGTACCATCGAGTCCGAGAATACGCAGCTGTAGAACCAGAGGAAAAGCCCAATGAGTATAAGGATGCTAGCTCTTATAGTGATAATCCGCAAGTAATTATACCTCGGGACTGGCCGAGGAGTGGCGAGGTCGAGTTCCGCAATGTGACTATCAAGTACGATCCGGAAGGACCAGAAATCTTGAAGAACATCAATCTCAAATTCTCTGCTGGGGAAAGAGTCGCTGTCGTTGGGCGGACCGGCTCCGGAAAGAGTACAGTAAGTTTTCCATGACTTCTGCCCCAATGGCTATGAATTTGATTTTAAAATTACCTGCTTAACCTTTATCACCTAAAGCTTGTTCTTTCCCTGCTTCGCTTCACAAACATTGTATCGGGGCAGATTCTATTTGATGGCATCGACATCACAAGCTTCCCGAGGAGAAAGCTCAGGGAGGCGCTCACCATCATTCCTCAAGAGGCAGTTCTATTCAACGGCGACGTGAGCTCGAATCTTGACCCGACAGATGAGATACCCAAGGAAACGATCGAGAAGGCGCTGCAGTACTGCAGCGACATTGCATCCTTCCAGTTCCACCAAGGCGAAGAACACGCGGCGAACGGACACGGCAACAGCCACGACTCAGCGATAGCGAATCTAGGCATCAGCCTAGCGACGACGGTCAAGCCCAAGGGTGAGAACTTCTCACACGGGCAGCGGCAGGTACTCTCGTTGTGCCGGGCGCTCGTGCGCAAGAGCAAGCTGATGTTACTTGACGAGGCGACAGCAAGCATGGACTACGAAACAGATCAGGGTATACAGGAGGTGCTCCGGAAGGAGCTCAGCGAGCACGGCAGGGACAGGACCCTCGTCACTATTGCCCATCGCCTCAAGACGATCATCGACTACGACCGCGTGGTGGTGATGAGCGCCGGCTCAGTTCTAGAGTAAGGGTTTTTCCCCATCCCCCACATACTTTCCTCTATCTCTCTCCCATTCCCGGCCCCAGAAAAGGAAAAAATAGCCATTTGCTTCCGAGAACTCTGCTACACGTGTACTGACAGACAAACCTTGTACAGGGTGGGAAGTCCGAAGGAACTCTACGAGGCTAGAGGCCAATTCTATGACATGCTAAGACATAGCGGAGAGTTTGATGATCTAGAAACGGTACTCAACACGAATAAGTCATAGGTTAAATAGGGAGATAGATAACATAAAGCAAGAACGGGTTACATTTTTATTATGGAGGTGGGGGGTGAGGGAGAAGGGGAGGGTATACTAGACATGCTACGGAGACTAGGTATCTACAAGAATTGTTGGTAGATCGAAGATACACTACCTAGATTTCAAAAATTAATCAAAATTAAAGTGTGTTCAGTGTAAATTATGCTTTCCTTCCCAACTATGGTAGTCCACTATAGGAGTACACCGCCGACAAAGCGGGGAGACGATCTCGTCTCTCTAAAACTTCGTGTTGTTTCGACTTGAGGAAGTGACCCTCATTGGAGCAATCATCTCTTTTCGAGAAACACGTGAACGAAGCAGAAGGTAAGGTTCCCCCACACTAGTAAGTGGCGATAACTATAAAAAGAAAGTCGTGATGTGGTGTGGTGTGGTGTGTTGATCGTTCGAATCGAAACTTGTTATCTGCAACTTGAAGAGAGATAGAGTATTGTGAAAGCACGGGAGAGAAAGTTGGGCAAGATTAGCTTCGTTTTCTGCATCGAAAAGGAAAGAAGAAGAAAAAAGACAGAGATAAGGTTGTTATAGTATGGAGTAGCAACTAATGGCGAGGAATAGTTGAGTTATCTACTCCAGTCCTTCAAAATGCTAAACGAAGCGATAATAGGTAGAAATTAAATCAAACTAAACCAACCTCTGAACTATGTACCTACCTAACCTAGTTAATTAGGTAGGTAGGTGTTCGGACTAAAACAGCTGGCTGTACACTAACGGGCTGGTAGCAATGGCTAGGCTATATAATACGCAATAAAACGACTTTTCGACATCAACACAAATCGGCTCAGTGGTCTAGTCGTATGATCCTTGCTTCGGGTAACTCCCTTTCACTAAAAGTGGATGCAAGGGGTCCCGGGTTCAAATCCCGGCTGAGCCCATTTGATTTCTTCTTTTTTTCTTCCCTACTGGGTTTATTTTTTGTTCCTCCTGCCCGTGCATACATACACATACATACCTCCCTATGTTTTTTTACCTGCTGATTTACTAGTAGGTAGGTAGGTTTAGACATGTGATTATGTAGATAGTAACATTGAAGCAGACATACACAGTTAAAACACAACAGGCTGTATTGTATGTATTGTTATATAGAAGGGGGCGACTGCCACCTGGATATACCTATATCAGACACGCTCTAAGGAATTATGTTATGCTGTTGCATATACCTAGGTAGGTTGCAAGGCTTTATAAAAAGTATACAGCTACCACGGCTACACCTCTGCAAGCCCAATCCCTTCCGGATTTCACATCATGAGCTTCCAATAGCATGCATATTCGCCAGAGAAGGTCAGCAAGGCTTACTTACTTACATACAGCTCCACCGGCGATGACGATCTGGAAAGCGCTCGCGAGCCTTGGCCATAGGTATCGACTAAGGGATTGTTGGTGGGGAAATGGGGGACTAGGCTCATGTACGAACGAAATATGGCACGGCTGCGATACAAGAGTCTGAATGCCTTAAGGTTAGGTACTGCCTACTCTCTGGTCCCAGGAATTGGTGAAGGCTAGCTATATATGCTCGTTCGAGGTCCTGGTTGTCCAGAGCAAGGACAAGTGGCAGGTTTCGGTACCGTTGCGGCAGGGGTTGTTGGAATACATAGGTAGGTAGGTAGAACCGCGGCGGATCATCTTGTATGGATTGAATACCCTATTCAGTTACTTATCTACCTACCTATTCAACTAACTAGTAGGTATCAATGTAGGTGATAGTAATGTTGAGATTAGAATTCCGAAGTGAAGAGGTTGACGCCTAGGTGGTGCTTGCGGCGGTGTTCGTTATGTGCCTAGTATCAATCAAATAGATCAAATATGTACACAACATAAACCTAACCTAGACACTAGGTATACGTACTACAGTACAGCCCAGTCTGCCGCATTGACACATTGATATACCTTTGATGGTCTACGCTAAGCTTTATACTAGGTAGGTAGGCGATATTTCGCCATTGGGCCTATCAAACATTTTTACAAAGCCGATTCTAGGCATCTCACAATGTCCTTTGCCTTAACTTACATTGATCTAGATAGTACGTAGTATCAATTTGATACGCATGTTCTCGGCTTCCTGCCAATGACCCGGAGGGGGGGGGGCTTGAGGCCTATCAATGTTAGTTAGGCCTAGGTACTATGTAGGCAATGTGCCTGTATCTAATGTCAGGTCTGGTGTGCCGGAGAAACTTGTCGTTTACCTACCACTCTGGCTTTCAGGGTACCTATGTATCAATGTACCTCCCGACCTGACCTGTTGGGTTCGAACCAACGAGTCCTTGGCGGCTGGTCCACCATTCAGCTCGCATCAAGTAGCCCGTAGAACCTTCAGTTTCGGTCGGTACTAACCTGTCACATCAATAATAGTTAAAAGTACTTAGCTGCTAGGTATAACGGACCATTCGTAACTCCAATCTCGCAAAACTAGAGCATCACAACTTCAGTTAACATGGACGATTAATGGTTCGTCACAACACACTAACCTCAGGTAAGTTAAGTATTCGGGGGAGGTCATTTGGATGGAGCTCCCGTCGATTTGCTTGATCTGATCTATCGGAATCAGGTCCCGACCGCCGGCTGACACCTCTACCCATCCGCATATAGATACTTCCTAAGTGCCTAGTATTTTATTGATCCCTTTCCTTGAGCCTTTGCACCATGGGTCAGATATTGTGGTTTCATGACAGACATCGCATACGGATTATACCGTTGGTGACATCTTCACAATAGACTTGTCTACTTAGGATATCGAAAAGCAAGCTCGAAGTGAAGAGGAAAGAGAGGAATATACAGAGCCCATCGTTCATATTGATATCTCAAAGCGTGCCTGATTAGTGAAGATCTAGTGTCGATAACCCGAAGGTTCAAATGGGGCGGTGTTGTTCCCAAGGGGTTTAAACCAATTGCTAATTGATCTTATTGAAAACCTAAATGATCTTCGATATCATATCGCTGTGTTGCGAAGGGCCTTGAAAAGTTTTGTGAACGACTCCGAGGCAAGTAAGATCATAAAGCTTCAGAAGAGGGGGGCTAGGGAAGAGAGGGGGTTAGAAAAGCAGCCTTTTTGTTTTTTCTTACACGCATCTCATCTAGATTAAGCGAGTATTCGGTTGGAAGCATGAACTTATTTTTTTGCTTCTATTTTTTTTTCTCGATATCCTTTATCAGAGGCTTGTCATAGGTTGTTATCCTGGATGGGGAGCAAGTAACTAGCATTCACAATATTGAAAACTATTACCTATTTAGAGGAACGGCCTAGATCGGGACGGGGACCTCGTGAGCTGCTGTGGAACGCAGATGCAGTTGGAGGGGTTCGGTTGCCATTCAGGCCAATGCATGGCATCCTGCAACAAGTCACAGCAGGATGACGAGGGGACTGCATTCTTAGGGGACCTAGTCCTAGTAGGGGTCTATGAGCGGAAAGCCACTCGTTCGAAGCCAAAGATCCGAATTTGGTGTAAGTGACATGAGTGGGAGGGATTACGGCTCGTAGATGCTTGTTCATCGTGTCACGAAAATATGCCGCAAGCAAGCAGAAGAAGTAAAAAGATGAACGATTGTCAGATTTGTGTCTTCCACACGTAAACCTCCCTAACGAATGCTGCCGTATCGAGCAAATGTGCCAATGACAACGAGAGAGTATTCTGATGGTGATCTATCCGTTTAGACTAGACAAAGTCTGTAGGGTGCGAGCGAACGGTGCCATGTGCATTTACTGAACCTTCTTCAGGTGGACATCACTGCGAGGCGGTGGAGGATCAGCAAGGGGTGACCCGGTTACTTCGGACATGCTGGAGGAGATGGAAGAGGAGAAGCGTTAATTACTCACAAGATCAAGTCGGCATTGGGTGGGATGTGGCCGGTGAAGCCGCTACACGCGCTGGTAAGCTAAACCGTATATCGATATTCATTGTATGGGTTCGGTAGGGGGGCGGGTAGGGGTCGGGTGAAGAGGGAGGGAGAGAAAGAGAGAGAAAAGGGGCTTACCGAGCGCCATAGCCGTAGTCGCTTGTGATGTCCAGAGTAGCCTTCTCGCCAACCTTCATTTGGGTAACACCCTCGTCCCAGCCTATGCACCATCAGCCATTGCGTCAGAGGAAAGGCCGGGTTAAGCCGGTAAGTTCGAGGACCAGATCGTACCCTTGATAACCTGACCGACACCAATCTTGGTGATAAAATCGCCGCGTCCGACGGAAGAGTCGAACCTGTTGGGGGGTGGGCGGGCTGTTAGCGAGGAGGCCAATTATAACACAGCCAGCTTTGACGTCACCGTCACAACGCAACAGCTACGAGCGCCAAGACGGGATGGAGGGGTAGCTTTGCGCTTCTTCCATTGTTCTGTTGGTTTTCGACAGCACGGGTAACGGTTCGGTCAGCGACCCAACCTAACCTAGGTTTTTTACTTACTTAGATCCCTTGTTATCTGGCCTGCTGGTGTCCTTGAGCCAGCCGGTGTACTCGATGGTGACAGTCTGGCCTACGGTAGGCTGGGCACCGGTACCCTCCTGGATGACAGTCTTGGTGACAGCCATGATGACGATGATGGTCGTGGTGGTGGTATCGTCTGTTTTTATTTTGTTGTCGTGTCTTGTCTTGTCGGGTGGTCTGGTCTGGTATGATCTGGTGTGTAGAAAAGTGGTGGTGTTTTTTTGTTGTTAGTTGGTTGGTCGGTGGTGATGGGAAGAAAGAGGTGGTAAGGTAAAATAATTGAAGTAGGTTAATAAAATTGGTTCAGGTTGGCTGATCGACCTGGGCCTGGTACATAAACAGGTGGGACATTTAGCGCCTTTATGCGTAGTGGGGGGGGAGAGGGGGGAGAGGAAATAGCACTACTAATACCCAATACCTAATACCTATTGTAGGAAGGCAGTGTAGGTGAGGGGCACACAGCTGAGGGGTTGTCGAAAGACTTTAACTTACTAGCCTGGTTTTGTGGTTTTGTGGTGTCAGAGAGAAGTTGATGGAAGTTGCGGAGGGAGAGAGAGAGATTTCTATTTTTTTTTCCTCACTTGGTCTTGTTGCCGGTAAGGACGGAATGCAGGAGACGGGAGGTGCGGCCTAATTTATGGATTTCCAGAATTATGGAATCACCTGAAAGTCTGGTTCCCAATGGTGCAAGCTTCAAGAAAGTCCAGTCCAAGACATTTAAAAACTGGTCGGACCTAATAACGTACACCTACCTACCTCTCTTACCTCAGTCCACCCGAGCTACGTATGTACATACCTGATCTTGGCTACATAGGTGTACCTACCTTAGTGGTCCTGGTTATTCGATGCGTGTAAATTAGTCACTAAAATACATCTGCTATACCTCTAGTCCGAGCTAAGGTGCCAGGTTAGCAGTAGCTTGGTTGCGAATAGAGTTTCCCCGAGACGTATACTAGTGCACAAGCTAGGTTAGGTACCTGAAAGTAAAGATTGGAGTAGGTAGGTACACTCGATGATGTACTACCTGCCCATTCATCCATCCATCCATTCATCCTGTGCATGCATTCTTTCATCATCTTTCTTCCTTCCACACACACTTTTTCTCTCTCTCACACACATTCTCTCTGTCCCTCTCCCTCTTCCTCTCCCGGAGTCCTTTCTCCTCTCTTCTCCTCTCCTCCCGACTCCTCTATTGCCTCTAACATAAATCCGCATCCCACACATCATCCAACATCACTAACCTCCCGTTCCTCCTCCAATGAGGAACTATATTGGTCTTGAACCACATGCATACACGCAGCAGCATAAGCATCCAGGGTTGTCCAACTTGGCCACCTGTTTCCAAGGCAATTATGCCAACTTAGTCTGGATCCAGCTTGGTAATTCGTTGTTACACCTTCAAGCCCGACAAATGCGAGGCACACTCGTGTTGTACATGCATCTACAGACATCTGCATGCAACTTATAGGTAGCCTACCAAGCCTGCCGACCTACGTAGATAGGTAGGTAGGTAGCTTGGGATCTCTGATACTGACTGAGTAGGCCTGGATACCCCTCCTCTCCTGGTAAACCGTTTCAGTTCCAGGGTCCTGCTTAATCCAGTAACTACTTGTTGACCGACGGCTGGACTCTTTTTCCATGTATATACTACATGTGCCGCGGATGGTTCCTCAGATGGTTCCTCAGATGGTGTCTTAGATGCTACCTCAGATGCGACCTCAGATGGCACAGCACCTAGGTAGGTACAATCGTAACTGTCTAAGGTGGGAGCGCGGGTCTCCTTGGTGAGGCACATTGCTAGCTAATGCATCCACGATGGAAGAAAGGGTTCCCACCTCTGCGGAAATCTTTTACCCAACAATGGACCAAATCAACGGGTCCATTTACTACCTCAATGGTGGTAGGTAGGCTTCTTTTGGGTGTGTGGGGAGCCGGTGGTAAGTGCCTCGTCCTATCTCGTGTGCTTCCTATAAGGGGTATCCACTACGTTGGTTGTGTTGGAACAAACATCGCGAGAACGGCACAATACGCAGCAACGTTGAAGATCTGGCGGTGCGGGGCTATCCGTGGGGTTGACCACCAAGCCGATCGTGATCGACCCTGCAGGTGGGGAGATGGGAGGTGGTAAGGGAGCGCGATGGGGGCCGGGGGTTGCCTTCGTCTTGGTAAAAAGTTCCGTCAGTCCCTAACCAAACTCTTGGCCGTCGCAAACAGCCTTGGTTAGTCGACCAGATCGGGCTTCTCGGGGTCCAACTATGAGAGAAAAAGAAAGAAAAAATAATTGACAAGTCTCATAGTCACATCCACATCGTCATCCGTTCTGGCGACTCGATGTTGCAACATGAGATGTCAACCAACCCCCAAAACCCCCTAGTTTCCGCCGGACCCTGAGCGGGGTGGTGCCTCTTTTGGTTCGTGCTAAGGTGATGATGCCCATCCCGGGCGTCGAATGTGCCGTAACTATCAGGACGTCAGCTGACAGCCATGCTCCGTCTGCTACTACCTAGAGGGACTTCTTTTTTCTACCCGGCCGACTGGTAGGTAGATCACCACCAGCCCAAGCTGGATCACAAGTCTATTCATGCAGTTGGGATTCTTTCACCATTGGCTCCGCTGAATGCGTATCTCATGTTGCCGCCCCATCTCGCATATGCAATAGTTACGGTCTACCGCCCTTTCTGGTAAGGCTCCTCCTTCTCTGCGCTTCTATACTTCGTCACTAACGTCGCTGGTATCAATAATAGACGGCTAGGCTAGCGGGGAAGATAACCGATCTGCAAATGCGAAACGAATCCTTGCTATCATGTTCCTGCCCGCAACTCCGTTCCGGGCATGCTTGCGATATTCGTCCCGTGCCAGGCTATTCTCGGGCTAGATATGTATCGATGAAGATATATGCCAGATGCCCAAGCGACATGTAGGTCTATTTTATGCACTTAGGCCGTAGCTCCTGGAATCTTCAGTGCTACCAGGCCACAGCCCAAAATCAGATCTGTTCCGTCTGTCTGCAAACAGCCCCGAAAGATCCTGCATATTCCAAGATTGCATACCTCTGCTGAACGTATCACTATTGATTGTTTACTGTGCCCATCCCCACGCGCGCATATCCCCCTAGCCACTAGGTTCTCTTGACCGCCATCAGCATAGCATACATGCTAGATTCTTGTCTCACCAGCTGTGTTTCCAGCCCGGTCATTAATTGCCGATTCAAGACCCAATGGCGGGGGAACGAATAGGAAAACAATGCGGCGATAAACGCAAGGGATAGCTCGCTGTCACATATCAACTACTTAGCATTGTGCTCCCCTGATCCCTGGATCGTGCTATCGGATCCGAACGACGTCAACAACCATCGTCATTCGTGATAGGTACGGCTGCGCCATACCCATACAATACAAGCTTAGGCAGCTTGATTGTGTCCGACTAGGCGTGTTCACCGATCCCGCGCAGCCGTATCCGAGGCACAACACCGTTGACATTATTCGCTTAATATAGCTTTCTTCTGCTGCGGTATCTTCCGACAAGGGACAAGGAACCACTGCATGACATCAATCACAACCATCGTACTGGTGATAATGTTGGACGGCATCTTCAACCAGACGGGGAGCAAGACACGGCGATGACGTGGCTCTAACCATTGCTTCTGACCACGTGCGTACATACTCAGCCTCCTGTAGTATATGCATAAGGTTTACTAGACTACCTAGTTTAAGCCTCCAGACATATTGCAGACGAGGGGGGATCAAGGCAGTAGGCAGTCTTGGACGGCCATAACCCCAGTTAATGAACTTCTAGGTCCAACCATTTGTCTCCTTGATATGACTTCACGCGAACCAGGCGCAACCTACATTAGCCAGTAACGCTCCTCTGCAAGGAGCAGGACTTAGCGCTGCAGCTTTGGCTGTAACAGAACATCTCCCGGGTGGGAAAAAATGAGGTATCATTATAAGATGAACAGGTCTGTCCCCTAGTAGAGAACCGATGTGACGTAGAAGAATAGTAAACAAACGTATGATATTTCGTAGGTGGCGCCAGACGCAGTCTCGTAATGAAAGGATGATATAGAACGCTGTCGGTGGTTATAGCCAGTATTCAAGTCGTTTATCTACAGATATTGCCGACCTGGTTTCAAATGAGCCTCGAGGCAATGTCGTCCAAGGCACATGATATACAGGGTTGAGTTACTAGCATCTCATGTTTAATTTTTAGGAATCTATTTTCCTGGTTTGGCACTAAACTTTTCTAAAATGTTTTTACTGTGTCTCGGAGGAAACCCAGTTCTTCTATAGCTAGACTTTTCTTCTTTTCCTCTGTGATATATATCTACATTTACTTCTCCATCGCGTAGCTATATATTGGTGTCTCATATCAACGTTTGTATTCATGGTCTTTTGTAACACTGGGTCTCTCTCTCTACTTATCTCACGTGGAATGTAATTAAAACAGATGGATAATAGCATCAGAGAGATTACAAGAAGAAGACAACATAGAGAGATAACAATGTGTTAGATATCTTACTCTGAGATCAGTGGTGCTGTTGCAACATTTATTTGTGTTTCCTAAAGTCGTCATATTGGTTATTTGCCCGAGTATTGTCTCAAGTATAATCACTAGGTGAACAATGTTCCTTCCAGAGTTTGTAATAGCCGGTCTTTTCTTCTCTTCTCTTCTCTTCCCGCCTCCCTTGGGAATTACATTCCTGAAAACACGAAAACAGTTGCAAACCCATATTTCATTCTTCAATGACCAACACGAAAATCTTGGAACATGGTTCCATGGAAGTCCCTTTGAGAACAAAGACAACCATGCAACTATTCACTTAAACGTTAATGGTATGCTTTCCATCTTCCGACGAGAAGCATATCCCGATGGAGATACATCTGGGCTGCCAGCATTCTCTCCCCTCAAACTTAACTAACCGGCCGTTTCATGTCTTCTTCCCAACATTGTTTGTCTCCCTAGATGAACTGATCTTGAATTCTTACCACTAGAACAGTTACAGGGAGTCGTTCATCGATCCTTTGTCCTCAACTTAATAAGTAAAGTATCCACATCCTCCCCTTCCCCAAAGACAAAAAAAGTAAGAAGTGAAGAATGTTGATAATTTTTTATGTTGCACCGAAAAGCCCATGGTGTGTATTAACAGTACTGATTACCCAGAGACATGAAAGTAAGATAGAATCAGGAAAATGGAGTTGATGAGAGCTCTCTTCATAGTCAACATAGGGGCTGATTCGCTCCTTTTCCCCCTCTGCTCTCCTCGTCGTTTTTCTTCAGCACGGCACTTGTATGACCGAGCTTTGGTTACATTCTAGGACAGACAGAAATGGTGTAAGCAGGGTAGTATGGTAGGCGAGAAGAAGCTCGCTACGGTTTATATGTATGGTAATCACAAGGGCCTAACATGGCCATATGTACATCGGCATGGACATGCGTGCCTATGAGGCGTGTCTACGTGTTCATGCCTTGTACGATACCATCATCGTATATAAGAACGGAGTGGAAGTGGGAATGGAAGCGAGCCGGACAAGGCAACAAGGGTCGTCATCCTTTGGTTTAACGCGAGCCGCTCGCGAGAGATAAGTACATTGAGCCTGGTCGCCAAACAAGAGCGGCCAGTTGTTGGCCTCGGGGCTTGTGTGGTTGTTAAGACCCCCCCTAGCAGAGGCGAATCATCAATAGCCAAGAACTCGTGTTACCGCCTCACGATACCCGGGAAAACCGTTGGTGTAAGGAAACATGGGAAGAGTGACCCTGTGAAGTTATTTCGCTATCACACCTTTTCCTCCTTTTCCGAGGAGAGCAATTTCCGCTCCGGGGGAAAACGTGCTCAAGGACCCTGTGATATCACATGGGTCATTCTTACAAACCCCCCAGCTTTCCTTCCCCCCTCCCCTTACCCGTCGAGTACCAGGTCTGGATGAGATCGGTTAGAGATCTGATCTAGTCACATTGTGACCATTGATGAGAAAGCTGTCTCAATACATGAAGATCATGACAGCTATCGCCAAGCATGCCAGTCGCATAGCCATGCGAGAGGAGACCAGGGGCTTGAAGCTATGCTGTCCACCTCTTATAAAAAGATGACGGAAGCCACAGTTCATGCTTGAGCCAGTATTACTCCTTACGGAATCCCGGCGCCATCAACCTCGTTGACGTAATGCTCTCAAAACCAACCACCCAGCATCAGAGCCTATTGATGTCATTAGAGCCCCAAAAGGGGGTACCTTAGGCTTCTGTAATGGAGGACGATATTCCGTGATAAATAATACGCTCGTGGTGTGCTTTCAAAAGCTAACATTTAACTTGCTCCCCTTTCCCATTCGATGTATTGTGTCGGTGGAAGAGGGGTAGCAGCGGTCGACAGATTTGGTCGGCGGATGCTGACGAAGATAGGCCTGAGTTAGTTCTTCTCCTTACGAACAAGAGCATGACATAATTACATTCAAATCAGGGCTTCCGTATAATACATCCCCTTCCTATAGTATAGACTGACAGAATAGTATAGAGAGTATAGAGATACATACAAGAACATCTTCGGATAAGAACCTACACTTAAGACGTAGGCCTTTATACCTATGTAGAAACTGGTGCCCCGACTAACTATCCTCTCGTATGTCATAGCATAAGCGGATAATCATATGTGGACGAAGGACTAGGTAGCTCTAGATTCATGACGGGAATATTTTTAAGGACATATTGAAGGAACTAAGTGTATCGTCTTGTACAGCGACGAAGTTGAGGGCGGGATAAGACCTTTTTGGGAACAATAAGAAAGAAAAAGGGAGGGGAGAGGGGGTTGAGAAGAGAACCTCCTAATGCCATCATCCCTCGCATCTAGGAATTCTTAACTCAGACAATGATTCACCGGTACAACTCTTCTCCGCAACATCATACATATCAGTATCGCTGCGTACCTAGCTAGATAACGACCAAGTCGCGATGTGGCAGGCATTACATACGCATGAATATTACTTACAGAAGACAAAAAAGGACGGGAAGCCAGAGAGATAGAATTGCCACGAGAGAGGGGTTGGACTTTCGGGGACGGCTTGTTAAGGGTGTTGCCCGACAAACGATCGCCAACAAGAAGTAAGGGTCCGTGGAATTCCATTACCATCTGTACCTTTTCCTTCCATTTGCTCTGCTGCTGACCGGGAGTATACGGCCCTACGTGGGTATATATCTACGATACACCTTAGCTAGCCTACTGGTAGACTATACAAACCCCTTTACTACCTACGTACTGGTATATATATGTGTGTGCCTATACCGCTGACCGATTGGTACGGACAAGCTGCCCTTCATCACAAGAATGCAAAAGAGAACTGACAGGAAAAGGGGGGAAAACAAATATGAAAAAAGACAAGAGAGAAATATGTAGACAAAAAGACAATACCTAACCGCTCGGGGGGGATTTGAGGCATAAATGTAATAATGAAAGAAAAAAAGGGAAAAAAAAAAGAGAGAGATGCTGTCCCGCTGACCTGATCGCCCTTTTTTCATCTTTTTGGGCTTGTTCCTGCTGTGCGAGATCAGATCAGATCAGATCATCGCCTTTGAGGCCGTCCCCGCGGGGGAGTCCCCCCTTCCCCCCCCTTGTCACTTTACTAGTATTTATCATCGTGGGCAGGGCATAAAAACCTACATACAGATATACATACATACATATACATATGTACATACATATATAAGTAGTATACGGACAAGATCACACACATACACCGAGAGAGACAGAGAGACAGGGAGGGGGGTGAAGGAGAATGTCAGCATTTATAAAATTCTCCTAATCCCCTCCCCGCCGGCCCTTCCCCCCTTCCCCCCAATTGTAGGTAGGTAGTCCAGTAATATAGGTGAATACATACATACATATATACGCACGTACATAACACATATGTATATATTATGTATTACAGTATACCACCATACCATACCTAACCTATACCTACCTTTCAAGAGGGGAAAAGGATAAATAAATAAATAAAAAGTTCCGTGCGCAAGCGACCACAGAGATCGAACCAAGGGAAATCCTCTAACCTACCTACCTACATACATAGGTACACTACCTATCTGGGGAGAAGAGGGGGGGGGGAAGACCCCGTCTCGCCGCTCTCTCTCTCTCTCTCTCTTGTGCGATGGTCATCAAAATCCGATCGGCAGTTGGATTGAGATTTCGTGCATTTAGGATCGTGCGTTTATTTTAATTTTTTTTTCCCTTCCTTCTTCCCTCCTCCTTCCCACCATAGTGCCACCTCCCCCCCTCTTTTATGTCACCCTTTCTCTGGATTGATTGTTTTTCAAGAGAGAAAGCGGGAAAAGACGAAAATAAAATAAAATAAGGGCAGATCGCCCCGGGGGAAAGAAGGGGGAGGGGAGAGGGGAGGAGGAGGAGGTGGTGGAGTAAGTCGGTAGAGTTGGAAGGGGGGCAAAGGAGCTTTGGTCTGTCGTGCTGCGGGAGGACGCGTACAATGCAGTTATGGTACCGATTCGCATCTCCAGGAAGGTAAGGTAGTGTAAGGGCCACAATTTTCCTGGTCTTTTTTTAAAATTCTCTTGTTGATCAATGATCATCGCTTCTTGCCCCATATCATCAGCATCTAATCTCCGTTTTTTCTCTTGAGGCTCTTTTTTTTTCTCTCTCTCTCTCTCTCTCTCTCTCTCTCTTGTTGATCCCAACCTAACTGGGACCTTTTCCTCTTTCCTTTTTTTATCTCTTACTATCTAGGCAATAGTACTCCGTACATGACACAAAGTCGGGGGGGGGGGGGGAGGGGGGACGCGCCGTTGTCTGGCCCCCCTTCCTTTTCGTGGAGATGATCGGCCTAATTAAAAAAGAAAAAAAAAAGAAAAGGAAATAAAAAAGCTTGATAGGTCCGTAGCGAGGGAACTTGGGCCAGTATGTAGTTGTAGCACTCGAAGCTCACGACGACAACGACAATGCGCCCGAGGGCGCCCCCCCTCCCATTTCAAGTCCTCGGGGGAGTCCACGGGCTTAATAATAATATGCAGGCGACGGCCGGACTACACTACACTACCTACCTAGGTAGAAGAAGGGGAAGAAGAAAACTTGGATAGGAGGGTCCTTCATGCGTACCGCGTGGTTTTATTTTTTATTTTTACCCGGCGGTAAATGACCCAGCAAATGAAATAAACTTGATTCCCCAGGTGAACGGTCTTCTCACGGGGATTCTGGTGTCCCTCAATTTCGTCCGCGCAGGCCAAGACCGGGGGCAATGAATGCACTTACACTAGGTAGGTATACCAATAATAGGTAGTTTGAGCGAGATATTAACATTCGCTAGCGATGAGATAGGATAGCGTGCGATTTACTTTTGCTTCAGCTGATCAGACGGCGACCTTGGTCTACGGATTACGACCGTACGAATTGGCGACGTTGGTTTTTGAACGAGGGCAGAGATGAAAGGCCGAATAGGCCGTGACGGAATACGACCTTTACTACCTACTTTTTACCTAGTCGTAGACTCGTAGTCTAGGTAGTAGTTGGCAAGAAGACCCCGTATCGTATTCCAATCTCTTCTGTCGCGTGGGTCATGGAAGTCGGTTTTTGAGCTACTAGTTACGAGGGAATGTGGCCAAGGAGGCGCCAGACGCCTGGCACACAGTTCATCAACCTGACACATGACGTTTCTTGTTTGGAACCTCGCACAGGGGTTTGGATTCAGATGCATTGCCCGCCCCGACCGCAAGAAACAAAATCAGACGACAAGCTCCTCGCTTCACGAGAAGACGGGTAGCGGTCTCAGTCCGGCAATAGCTAAGACCGGCTTTTACACAACATCGCGATGGCTCGGGTAGTTTGCTCGATGATGTGGTCGGGACCTGCATATTCTTCCCAGGCCATCGGGGCCACAACGGCTCTTCCCATCTCCCGATCGATATTCACACTACCTAGTAGCCGGTAAATAATGTGCTGCACGGTCACTACTGTAGTTGGCTTTATGCACCTATTTCCCGTAAATCTTAAAAGAAAAGAAAGGGAAAAAAGGAAAAAAAGGGGGGATGAGATACCAGTTAGGGGAGACCGGACAGTCAAAGCGCGAGGCTGCCAATAGGGCGTCCAATAAATAATAAGTTTGGTAAACTGTCGTGATCAATATGTATGTTCGCGATCAGTGATGGTTCGATAAAGCCGGCCTCTGGAAATGAAGGTTTCTTCAATTGGAAATTCTAATAATACAGCCATATGCAGGTTGGAGGCGGGCAGACACCGTAGCGGTCCCGTCCACTAGTCAGACATGCAGTACATAGCATTCATCACCAACTTGGTCTGGGCTGGCTTGAGTGTGACATGCACCCACGAGGGGTTTGTGTTCTGAGATAAGTCGAATCTAAGTTAGTGAAATAGAGGTAGTTCCGGATGCCGTTAATACGATGGTGTTATAAGATTGACGGAGGGAGGAGGAGCAAAAAAAGGAGTTAGTGCTGAAAGAACGCATGGATCCAAAGGAAGCTATTAGCCATGCCCTAGGTAGCAATGAGAAGAGTAAGAACACGGGGCTGTGAACGAGCCCAGAGGATGCGGTGGTAACAGGTGGTAACAGGTACCAGCTCCCATCTACAGTTTAGGGCTGACGAGAATCAGGTCGCGGGTCGAGTAAGCAAGAGAGGTACCTGGTCTTCTGGTGATTCGATGCAGCTCACTTTACCCTAGTAGTACTAGTCAGGTACGAGCTCGAGGTCGGTGGTCTTGGGAGTAGGTAGATCCATCTACGATGTACTGTGTAGCTCTATCTTCATACCTGACCGAGCGACCGAGATATCGTGTTGGCCACTTACAGGCTCGCCGCTCTTGGGAAGAAGGGGGAGGGGAGGGGAGGATCTTACGTAAATCAATCCGTACTGCATTTGGATCATGCAGAAAATCGAAAGCTTTCCTCTAGATCATGAATATTCTAGCACATTGCGCGTTGACACCATGATGTTGCTGCGGGAATTAGAGCAGCAAATGAATAGAAGGAATTGGTAGATTGGCCAGCAGAAAGTTGGTGTACTGACACACGTGTGTGAAGCTGGCAACCACTCGTAAGGATGGATCTAAGCCACAATCGCTACGGCATGTGCTTGTGCTTGTGCTCGTGCTCGTGCTTGTTATGTACCTAGGAAGGCATACGCAAACCTCCCTCCCCTTTCTCCTGTCCCTTGATTTGCTCCTCAGCAGGAATGTCGCCGACATCTTAGGAATTGTGTATCTGTGTCCTGCTTAGTCGATTATTATCGGAGCACATGCTCGAGGAGAGGCAGAGAGGATTCCGTCCAAGATCTGATCGGCAAACCTACCTCACTCAGACAGCTCAAGCTCAGGCCAGCTCAGGCACCTTTCAACATATGTAATTACAGTAGTCTCAGTTACTAGCATATGACACTATGCATGGAAGACGAGACAGACTAAGTAGATCTTCTGGACCGGTCGCTGCTGTACCAACACTAGCTAGGATTTGCATGGTAGAAAAATATTAAGTTGTAAGGTTGACGATAGCTAGGGCCGGCATGTGGCCTTCAAGCCCTGGAGCACGCGATGACAATGCTCGATTGATCGTAGCCGCAGGGAACTATTGATGAATGCTGCGTCTTGCATATCCTGCCCTCATTTTGCTAGCGGCTAGGCAAAGAAATCTAGATGGCCAAAGTGATAAGAGTCGAAGGGGGGTCCATTCTACCGGCCAGCCGGCGAATGAGGAGGACACGGCCAAGATGCAAGAGAGAGCACGGCAAGGGGGAAACATGCCATATGCAGTCTTCCCCGAAATGTCCTTCAACGTCGCAATTCGCACACACCAACAAACCCGTCGATCCAACAGCAGCTTGGCTTCTGACTTATTCCCTGATCCGGCCAGAGCAGAGACAAGATCGGATTCGCGATTCCGATCCCCGGGGCACAGTGAGTGGTACCATGGAACCATCTCAGCCCCCCAAGCTGTCTGACTGTGCAAAATGCAAAAGGCTGCGTGGAGGGAATATATGAATGTATTGATAGAAACATATGGGAGAAACATACTATGTGTAGAAACCTTGTGCAAGCGATGGATGCTTAGGTAGGTATGTAGACGCAGGCTGTGGGAGGAACTTATTGGCAAGACTTAACCTAGGTAGGTGCATGCATTAGACAGGCACTGGGAAATTGCCAGTTGAGAATAAGGGCGCATAGCCGTGGAGAAGACCAATGAATGCACTAGATCGTCTTCCCCTACACAACCGAACCAATGAGGAAGGCGAGGAAAATACCAGGATGGACGGCTGGGGCACCTACCTACAAATCTTAATTATCCGCTGGTAACTAAATCAACCTGCGCCGTTAGCACAGGATACCTTGATTTGTACCGAGCCGTGCCCGAGAGATCAGGTTCTGAACAGTACAAGACCAGGTACCGTTTATTTGGAAAACGTACCCCGACCGAGCCTCCTGTGCCCCACTGAATTGTCGGGTAGGCCCTGGCACTGATCAATATCCTGTCACTGACGGCCCCATATATTGCGCATTCCATCTAAGACGCCTTACTGTGTTGGGAAGTCGGAGCTGAGGAACGAAAATGCCTGCATCGCATAGTGTCATCCACGGCGTTGTTAGGTGGTAGTTGTATGTACCTACCTTAACTAAGTGCCTATGTGTCTACTTACTACTCCGTACATCATTCATACATACTAGGTGCACTATAGATAGCACACAAGCAACAGTTTTCTAAGGTTAGGTTAATTACATAGTACATAACTTATTACTTAGTACCTTAAGTACCTACCGACTTTCGCCTACATAACCTAGGTGGGTATACTGCAGTATGTGCTTTTTATACAAATGATTGATCGTGCGCGTACCTATATGGGAACGATCACCAAATGCTTCTTCGGCTGTCCGCCCACCTGCCTTTGGAGAAGGTCCATGCGTTTCGTTGTTCATGGCTTTTTTTTTTCTCTCTCATTTTTGTGTCCTTATGGTTCCTAGGTTAGGCATGTATGTACTCATATTTACTACACTACCAGCCACAAAAAAAAGGCCAACTATGGAAAGAAAAGAAATAAGTAAAAAACAATTACATACCTACCTAGGTACCGTACTTCAGGTTAATATACCACCTACCTACTACCTACTTCCATATTAGTACCTACCTAACCTTAGGTACTACTTGCAATAATATGCAGGGGTGAGAGAACATAACATTTCAGCAAATGCCGGTACCTGCACCCTCTTATGTACTAGGTAGGTCACAAAATTAATTATCATGTATGTACCTACCTAGGTGGGAAGTAGGTATGTAGGTAGGTAGGCATCCCCTCCCAACTACGTACTAAAAGTAATTCATACTACCTACCTAGGTACGCTACAGACAGCACACTAACCTTACCTAGTGTAAATCGTATAATCCTTAATGTAGTTGTTCTTCTACCAAATTAGTATTAGGTTAGGTTGTTTCTGCAAAGCACAGCAGGAAGAAGTAATGGCGCCGTCTCACTACGACGCCCACCCCCCTCCCCCCCTTCCCCCTTCCCCCTCCATAAACCACCCCCCCAGTCAATAACATAAACGGCCCTGGGCGCTTTCTGGTGGTGGTCGACACCCACCCCCTGGTCCGGCTCCTCTGCCAATCCCTCGCAAAGCCTTCGTAACCCTCGTCCGTTTCTTTTCGTTGTTTCTGGCGCTGGTAGTCGCTCTTCCAAACCGTGCCTGTTTCCCTTTTTACTCTTCAATCGCCTTTCTCGCCTTTCCAACTTCGTCTCACCTCTTGTCTTTCTTTTCCCTCCTCCCTCCTCCCTTCGCCCTCCCCCTTCCTTTCGCCGACCTCGCGAGGACGACAACCTCTCCCCATTGATCTCGACACCCCTAAATGTCCTTCGTCGCATGCCCGTCCGACGATCGATTCGAGTCAACAAGGACCTCAGGGGCCGAACCAGAGTCACAAATGCATCGCTAAGAAGCCTTCCGACTGCGAACCAGCCACGGCCAATCTGATACCATTTACGCCCAAATTTAACATTTTTGACGATTTAATCGTCGCGCCACTCTTTTGATAAACAAGATACCGTAACAATATCGACCCTGCTGCTTGTGATCAAGGTGAGTTACTGGCCACTTGATTTATGGATTTATGCGCAGACCTGGACTTCTGCTTCGGACCGGACGGAGGCAGGGAGGCAAAGCTGGCTGTACTGGGTTGACTAACGACTTGGACCATGACAGTGGCATCCGCTCGTTGACAATATATTGTCATATTCATTCGTTCTATATTACCCTGACACTGTGAGTCGTCGTCCTGGATTCATGGCGTAACACGCTCCACGCGGCAGGACTGACCCCATGAAGACATCATTACTACACATAGATTTATTCTCGGCCGTTCACTGCCTGCTCCTTAGTATACATAGGGGCTAATTACTCGATCGTTCCCGACTAATCCGCCTCTACCGAGTAACTATGCGTACGACTTCTTTACTGGTGGCCGCCATCGTGGCCGCCTCTTCTCTCGCTGCCGCCGAGCCCGAGGATCGACCAAAGATTTACTTCCCTAGACACATAAAGAGAGCATTCACCAACCACACGTTAACGAGGTCGGAGTCGCATCCACTGAGGACCAGCTCAGCGGCCAAGACGTCATCTTCATCGGGCGATTCGTTGGCGGACCTGCTCTCGGGGTTGACTGGTGGCCTAGGACTTGGCGGTTCAACGGACAGCGATTCATCGACGACAGATGCGACGACAGATGCGACGACGGCGGCGACGACAACTACAACGGCAGCGACAAATAACACAACCACTGCCTCAGCTACGTCTAGCGAAACCGTGGCCACAACCACAGAGACGGATGATTCGACTCCATTACTCTCTCTGCCGTCAATTGGCTTGAGTCTTCCTTCACTTTTACCTGCGGAATCCGAATCTGCCGCTGCCTCGACAAGCGCGACTTCTGCTACCGAGGCCACCACCACGGCTAGCGCTACCACGTCTTCGGGTATTCTGTTAGCTCCTACTGGTGTCGTCACGGCGACGTCGACTTCCTCTTCGTCTTCGTCTTCGGGTGGTGGTCTTCTTGACCCTATTCTCGGTGGTGTAACGAGTCTTGTTGGCGGCGGAGCTGATTCTACCAGCGCGACAGCCACAGCTTCTGCCAATGCTACAGAGGCAACTACTGCGGCAACCACTGCGACATCCGAGACGGCAAGCTCCTCTTCAGGTGGTGGTCTCCTTGATCCTATTGTCGGTGGAGTGACGAGTCTCGTTGGCGGTGTGACTGATCCCACTAGCTCGGCAATCACAGCTTCTGCCAATGCTACAGAGGCCACCACTGCAGCACCTGAGGCGACGAGCTCCTCGGGCGGCGGACTTCTTGACCCTATTGTCGGTGGAGTGACGAGTCTTGTTGGCGGCGTAACTGATCCCACTAGTTCTACAGCCCTGGTTTCCGCCAATGCCACCGATGCAACTCCCACGGCGTCCGAGACAGGCTCCTCGGGCGGCGGTCTTCTTGACCCTATCACGAGTATCCTCAATCCGGTGACAAGCGCGTTGATCCCGACTACTACAGCAAATGCTACGGCTGGAAGCTCAGAATCGCTTACTGCGACATCGTCAGGTGGTGGCCTTCTCGACCCTATCACGAGCATTCTCAACCCTATTACCAGTGCAATCCTCCCAACAGCGTCTGCGAATGCTACGGACTCAACCACCAACAGCGGTCTTTTGCCTAGCGGTATCTTGCCAACTCTATTTCCGCCGTCGTCATCCTTCCCTGGTACAGCTCCCACAAGTAGCAGCACTGCGGGTATAGGCGTGTCACTTTCATTGCCGATTTCGGATCTTATACCAACGCCAACTAGTATCGCCAACGGGTCCACCAGCGGTATTCCCACCCTTAGCATCCCGCCAAGTTTGACATCACTCCTGCCCTCTATTACAGGAGTACCGGCCAATACTACTCTGCCGTCCGCCACTGATACTGTTCCGGCGAACACCACGATTCCTACCAGCGCTTCTTCGTACCCTGCCCCTACTACTGCACCTGTAACGATTCCTTTGAACACGACGGAGCCTGCAACCACCACGACCCAGTCCTCGTCTACATACTCGACTACCGAGGCTTCTGTCACAACGTCATCGTCATCGTCAACGACACGGGGATTTACTAGTCTTCCAGCCACTGCAACAATCACAGATTCGGAACCCCAGTATCCTACTACGCTCATTCTCCCAACTACAACTCCTACCCGCACTTTCACGACCGGCGTTCCTACTGATACGGCGATGCCTACGGGTCTCCCAGGGGTTATCTCTCCGTATACCACAGGGCTCCCCGAGCCCCCTGCTGACTCAATGAAAATCCAGATCTCTTTTGGCTACGGAGAGAACTACAATCACCTTTGGGAGCATTTCGACGCTGCCAGACAGATGTTTTGGGGCCTTCCAATTGCGCTTGCATACAGTGTCGGAATTGATCCCGCCGATGTGATATTCTTGGAAATTCGACCGTACAACACGGAACAGACCCTAGGGTACATCACATCCCAGGCCGTGCTCTACTTCCCCAAGTCCCAGGTCCAGCAGCTGTCCGACGATGTCACCACGGCCAACTCCGCTTTGTATCAGCACCCCAACCAGCTCATTCAGGACCTGACACTGCAGATCAATCCCGCCATTCCCATCTGGGATGGAGCTGGTTTGGACGGAGAAAGTGGTAGTAGCGATGGTGATGGAGACAACACTGGCTCCACCAGCTCCAACCAGGACCCCTTCGATTCGGGTTCGAGTGGCCAGACGACGAATGCGCAGAAGGGCGCGACCGCTGGTATTGCCGTTGGCGCAGCGGCCGTGGCTAGCGCTTACGGTGCTGCCATGTTTATCATTGCTCGGAGATACAAGCGAAAGAAGCAACGGCACCAGCGAACTAGCTCAATCCCATCAGCTGACCAAATGAGACAGGCTGGCAGCCCGGCTCTAATGGGTGGCGCGCTACTCAGTCGGGATTTCACTAGCAACCCTGGCTACGGTGGAGTGGAGGGAAACATGCGTGACAGTCAAGGCAGCGGAAGGAGTGGCATGAACAATTCTGCGCGAACTGCGAATATCTCAGCCCCCGTTGCGGCTGAGAACTCTCTTGGCTGGAACTAAGCGAAGGTATACGACTGCACGTCCGACCCGTCTTTTTTTATTACTAGTTTTTACTTCGATACCCTTCCGGGGAGGCCTTGTTCGCTTGACCTCTTGAAGAAGAAGGGATTGCGAGCAATGTGTACCTAGGAAATGCGACTAGTGAGCATCGCTCATATTTTCTTGCCATTTATCTTCTCAGACTGTCGGTACTATCTCATCTGCTATGAGTTACTTCCGACAAAAAAATAGTTTATAGCCTTGATATCGTCAAAATGACTATGGTCCATCTTTTTGCCGACCTGGGTCTGATATCCAGGGTCTTTTTTTTATCTAATGTTTTTGTACCTAGGAAGTGAGGAGGCACAGGAGTGGCCGGAGGCGGTAGGAGGTTAGTAACCCAGGAAGGGGGGGTTTTAGGTGTTGATGGAAAACGGACTCTCAGAGGGCTCGCAGCAGCATTGATTCGCCTCGGAACTGTATATTATGACCGTGACGCCTGTTTCGAAGATAATGATGTTGTCGATGAAGAAATCAATTTGCAAGCAACGCGGCCCTCTGGAGTCATTCTACTATGTAATGAAATGGTCTGCATATACTACCTACGAATAGACAAAAAAGAAACCACCTTAGCTTTTTGGACACTCACGATGTTTCAAAGCGAGTCGCTGGTATGAATTGAAACGAACCAGGGAACAAGATTGACGGTCGAGTGGGGGCAAGCCTCCCATTAGTCTTTCTTTTTATTCTCCCTTTATTCCACGCGTCTTGGGACTATTTTTCTGCTGACTGACTTAAATTGACTATTGGGATCGACATCATGCGCAGACTGTTTGCATCTTAACTGCTTAACACCAAGTTATTCAACACCCCCCCTCCAAAGATTTACCGCCTTGGTGGTTTTATCGTCATCGAATCACGTAGCAGCTAAGCGTGGCCATGTAGTGTAAGGAAAAGCGGCGCGCCGATCCCGATGGTCTAATTAGGTAGAAGAAGTCCGTAAATGACGACAAGCCTAGTCTCCCCGGGGCAATCATCATGGTAGCAGATGAGGCTGGCCACGACGCTGCGGCGTCTCTTCTCGGAGCGCCTCGGCACCGCCATCATTCCTCCCTGTCCGATTCCTCTCTACCGAACAGCGCGCGTCTCACGCCAGACAGTGATACTAGTTCGGATATTGGACACGGCCATGGCATCAGCTTCGGCATGGAGAGTGGCACCGAGACCTACGAGCTCCAGGACCGAACCATCCAGGAGTCATCTACCTGTGCGATCGCAGTAGAAGATGACGACGACGATGACGATGACGACGAAAAAGTAAAAGACGATGAGGACGAAGGCCATCACGACCTTGAAGGAGGGCCCCGACCGAGGCGAGCCAGCGTAAGCTCCATTGCTAGTTTCCAGCTCTACACGCCAGAGGAGGAACGCGCTGTTGTGCGCAAGTTCGATCGACGGCTCGTGGTTTTCCTTGCCGTTTGTTATATGGTATCCTTTATAGATCGAGCGAGTGCGTTCCCGGCTCCCACATGTGTTAAATTCTACGCGTGTGTCCCCCCTCGAGACGCCGTCGCTAACCCTGGTAGATATCGGCAACGCGCGTATCGCAGGCATGGAAGACGACTTGCAGACGCGCCCGCCGCAGCCCACCCTCTATGAGTGGGCGCTCACATCGTTCTACGTTGCCTACGTCGCCTTCGAGTGGATGTCACTGCTGTGGCGGCTCATCCCCGCGCATGTCTACGTCTCGCTCATTGTACTGTCTTGGGGCGTCATCTCCTCGCTGCAGGCCGTCGCCCCGTCGTACCCGGTTTTGATCTTCCTCCGCGCGCTGCTAGGCATTGGCGAGGCCGGCTTCACCGGCGTGCCGTTCTACCTCTCGTTCTTCTTCAAGCGGCACGAGCTCGCTTTCCGGACCGCGATCTTCATCTCGGGTATGTGCTTATCATGCTGGCCGTGGTTGTCTTGGACTCGATATACATGATATATACCTACCTCTTCTTTGACTTGGCAGAACACTTACCAAAAAATCCTCTGCAGCGGCTCCACTCGCAACCAGTTTCGCATCCTCGCTGGCCTGGCTCATCTTGAAGGTCGCTGAAAACGGGCCCATAGCACCCTGGCGTCTTCTGTTTCTACTGGAGGGGTTCCCCTCCGTGATCATCGCGACTATTGCCTGGAGCGTGATCCCCGACACCCCGGACTCGGCGACCTATCTCACGGCGCGCGAGCGGCGGGTGGCCCGACTGCGGCTGCGCCGCGAGAAGGTGCGCCAGAAAAGCTCGCACTCGACCTCGCCGCCCAGGCCGCCCTCGTCGTCCTCCTCCTCGCTGGGCCTCAAGGTCCGCGACGTGCTCTCGAGTTTCGCCGACCCCAACGCCTGGCTCACGGCCTTCATGTTCTTCCTGACCAACATGGCCTACTCGTCGCTCCCCGTGTTCCTGCCGACCATCCTGACGGAGATGGGCTACACGGCGCTGCAGGCGCAGGCGCTCACGGCGCCTCCCTACTTCGTCTCGTTCCTGACCGTGCTCGTGACGGCACGCCTCTCGGACCGACACCAGAGCCGGGCGCCGTTCGTGGCGCTGCCGGCGCTGGCCTCGGCGGCGGGGTACGCGGTGCTGGCGCTGGCGGAGCCGCTGCGGGTGCCGCCGCTGCTGCGCTACCTGGCCGTGTACCCGGCGGCGGCGGGCTTCTTCAACGTGGTGGTGGTGGTGCTGGCCTGGTCGATCAACAACGAGCCCTCGGAGGGCGGGGCCGGGGCCGGCCGCGGCGGCGGCTACGCCCTGCTCCAGGCCGTCGGCCAGTGCGGGCCCCTCGTCGGCACCAGGCTGTACCCCGACGCCGACGCGCCCTACTTCGCCCCCGGCATGTGGGCCTGCGCCGTCGCCATGGCTGCCGTCGCCGCCCTCGCCTTCCTGCTCCGGTGGTACCTCGCCCGCCGCAACCGCGCACTCGATGTCGGCGATGGGAGGCCCGATCCTGAGGGCACTGAGGGCACCGAGGAGGAGGCCCGGGGCTTGGTCGGGTCGGGGGCGGGTGGGGAGAGGAGGAGGAGGGAGGTGAGAGATGGGTTCAGGTTTATGTTATGAAAGGGGCAGGGAGAGGGGGGTTGCTTAGACTTATAGATTAGGCTGGCATATATATCGGTGTGTTTTTAGAAGCCTGGGTTGGGTAGGTGATGTCTATCTGTCTATTTGCCTCCTTTTTATTATTATTATATAATCGGGTCTTCTTTGGCATAGACGGAGATAGAACAACATTTTTACGGTTCAAGATAGAGTATTTTAACTAGGTAGATGCTATTTACGGGTTTCTTCATGTTAGACTAGACTAGAGAGTATTTAGAGTATTGATATAATTAGAAATATTAATATGTGGAAGAGCGAGAGTTAAATAGTAGCATTATTAACTTTATACTATTCACGTGTCACTAACTAGAGGGATGCGAGATGGCTAAGGTTAGATCAAATGTTATGTCAACTAGGTACATAATGGTTGAAGGTACGGAATACATCAATGTTAGTCATTTGGTGGTGTTCACTGTTGGTCATAGCGATACGTCTGGTAGTTCATAGAGTGTAAATGACAATCATTGTGCATCACTCTGCCTTTTAGCTGTCTGGTGGTAGGTTAGTTGATACTTATCAATATGTGAACCACTTGCTTATTAACCTTGAAGTAAGTTTCTAACTACTTAGGTATGCTGTATGCCTCGGGGCTATCTTAGTAGTATATCACACCGGCGAATCATCGGTTCTTAGCGGAGATAAGGACCCGCTAAATGATGAGCAGGTGCAGGTGCAGGCTTCTACCCCAAGCTGAGCTTGGCAAAGTAAATTGCCTCTGACCAAATCGCGACATCTTCTCTTCTCCAACCTTTTTACCCACCTCAGTCCTCCCGTCCCGAACTTGATGATAACGGCATCACCAGCCTTCCCAGCAAGCCTCCACTCTCACGCAAACGTATTCACCTCAAACCTTGATCATTGACTGTGCTCCTCGTAGTCGCACAGTCAGAACACTTATTCACCTCCGCGTTTCTTCCACATTACTTTATGCAACGAGAGCTTCCTGAGAGTTTAATACAAATTCAACAGCGAACCACCTCTCCGACCTCCCAATCCCCTTACCAATATGGCTTTCAGCATCATGCCCGTCCGAACGGCTCAGCCCATCACCTCCTACAGGAAGAACGAACGCGCAGCATGTCTCCGCGCTCAGTCCCAGGAGACGATGGCACCGCCCAGTCCGGCGATGGTGTCAGCCTGCACTTCCTCGACGAAAGACTGCGCGGACTGAACGTCGAGGGCCAGCCTTCTGCTGGACACCCCAAACCATTGGGACACCGAATCTCTGAATACGAGAATGCCTTGACGCCCCCCATGCCGAAGCAGGCGCTGGGCTTCAAAGTGACCAAACGCGCCGATGCTGGGTCTGATCGTGTCAACCTAACCGACTTCCCCAACGGTATGTAGTTTTCTCTTCACTTTGTGTCTGTTGCGCAGCTTCTCATTTTGCTGCAGAAATCTTGACGCACATCCTGTCCCACTTGCACCCCGATTCGCACGCGTCTGTAGCTCTTGTATCGAAGCGATTTTACGCCTTGGTCACAACTCCTCATGCTTGGCGCATGGCGTTTCAGCGCTTCTTCCCTGGACAGGATGCTCTGTCGGCACTTACGAAATCTCAAGGTGCGGCATGGGATCAGGAAGACTCGGACGTTGTGCGCTCAGAAGTTCGATACTTCACCCGTCTGACTTCTCTTGCTTCTTGGCGAAGCGAATACCTCTTGAGAACTCGACTCCTCCGTAGTCTCTCTAGAGGTAAGCCGGGGTCAAACGCTGGAGATATTGGATCTTCCTCGCGAACCGGCCATTCTAGCAAAAAGGCAAGCGCCGTCTTGACCTATAACACGAAGCTGCCATCAATAGTAACACATGTCCACGCTTCATTCAAGCCTGGTGGAAAGAAGCCGCCTCGAGTCGTTCACGGCGCTGCTGACGTAGGAATTGTCAGTGCCAGTGACCCCGCTATTGGGAAAGTCGAGAAGTGGGGACTGGATGATCCCCTCAGTTTCGCCCAACTGGATGAAGTGATGCCACAGATCCTGCCCTACGGCGTCGGCGAGGGGCCTGCTGCCGTCCCTAACGTCATGGACGTCAGTCAGCCATATGGTGTCGTTGGTGGACAAGGATTCCCTGGTGGGCGTGTTTTCTTTCGCCCTACTGGAGAATTCAGGGGCAAGTTTTTGGGTGAAGAGGCCGGTCTTATTGAGGCCCATCCTGATATTCCTAAGATTCCTGAGCTGTCCGAAGCAATATGTTCCGTTTGGATTGCGAAGTCGTCCTCTATCCTCTCAATGACACAGTGGATGGTGGGTATTATGACAGGATCTTCTCTAGGGGTCATCACCACATATGCCCTAGGCTATGACCCTTCCGGCCCGCGATACAAGCCCGGCGAAATAAGTGCTCGCTGGGTAATAAGTCCAGGAGTGCCCATCATTGCGATAAAAGTTGATGATAACTACACCCAAAAGAAGAAAGCCCTTAATCGAGTATGGGCGGTCGCTTTGAATGCTCTGGGCGAAGTATACTACTTGAAACAGCCACCAGCTGGTCCTGCCAGCAAATCTAAATCTGAAGACAGCACCAAATACGCCTGGCATGCAGGTCGCTCAACCTACTGGCACCTTGTAGAAGCTACGCGACGACAAGCACGCCTTGATGAGTCGGGAAAGAATGCAGTTCGTGGCGCGTACTCGCCAAGGTCTCCTTCCAATGATATGGACCTTCAGAGAGAACAGGTAATTGCGGAGGCACGGGAAATTGAGAAATTCCTGCGCTACAAGCCTGCACATTTCCGTAAGGTATGCAATGGCTGGGATATGCGTCGAAAGTTAGAGGTGGATTTCGCGAGTGACGACGGACAATGTGCTGGAGAAAGCATCTTCGTTGTGAATTGCGCACTGGAAGAAGACCAGGTTCCTTCTCTTCGACGATACCGTCGGAGCGTGACGAATCCAGCGCAAGGGGGCACTACACAAGCCAGCCCCTTAGATGTTCCAGCGGGCGTAGCTCCAACTTCTATATTCGGCGGGGGTGGGTTCAGTTCTCATTCTCCGGAATCCTCGGATTCACCATCACTGAAGCAGCTTCAAGATACACCTACCGACAAGCTACTCTCACCTCCAACTCCCAACAATATCAAGTCAGGGGTAGATGACTGGTCCGAGACAGCATTCTTGTTAAAGGACCTTGGTAGTATAGAAATCACCACAAGCAGCATAGACATGTCTCTCATTGCTCTCATGGCGTCTTTCGAAGACCCATTGATGGTCAGCACTAGTTCTATCTCTGACTCCAGTAACCCGGCCACACCCAACGGCCAGGCACCTTCAGATATTCCTGGAAGACGGGCAAGGCTACTCGGCCTGGGCACAAATACAGGAAAGATACTTCTTTGGAACATGCGGCAAGCACATACTGATGACGGTGTACATCCAGTCCGGATCATCCAGACAGAATCCCCAGAGATCTCATCTCTGGCCCTTTCAGCTCTATACTTGGTGCATGGCGGTAGTGATGGATTGGTGCAAGCTTGGGACCCTCTCGCGTCTACCCTAGATCCTATCCGTACCCTAAATTCCCGCTCGCCGGGGCGGATGCCTCGTCATCTACTCACAATCAATCCGGCATTGCGCGATTCCAACTTCTCAGCTGTAGGGGCTATATACCTAGACCCCGATCCTGCCGTCCTTCATGGTATCGTGGCCTTCGGCACATTTGTGCGTTACTGGGCTTATAGCTCTTCAAGCCAGGCCACAGGCCGCAAACGTAGGCTGCGTCACTCGGAAGTGCATGGTCGCGGTAACAGCCGACGTTATGGTGGCGGTGTCAAGGGCTACATCGCTGCGGAAGCGGAAGAGTTGCGGAATGAGCAAGAGCACATGGCTCGGGAGCAGGCCCGTCTACGATCTAGATTCGGTGTAGGTCTCGGTGACCTAACTGAAGAAGAAGCTCTTCGCTATGCGGAGATGATATCTCGGGAGGCTTTCACGCGGGATGAGCAGCAACGCACGAGTGCTAGTGACACTGGTTCGGCAGCAGATTTCGATACGACTTCCACGGGTGAAACTGTGGACACGGTCACTCCCGAACCAAGCTTAAGTAGCACCAGTCTCCCCGGGCCTAGCACTAGGGCGCCGGTGGATGCCGCACAAGAGGATGACTACGAGCGACAGATCCAAGCGGCGATCCGGCTGTCTCTTCTTGAAAGTGGAAATGACGCAGAAAACTCTCCTATGGGCGTTAGTTCGGGGGAATACGGGGAATACGATGCTCCTTTCACTTTGAAGGAGAAAAAAGGCAAGCGACATTCGCCTAGTTCTCCTTCGTCAAGTCATACTCCCATGGTCAGGCAACACGGATCATCAAGTGCGGTTGCGACTGTCCCTGTTGCTGATGACGACCTGGAGCTTGCTCTGAAGCTGAGCCTCGAGGAAGAGCAGGCTAGGCAAGCCGAACTGGCTGCTTACCGGGACTCTGAACAGGATGAATTTCCGCCTCTTCAGGGAGAGGGGACTGGGAAAGGCAAGGGGAGAGCATTTTGATTTGTGCGTAGCATGAGAAAGGATAGGGGAGAGGGAGAGGGAGAGGGAGAGGGAGAGAGAGAGAGAGAGAGATGGACGAAGATTATTTTAGTTCTTGTGTGGTGTTGACTTATTATTTGGTTTGTTTGTTGTTATTTTCTTCTTACCTCCTGAGGTCTAATTAGTTTATTTCCCGAAGACTCGAGGACTTGTCTGCTTACCTTTCAATCCATTTCTAGTATCAAGCAATAGGTTCCTTACATGGTGTGTGTTGTATATGTTTTATTTTATGTGATGTGCATACATAGTACAGTACTACTAAGTAGGTAGTAGGTGATGGAAATAACAATTACATCATAATTATATCAAGTCGCGACCTCGAACTTTACCTACCTACCCTCTTTGTCCAGAGTTTTGTTGAGCATGGTTGATGCCCGTGTCCGGGCAATTGCTTACGTATGCTTAGCATCGTGTACTCCACCCTTGCTCCACATGCCAACTTCCCCCCTCTCCACCCGAGCCAACCAACTAACCAACCAAGCAGAGCAATTAACTGGGAACCTTCCGACTACTTACCTAACTTTAGCCCTAACACGTCTTGCAGCACCTCTTTTTTACACACCACTCCATCCCGTCCCGGCCCTTCTCTAGGTAGGTCTGGTAGGTAGGTAGTGTACTCTTTTTTCCCTTACCCTACTTACTATATTAATCTCCATAAGACAGCTGGAGCTCCAACGGAAAAAAAAGCCAAAGCAAATCACACAAGAGAAGCTTGTTTCCACACATACACGTTCGGGCGTGGTGGTCTAGTGGTATGATTCTTGCTTAGGGTAGATGCGAAAGAGTAAACCTAGAAGTGTTGGTCACACAACCTTTCTTCCCCCTCTTGGCCCTTTCCTACTTGCAAGAGGTCCCGGGTTCGATGTGAGTCCATGGTCCAACTATTTGAAATAAATATAAACTAACAAAGTGAATAGCCCCGGCCAGGCCCTGAAATATCTTTTTTTTTCTTTTCTTTTTTTTTAAGTCTCCCCTTTTCGATTCCTGTTCATATTCACAAATTGTTTGAAAAGTGGTAAACGTATAAGCTAGGTCAGCTTACTCGACCCGACTCGAGTTGACTGCTTTACCGATATTCCTACCCACGCTTTATGATTTGAAATACTTATATCATACCTTGTTCAGGACAAGAACACCCCCACAAGAAGGACAATATATAAAACCCAGTTTTTGCTATTTATTCTTCATGTGTCTTTGATCGGTTTTGAATACAAATCAATTTCTATATATATCCATATATATATACATTTGACAAAGACTTGGATAATATGTACCTAGGTAGAGGTACGGAGGTAATTTTGGCTTAATGGCATATTCGACCACACAACGCCCCCCCCCCCCCTCCCCCTTTTTTTTTTTCATCATCAATTACCGTTTCCTCATGTTCCAACCTCCAACCTGCTCCTCTTCACCCCCCGTTTCTTTCCCGTCATGACTAGGTTAGGTATATATCAGGCATCTCTATCATGAACCACACGCCCTCTCTCTCTCTCTTCTCCCTAATCAGTCAAACCCCAACCCAATACCACTTTCGTCTCCAATCGTGAAAACAGACCAGAAAGAGGATGGATATCCGTCCCCCTTCCCTCCCTTGATTTCGGGACCAATCCTCCAAGGGGGGAGGGAAACACGGAGAAATGAATAAGTAGAAAGGCGAAATCCCCGATTACCCCGTGAACTCCATCGCTAGTAAAAAAATGAGTTTGCAAGGTATATAATAATAATAAAACAAGTGATATTGGGTAAAGATGATATATGAACAAGAGAAGACGGTCTATGTCGTCAGGTGGGGATAAGTTGGCTAGGATAGGATAGGTGGTTATTATCGCGATCCGTAGGTAGGTATGTATACTATAGTCGGCATCAAGATCACCATCTTCTGCTTCGTAAAACCCCCCGTACTAGATGGGATCGAACCGTATATATGGCAGATAGATGAATAGTAAGTAAGTAAGTAGATGGATAGTACGGCGATGACGGTAGTGGTGGTAGTGTATAATTAGTATTCCCCCAAACAGCAAGCTTCAGCGAGAAAGAGAGAGGAAAGAAAGGGAAAGAGAAAGAACAGGAGAGAGTAAGCGAGAAGCATCATCATCTATGATTCCCCGCTCCTGCTCCCCGCTCCCTTCTCCTCTCCCTCCTCCTCCCAGCTATACCGCCGATGCGCCGGCTGCGGCACATGCACGATATCGTCGAACCCGCCCATGCGCCCGAGCGTCCGCGCCGCCTGCTGCCGCGCCTCCTCCTCGATCGTGAAGTCGCTGCCGAGCGTGTCCGCCGTCGACAGGCACCTCGAGTGGCGGTGCGCCGCGAAGTCGTCCTCGTCCTCATCTTCATCTCCACCCCTATCCCTATCCCCATATCCGCGCCGGTGGCGCGAAGGAGAAGCATCTGGTGGAGGAGGAGGAGGAGGGGGAGGTGGAAACATGGCCGGCCACTGCGGCCTGGGGCGCAGGTGGTCCGGCAGCGGGCCCAGGCACACCACGCGCGAGGGGTCGATGGGCGTGCGCTGGAAGCCGCCGCGCGGGGGGCTGCCCACCGCGGACGAGGCGACGGAGGGGGAGGACGACGCGGCGGACCGCGTGCGCGTCAGCGTGAGCCGGTCGATGCTCCGGGGCGAGGGCGGCGTGCCGGCGCGGAGGTGGGGGTGGGGTTGGGGATGGGGGTCGTCCGAGTTGGACGTGGAGAGCGTGCGCGTAGGCGCCAGGCCCACCGACGAGGGGAAGTCGGGCACGAAGTTGGTCCAGTCGCTCTGGGGCGACACGGGCGAGGGCAGCCGGTTGCTGTACGTGTCCTCCCCCTCCTCCCGTGTCGGGCTCGACGCTGGTGACGGGTTGGGGTTGGTGTTGTCGTCCCCCGGGTGCCACGTCGCCCCCGTGCGCTGGTACGGCTTGCCCGGCTCATCCGCCAGGGGCGTGTACTGCGGCGCCAGCCCGTGCATGGCCATCTCCAGGTGCAGCTTCTCCATCTCGTACGTGCTCTGCCGATGTGGAGGCTTGGGCTTGCTCGCCGCGAAGTCGGTGATGCCGACGCTCGACATGGTCTGCGTGGCCTCGAGCTCGATCGGCTTGGTCTGCACCGGCATCTCGTACCGCTCGTGGCTCCGGTCCGCTCCCACCTCGAACACCCCGTACTCGTGCCCGTCCCCCGCGTTCCTCTTCGTCTTCCTCCAGGGCACGTTCATCGACATGCGCGATAGGATCCGGTCCACGGGGCTCCTTGGCGTTTCCGGCTCCGGCGTCGCGTACCCGTCCTTCAGTTCGTGGTCGCCCTTTGCTACCTCTCGGTGCTCTCGCTTCCGTCTACGCATCAACCAAATAGCCGCGATGGCCGCCGCGATACCTATGACACTGATGCCTACCACGAGACCGGCAAGTTGTGCTTCAGTCAAACCCGCTTGCTTGCCAGACTTACTTGCAGGGCCGGCATAACCGCTATTCGGCGTGAATGCGATCGTCTGGATCGACGTATCCGTCCACGGGTCATCGGGAAACTTAGCTTGGTGGATCGAAAATGTGCTTGTTTCGTAGTTGGTAATCATATAGGCCTCTTGCAGAAAAGACCGGCCGATGATGATTTGGCTGCTGTTGTCCGCTCGTGTCAACGGGAAGTATGGAACGGCAGGCGAGCGGTACGGGATCAGGTTCTTGAATGGATAGCGCAGGTTCTGGACAAACGCTTGGGAGGAGATGGTGATATTCACAACCCCGGGGACTTCGAGGGGCCGCCCCAAGTCGTCGTGGTTATCAGCGCTCGATAGCGTGAAAGTAAACGATAGATCAGGGGACGACTGGTAATTCTCCAGATTATCGGTGTCAGAAAATACATATAAGCCAAAGGACTCGTCCCATGTCAAGTTGAGGCTGGCGGCAAACCGGTCGCATATGGGGGTCGGCAGCCACAAGTACGGAGTTGAGCTATCGATCAGCGCAGTTACGGATTCGTTGAATTCCATCAGCGGCACCGACGACGATGCCCAGGCGGTTGGGGCCTTCCCGACGTCAGAAACAGATGCGGTTATCGCCCTCAACAATACATTCGGCTGTCTTGTGATGGAATCGAGACTGAATTTAGTATCGTGAGGCTCGAAACGATTTGCATCGTAACCCCCTAGAGTCAGGGATAATGGCGTGCCCCTTGAGCCACCTATGCTACTGTTAGAAGATGGCAATGCCGAGGTTACTAACATCTAATACTCACCATAGTAGGCTCCGGCCGTGTAGCCATAGCTGTGGCTAGGTATAATGCCGGAGTGCTCAACCAAGGTCGAAATCGGACTCTGGACGACAACATTTTGGAATTTCCCAGGAGTGATCCCTAGGCCCAAGAATCCGGTGTAGTAGGACGTGTCGTTGATACCAGCGACTACTTGTTTACCAAACGACACTTGCCCCTGTTGCGCGCCATCCTGCACTGCGACCGTTTCCATAGCATAGTCACCGTTGCCTCCATTGTCGAGATATCCCAGTCCGAGCTGCCAGGGGCCCAGAGGCGACCAGCTCGGGGACGCAGAGATGTCGTAAGTCCCGCCGCGGGCGGTGGTGCAAAGCGAACCTGAGCAGCAAAGCATCAGAGACTCAGATGTTCGTAACCGATCTTCAACTCGGTGTATGCTACTTACTCGTACCGCAACCGGTGGTCTCTACAACCCATATTTCAGAAAGGCTCGTGCTCACGGTGACGTCGATTCCCTGAGCTGGGTCCCCCACCAAGAGTCCAGTCGAGGACCAATTGCCGTCGATTCCGTACCTGTACCACAATTAACTGGATGTCCTTTGTTGACGATGATGTTTTTATTTTTTTATTTTTATTTTTTTTTCTTTGCTCTGTTTTATTTAGTAGTAACTTGCCATTTCTGCGACGGCGCGAGCCATAAAGCACTGGGTTCGTCAGCGTAGACTGAAGCGGGCACGAGCAGCGTCCCGATAATGACCGCGAGGCGGTTCCTCAACATTGTCCGGCCGTCACAGCGGCTTGACATTCGCCCACGAGCGTGTGATACACCAGCAGATTACCAAGATGCATTCGACAGCTTCGTGACGTTCGTCGAGCTATCGGTTACCAAATCCATCAGCGTGATCATCGACGTGGGCGGCTCGTTGCTGTAGGTAAGGCTAGGTGTAAGTGGGCGTCTTTGCTGGCCTTTCTCTCTGAGACAGTCCGGCGAGGGCGTGTGACGGTTCAGCCGGACGGATCGAAATATGACATAGGAAGAATGGATGACAACATAACATAAGCCTAGAGACACCGAGAGGGAGGATCACCCTTGAAGGAGGATGGCTCTGCCGGAGCAGTCTAGAAAAGTCCTGCCTTGGGGGCGGGCTCTGCCGCAGGTCAGTGCCGCAGTCGTCAGTACATACCTACCGTAGTAAAGTCCCCTTGTCCCATGTACGGTACGCATGCGGTAGAGCCAAGGAGGGGACCCCTGTGGATAAAGTGGCAGTCAGGCGGTTCGTCCAGGGGCATGGCCACGCTAGGCTATCTGATCAAGGACCTAGGGATCTGCAGGAAACACTAGGTCGGTAGAAGAGAATCCTGGCAGTGTCATCCTAGATCGTACATGCACATGAGAGGTGTGAAAGGAGGAGCCCGGGCCAGCAGAAAACACATTATCTAATGTAAAGCGAGCTTTCATCATTTCAATGAACTTGGTATAGGTACGGATCAGACAGACAAAGACACAAGACACAAACATGACAGAATGAGAGAAATATCGAGCTTTACTTCAGTCCTGTTTAAGATAGATAGAGAGGTAAGTATCGGTTCTTTCTTCAGAAACTCTTGTCTCGGCTCTACTACCCTCTTGATAATTCGTTACATATTACCTGAAGTCGATCTACTTGATACCATGTGTCGCAGCACTTGCGTATTCATTACTGCCCCCCCAGACCTTGTTCATAGTCTCCAGCTAATTGGGACCATCGGCATAAACTTGGATGGACCATTGAAGGTCTAAGAAGGAATTGGGGGTCTTTTAGCGTGCGACCACAACACAGTGCTGGCATGTGGAGGGGCTTCTGCTTCGCCTGCTAGCCCAGGTGCTTGAAGCCATGTCTCGGAATATTTACTGACTACCAGACGTTAACCTTAGGTAGATACTGTACTTACTGTTGGCAATATATACAGGACTTGGTTGAAGCATCACTATCTAAAGCATCACCGTGATGATTTAGATTCAAACTTACTTACTTGGAAGCCTTCTTTATGTGTCTACCAGACATGTATTGATGTAGTACCCAAGAATAACAGGCGTCATCACATAACCCCAACTCTGGGGATAGATCTACCCAATGTAAGCGGCCACTCCTTTGTTGGTCAGCTTAAAGGAGGCCTGCGACGGAGGCCTGCGACAGAGACCTACCTACCTAGGTAAGTAATGTGTACGTAGTAGGTAGACAATTACGTGTGAGAGAGGCTGGTATGGTGGTGTGAGGTTTTGGGGTTTGTGTTATTATTTTTCGTGGTGGCTGCGAGATGGCACGGCGAATTGTTTACGCTTTAGGATAAATGAGACAGGTCAGCTCTCTGGTTTTTGCCGACAGGATATGCAGCAATAAATTTCCTTCGGCCGAGATCTTGTAGTGTAGGGGGGTGAACATCTGTGCCATGCCGGCCAGTTCAACACAGTTCCTGGGTCAAATTCTTGAGTTGACGAAATGAGCCCTGCTGTCATACCGGAGTCTGTCCGATCTGACCTACCGCCTCTTTTAGGTAATTCCAGACCTTGGCACAAGACTTTTTGCCCGGACAACCACGGGTAACCACGGTTTATTTGTAGATCAACCAGGGTATAGGTAACAGGTAATCTTACAACCCAATTAAATTTCAAGGTTTCAAAAAGGCATCGTAACCCATTTGCTACGTACCAAGATTTGCACAGGTTGTCCGGGCAAAAAGTCTTGTGCCAAGGTCTGGAATTACCCAAAAGGGGCGGTAGGTAGAGGCTTGTCAAATACTTACCTAGCTACACCTATGCGTACACTAGTATCCAAATAAAATCGATTATGGTTAGTTACGGAGGGTTGAGGTCGAGATGGTGTCGACAATCGACAATCGACAATCACCGGCGCCACATTCAAGCTCGTATAAGAAAAAGGAGGGGGAAATTTGAAGATCAGTCGAGACGGAGGAGCCTTTCCGTCATTACATTACATCTTCACAGCACCTCCACTACCTACCTACCTATCTACCTAACCATTGCTATCGAACCGTGATCATCAACGCTTTCAACGTCTCATTAGCGAGAGGCCAACTCAGCAGACAAGAAAATCCTCGTCGAGGCAGGCTGGGGTAAAATACGCGTCTATGCAGCCACCTGAGCATCACTGATCCTTGCCGACTACCCATTACGGCGGTGACTTTCATGTATACAAACTTCCCCGGTCGACTGCCGGTATCCCATTTGTCAAACGCGCCCTGATCGAGTATGTTACGTGCCGGCTCCCGTTTATCCCCCAACGGCGGTACCGACGGGTTCAGTCCAGGCCACGTACTATTTAATCAATATCATGTACTAGGTTATGTAGTCAGAGAACTGCGATCGATATGCTTACGACTAATATTGATTAATGCTTCTTCGAAGTCTATGCGGAAACGCAACTACATACCTACTCACTCACACTATTTCACTGGCCTAGATTAACACGTACGCAATAATGAATAGGGATTCGCAAATGAAGAATTAAGGCTCGGATCCAGGACGGCTTGCTCATTACTAATGAACTATGGTGAAGCAGTCTGTGTACAGCACTTGAGATCTTTTTGATGAGTTCATTGAGGAACATACGGTACCATCGTCTTTCGGTGTTATCAATATTGTACGTAACATGAAATATTAAGAAGAAAATAAGGATCCAAGTTGACCGGTCACATCAATATACCTATGAGGAGGTTTCCAGCATAATACTCTCATAGATAATACACATTAGACTTATATTATCAATGTCGAACCTACCTACACTGCACTTCCTAGGTAGGTAATGTCATACCCCAGTTCGGGCCAGCAGGCGGCCTGAACACAGTACAATTAGGTACCGTTAACGATCTGTGGAGTGAGATGGACACCAACCAGGGGTATAGAGCCCCATGCAGTCACTGGCAGTGATGGACATTCTGGGCAGGCCTATGTAGGTAGTGTACAAGCCGGCATGTTGGATATACGGTATTCAGTACTGTGTAATTTCGTGGGAATATGGATGGTGACTTGTAGTAACAGAGATCCTTCATTGTCTCTCGCCTTGGCTTACTTACCGGACAATGAGCAGGCAGCTATTTCTCGTAAATACACCGAATCCGCCAGCTTCTTCCAACAAGGTAAAGCCTCTCTAGTCCTACGATAATTCGGAATCAAGTTTTAGCTAGCCCTGCTCGGTAGCTTTACGATTGACCTACATCAGTAATCCATTGGTGAAGTGTGCCAATTTGTCCCTTTCCCCTTGCCGGCAATAATCGTCTTTCCCCCCCTTGAGAGCGACTTACAAGAAAATCGTAATTCTCCTGACCACGACCGGAATACTCGAAGATCCCAACTACCATCAAGTATCATAGATGTAAGGCTGCTAGAATGCAGGAATCTGTATCCATGATACTACACTAAGGTTAGATACATGGTAGAAGCTGGAATCTCCCCCCTCTTGATACTTGCATTCTCATCGACTTTTACACACATGGCAAGATATGTACCTACAATACAATACATACTTCCCTATCCCCTGTCCTCGATGCTGCATCTGTTTAGGCGCATCGAGTCGGCATCCCAAATGAACCGGCCCCATGGAGTGATTCGGGCCCAGACCCTAGAAGCGACAATGTTTCGTAGGGCAACATCTTGTTATTGAGGTCCCGCGCATGCGGGATAGGGTCAACCTCATTTCGGTATTTCTGCGAAGGCGTACCGATAATATTTTATTATCCTTTCTAGCTTCCGTCATTTAACAACCCCCCCGGTACTCCACATCCAAGTGATGGATGCCCTGATCTTTAAAGGCTTCAGTATCTCTGTGTCGCTCACCAGAGCGGATCCTCCACCGTGCTCCCACGAGCCATGTCATATCCCACAACTTGATTCAGAGCTTCATCCATCCATGCAATCCCCACAGGGCAGAACCGCCGAGTACCCGCCTTAACGGTCTGCGATGCGAGCCGTCGTGAGCGCTCTGTGGTGTGTTGCCGCGCTATCAGACCATGCAATACCGTTAGTATCTGCTGTATCCGCTGTATCCGGGGCTGGTCAGTTCTGACCCATTTACCTAATTCATCCTTCGTCTGAGTCGTCAGGAGTCTTATAGAGAGAGCAAGTAGATACTGATAGCTCTGTAGAGCATCGCTTTGGTCGCCTTAGCAATAAAAGGGCCTCCCGTAATGATACGATAATCGGCGTCTCCACTGTCCCGGCGGACCCTATCGTGCTTGGATCGTCAAGGGCATCTGGGCTAGATGTGGTTGAGTCGAGTCTCACCTCAACGGGCGCTTCATCGTACGCCGCCTCATATCCAAAGACGACATCCCTAGGACAGGGTGCAACTCTGGCTGTAGGCAGTACAGCGAATCAAGCTGTGCCGTCTAAGTCTGACCAGCTTCTATCTCTATTAGATTTGGGAACTATCACTACGCTTGCAAGGCCGCCGTTAGCATACACTTCGACATCAGCAAGTACAACACGCACAACACGCACTGCTGGGACTACCACTTCATCGTCTATCTCTAGCGTCCCCTATCACCTCAACTCATCCTCGACAGCTTCGGTTATCGTCCCGCCTAACAGCACTTTCCCTTCATGGAATTCTACTGCCAGTCTTTCTTCGCCAACACCTACGTCTACTCCGGCCAGCCCTCCGTTGCCAACTTCCAGTGCGACTCTCACAAGCAACGAGGATGCCTGTCCATCGTCGACATCGGGTGACCTCGTCATTGTCACCTCGTATTCCATCCACTATACATCGACTACGACATGGACCGGAGACCCGGCCGACTACACACCACCATTCCCTACCATCAGCACGCCCGCGGCCTGCACTCCACCCAAGACCAGCCCCACCGGGCGCCTGACCGTCTCCGTCTGCGATGGCACGGGCAAGACATGCACGCCTCTTCACAGCACCGGCGACCCTAGCGGGGAGTCGACTTACAGCGGGGCCGCGGCTCCCACCGAGACGCAGACGGTCATCTTCGTCACCACGGACAAGAACCCGGCCGTGGTGTTCTCCAGCGCGGCGCCGCCCGACTACGGCGGCGGCTCGCCCGCCTCGCCAGACAGCCACGGGACCGCCTCCGGGCGCCGCCCCATCGCGACCCCCAACTACGGCGCCGCCGTCACGCCCTGGGACCAGCCGGCCAAGACGGCGGCGGCGCCCTCTCCCGGGAAGGCCCCGCAGGGCGCGTCGCCGATGACCGTGGTCGTCCAGCCGGGCGAAGTGGTGCTCAACCACGAGACGTTCGCCGACAGTCCCGAGAGGGCAAGCTCGACGGTCGTCGTGGGAGGCGTTGGCGGTAACGGCGGCGGCGACACCTTCATCATCGACCCGACGAGGGTGATCGGCGCCGGCGCCACCATCACCCGGCCCCCTCCCGCCAGGGGCGGGGGCAGCGTCTTCGTGCACCTGCCGACGACCACCACGATCGGGGGCCTGCAAGTGGTGTACGGAGGCGCGTCCGTGGCCACCATCGACGGCACGGCGTTCACGGTCGGTGCCGCGCCCACGCCCGTGGTCGTCGGGGGACAGCCGATCACGATCGGCCCGGGGGGCATTGTCTTCCCCAGCCAGACGCTCGCGCCCGCGCCCGCGGCAGCAACCGAGGTGGCCGTGCTGGGCGGCGAGCTGATCACCGCGCTGGGGTCCGACAGGGTCGTCATCGAGGGCGCGACGGTCACGTACGGGGCGGGCGGCTCGGGCACGCTCACCTCGGTCGTCAAGGGGGAGACGGTGCTGGTAGGGCCGTCGGGGGTGGTCGTCCGCGCGAAGACGCTCGGGGGCGCCGCGGCCGCGCCCGGCGCCACCGCGTACGAGATGGTGGGCGGGGCGACGGTGACGCGGCTCGGGTCCACGGCCGTGGTCATCGAGGGGAGCACCTACCGCGTGGGCGGCGCCGCCGCGGAAAAGACGGCCACGGGAGCGGGAGCGGGAGCGGGAGCAGGCGCAGGGACGGGGGAGGAGGTGGGACAAGCAGTGACGAGGAACAACGTCGTCGTCGTCGTCGTGGGCGGCGAGACCGTCACCGTGGGGCCCGGCGGCGTGGCCGTCTCGACCTGGACCCTGGGCGCGCCGCTCGGAGACTACGACTCCTGGACGACGACCATCAATGCGGCGAATAACAACGCGGTCATGGCTGCGGCGCCGACGTCGACTGCGGCGGACTCGCCGGGCCCGGCGGCTGCGAGACCCCGGCCACACCGGGAGCTTGCTTGGGGGCTGTCATGCGTGGCGATCGGTGCCGGGGCGTTGCGGCCATTGCTTTTCTGGATATGATATATTTGCGTGTGTAGGTGTTTGCCCATATAGGGGGAATTCGCTTTCCGGTGTTTTGATTTACAATCATGAAGCGATGCTGGCATGACACGGCGCAGGATATGGGAAAATATTATCTGTGCCATCTATAGGGTATCTATTATTCAAGTGCGTTAGGTCTGAATACGTATACCGAGGTATATAGGAGAGGCTTCATTTGAGCACTCTGCTTAGACTGGTACAATAGCGCTAATGACTTCTGAATGTCATTACCAGCAAGAGATACGTCGGTTAGTATAATTATCGCATTTTGTATCACTGTGAAACCACTCAGGATACATATTTGCCCCCTTGTGATCATGCATTATCATCGTCATCTCGAAGGTTACCGCATTAAGTAGGTAAGTAAGAAATACTCCCCCCCTGGCCATTTACATACGTTGGATTGAGAGATAGTTCGTACCGACGCTGAGGTTCTCAGCAAGGGGTTTCCCCCTTTTCTCCTTCTTCTAATGCATCTTCACTTTGAGCATATGCAGCAAGGGTCTTCCGATCCGATCGCCGGTAGGAACAGACAGTTGAACTACCTAGGACAAGGAGGTCCGTCCTGTAAGCGTTCATGAGACACGTGTGTACGTAAAAATACCATCATCTCCAGCGTAGTATCGAGCTGCCAAAATAAGTCGCCACGAGCTCGAATAGGCAAAAGAGGACTTGGACTTCTGAGGCAAAGAAAAGTCCCATGCTGCCGCTGGTTTCTGAAATGCCAGGGGGCGTCGGTCAACATGATTACTCTGTAAGCCAGTTTCGTAGGTACAGTACCTACCTAGGAGACGATTCATGTTCCTTTTTCAGCCTTACAATCTTCAAACTTCTTTTCTTTTTCACAACGTGCGAATAATTTGTTGCATTCCACTCCTTGGCCCCCTGTCTTTCTGTCCCTGTCAATCAGTTCCAGGGTTGACACAGGCACCTCGCATCCAGGCCACTATCTACAGTACATTACACTAACATACCCCCGGTCCCTTGCGGGGATGAACAGAGCCATGGGGGAAAGGCATCGATCCGTTTGTCTTCCTTTTTGCTTTTCCTCAGCCAGTAAGCCAGAGGGCTAGTTCGGCACTCGAGATCGCCATCACATCATCATCAACAAAATCATTACCTGGAGTCCCCTTGTCTTTTTGGTATGTCTGGGCCTGCCCGGTCCAAGTGCCTAACCCTTGATGTCTATGATCAAGGTAGGTAGGCAGGTAAGCAGCCAGAAGAAACACAAGATTATACCTACCCATTCGTCCTCGAAAACTGCCATTTTATCCCCCTCTCTCTACCTACCTACTTATCGTGCTCCGCAGCCGAGTGAGAAAATATCTTTAAACCCCTGAGGTGTAACTTTTCTAACCTAGCTCAAGTTGAATTACTCCGTTTTAACATATTCACCGGTGATCCCTCGGAGCAGAGTGCCAATACCGGGGGGACCTCTCCACCCTCATATCCAATTTTTCTTCTTGGGCAGAGGGTCACAAGGCCACACGGCAAATAAAGCCTCCCTACCCATTCCCCATCGTATCGTTGAACATTGCCGTCTCGCGTAGCTCTACGTGGTCCTCTAATCCTTACAGCATGTCCTTTTTTTCTTCTTCTTCCTTAACCGCCGCTTAACTCTTCTCTACTGCTTGATCACCGATCACCCCTTGTCTACCTACCAGGTAGGTATCCTGCACCGGCCTCAAGCCCACCAAGGGGCATTTGAGTTAGGAATCCCTTGTAGGGCGGCGTGAGCCATTGACAAATAGAGAAGAGGGAGGGGAACCCGTCTGATTGCAAGCATCTCTTCTAGTGTTGCGTAGTTCGATACTGTCGCGCGCACAAGCACGAGCAAGCGATGAGCAACGGAAAGGTACAGCATAGGCCTGGGACCAGGCCAGGTTCATTCACAGTTCCTCCCTGCTACACGATTCCGCCAGGACGGGCGGTCTTCCTCATCCAGAAAGCAACGTCCGTCTTCACTTTATAGTGTACATATTGTCATTGTGCGTCTGTGGTGGGCTCCCCCCACACCAAGCAATGACAAGAAGGACAAATATATGGAGTAACTAGCAATCTAGGTTACCTAGTCGATGTACCGTTACGGTGGCCCGCGTGTGAGAGCATATTATCCGCCCCGGCTCTTATACTTAGCTTGCCATTACCGGGCGCCTCACCTCCGCTGGCTAGAATTACGGCACGCATACATACGTACATACGTAGCTGGGTAGCTAGGTAGCTAGGCATCATTTCGGAGAGTGTCTCCGTGTACAGCCTAGAAACGTCCCATTGTCGGCGCAAATTGACTTGTAACCGACCTCACCCATAGGCGGGTGAACTTGCAAGCCAGAGGCGTAGCCAGCTTCGACCTTATGGAGGCATTCCCACCCGTGTATGCATTTCTGTGGCCGCGAAGACCAGCTAGGATGAAAGCAAGTTCTGCCTACCTGGGTAGTCGTTTTGGTTCATGTATTCTGATCTTGGCACGATCGGAGAGCTTTCCGGTGGTCTGTACGTATGTACTGCATATTTTAGGCGCCGCATGGGAGCGCAGGCTCCGCTAGGAATGCAGGAGGAAGCACGCGCTCCCTATCAAAAGACCACTCTTTTCGGCTTTCTGTGCATCTTTTGGTATCCGGCGCGTGAGAGAAGGAATGACTCTTCCAATTCCTATCTTGAAAATAGTATACGTTGTTGGGTTAACTGCAGTAGTCTCGTGGCTTAGACATCGCATTATAACACCTTGACTAATTCCTATCTTTAGTCGCGAACTCTCTGTAGCCGCCATGTATTGTTCCTAAGCACTTCTTGCAGGATCCTATACTGTATTACTTGCTAGCGCTGATGCGTGATCTTTTGCCAAATGTGTCCGGATATCCTCCTCGGATTATCGATTTGAAGCTAATTGCTTCCTGGGTGTTTATGGAGGTTGCTTCACTCTTCGTGGGTAAGGAGGCGCGCCCACTTCCTCACGGCTAACACCACTAATCAGGCGTATCAGAGTGGCACAGTAACATCTCCTTTCTGAGTGGTGAGCGTCACATACGTGTGTGCATATCTGTTTTAAAAGCAACCTAGAGTGGTAGATAGGAGCACCTCCGTAGCAACTTCACTTGTCGATTCTTGAATACTTTGGATGTGATATATATTTGGCTTGCAAGCATAAGCTAAAAGGCTCACACCACCGCCTATTTGAAATAGTTAAGTTGCTATGAGAAAATATACAAAATGGTTTTATTATGCACGTGTATTGCTGTCGATACTTCATGTTCTCATTTAACAAAGCTACAAGCTAGACTTCAGGTACCATAATCGCCAGTGTATATGGCGAATTACCCTAGTATCTCAGGATACTACCTATATTCTGCGTAGCCGATGTATACTTTAATGTGATCCATATATAGGCCTCCGTTATATTAACATTTAGATCGTGGAATAATGGATATAACATCCATGACTAGATTAATCATCTGTATAGAGTATACCTGAATCCATGATGGTAAGACAGTTTAGGACAAAGAGTTGTACCAGACTTAACATAAGCATCATACAATCATAGTATACTATAAATTCATACGCTTGTTTTAATCTGCCTCTGATTTCGTACTTATTTTATATGATAAGGTTATTGTGCAGCAATCTTCTGTAAACCCACAGGTTTTCTGTCGTGCCTAGTAGCATATTCCTTTGACTAGATATATGACATACCTTCGGGCCCAAGTCCTACTTTCTTAAGACAGATATGAATATACAAGAGCACATCTCCTTGTTTAGGGTCTCGAGGCAAGAGTTAAGCAGATGACCTAAGATGATATAGATGCTACTAAATAAAGTATCTAATCCAGGGCCCTTGTTTAGGTCATAAGAAGAAGCATGATACCGGAATCACACCTGTTTTATTTTCAGGACCAGAGTAGGCTATCATTTGTGTGTTAAACGTCTTAGAGTAGCAAACAAGGCACCATGTGTAGGTAGTTGTCGGGAATGATGTGTTAGGTTAAGAGGTAATTACAAATTATTACGCTCTCCCTAGTCCTTGAGGAACAAAGATGTTGGGACTGGTAGTTATGTTGGAGACAGATTGTCAATGCCCCTCCCCCCTATTTCATGAGGTGTATATAACTCATAATAACGAACGTAATATCACAAGTCTAGTCACACAGCATGGCGTGTGCTGGATATAGCATGTAAGCAGACGGGGGCATTTGTCCCAAGGCAGACAACTAGCTCTTGGATATTTATGGCTGTTTGCTAGGTAGCCAAGACAAAGCATCTACATGAGCGACTCTGGGAGCGGTTAACTATATGGTTTATGGGAGGTTGCTATAGCCAATCACTAATCCTACCATACCTCCTCCCGGTAGAGAACCCTCGAATGAAACAATGACCTCGCCGATTCCTGGTCGTGTGCCATTCCTCCAATTACCATTGCATCGTAGAGTGCTAGTCGGACAGCCTCAGGCATTTTACCTGAGCTGCCACAAAGATACACCATGGCTCCTCTTTTAAGGAAATCGCACACCTGCACGGCCTGCTCACGGATACGATCCTGGACATATATTTTCCGTCTCTGGTCTCTTGAGAATGCTGTAAAGACTTTAACGTTGAAAGCCTCCCATTCATTCTCAAAAAAGTAGTCTGCCTCGCGATTGCGACCACCGAAAAATAGCATGGTGTCCCCGACCTGATGACCTGCTTCTTGTCGATCCCATATAACGGAACGTATTGGCGCAATGCCAGTGCCTGGTCCAATAGCCAACAGCGGCTTATTATATAAGAAAAGCTCCAGTTTGTTTTGTTCCTTGTACCCTATATGAATTGTCGTGCTCTCTCGGAGCGATGCTAAATACCTAGAACAGAGGCCCTGTCTCGTTTTGCGCAGGACAGTCTTGTACTTGACTAAGGCTACTAGTAGTTCAACCCGCGTGACATATTCTACGTGGTCCTTCTGAAGACTACCACCACTAGCGACGCTGTACTCGCGACCTTGTATAACAGGGAATAGGGATGGTATGTGCTGGTAGGGAATCTGAACTGATGGGAAATCTTGAAGCACCTCTAAGATAGACCGCCGGGGTCGTGAGGTGTAGTCGTGAAACTCGTCCGAGAACGCAGGATTGGCAAATTCTCTGAGCCTTTCTTGGTGCGTGGGGTCATTCGTGTAAAAAGCAATGTCCTCAAAGAACACACGCTTGGGAATCGAGGTTATGTCGTAGTTATGGAGTAGTAGGTCACGCAGAGTGGAACGAGGTATGGGATAACACCTCTTGGGAAGGCTGTAAATGCCGTGGTAGTCAGTGGAGCGGTGCTCAAACGGCTGATCAGCAACATCATTCCAGCCCATGAGGTCGATAAGAGCTTGCACATCCTCGGGAAAGTTCTTGGGATAGAGGACAATTACGTCTCCTGGTACATATAGGAATTCTTCCATCTCGGAACCGGATTGTTGTTTTCTCGGGAAGACACGGAGTGTCAGATGACGAACGTCTTGCCAATGACCAGCTGGAGTGACACGAACATTCTTTTCTACAACGGCCTGCCATGCATCAGGTATTGGAAGCAGAGTATCCGGAGTCGTCTCATTGGGCTTGTCCATGTCTTGGAGAGAATACGTTGTAGGATGATCCCTCAATACATTCGGCCGATCTAAGATGTTTATGCCGCCCGCAATTCTGGTTGCTGTATTCTCCGAGAGGCGAGCCGAATAGGCTGTGCTACTGATTCTCATACGCTCTGCCTGATGTATCTCCCGTAAGGCCTCAGGATCACGAGTGCCAGGATGACTGTAAAGTGCAGCAGTGCTATCGAGAACTTGTTGCTGATTATCCTGCTGGTCCCGAGCTAACTCATCGCCCTCATGCGATTTGGGGTTAGTAGCTGCAGAACCAGTAGGTGGCGCATCCCCATTAGGAGCGTCGTCGTGTCCGGACATGGTCACATCTGTAGAATCCATGGCCGGTAACAACTCAATTGTGTATTTAGGAGGAAGCGGTACATCAGGCGGTATAGGCAATAGGCCTTCAGGCAAAGGATAATTTGCCTGGAGGTGGGCGCGCAAACTAGCAGACCACGGTAAGAATGCAGTATCGATGCTGCATGGTCGGTGGTCGAAGACCCAAGCAGTTAGAAATGTTTCAAACAACGACGGGGAAGCAGAAAAGAGAAACAAGGGTTAGACGTACCCGTCCTCGTGACGCTCATCAGCCTCGCCGCGGGGAAAGAACTCGATGGCGCCGAGCTGCTCAAGCCGTTTGTGAAGCTTCCTAACAGCCCAGTTGTACCTATAACAAGGACACAGTACATGTTTTAGTTATTTGCCCGACATCGTATGTTTGTAGTGGCTCGGGCAAGTGATAGCTCAACATGATACAGGGAAGAGAAGAACAGAGTAGTGTGAGAGGGAGGAGAAGGGAAAGTGACGTACTTGGAATATGAGCTGTCACCAAGACCAAATGTGGTGAAGTTGAGGTTTCTGAGACAACCGGGTGGTAATCGTTTGCGAAGAAGGCTCTTCCAGAATTTCCGTGCGTTTTGGGGTATCTCACCCTGGCCGGTGGTGGAAATGACGAAGATGACGAGAGGGTACCGGAGTAACTCGCTCTAGATAATATGACAGAACATGTTATCAAAGAATTCTCATTGTTGCTTGTTGCTTGTTGCTTGATGTTATGCTCTGCGGGACAGCCAATACCCAGTACACGCGCACGCCCAAGTAAGGTAACCAATAGGGGGATAGACCAGGACTGTTTCCCATTCACTGCTGTACCTCTTTCTTTCTCTTTTTCTTTCTTTCTATTCTGTAACCAGACAGGACACTACCAAGTCGTAGAAGGAGCAAGAAGAAGGGAAATGCAGACGAGGCACAAATCAAAAAAGAGGAATAGGAATGTGGTCAGAGCGTTCAGTGGAATCCATGCTTTAATTATTAATTTTTTTTTTCCTTCCTCCATCAAACTTAACTTACCAGCTCAATATCACTCATCTCACAGACCAATGTTCGGAAACGCAGCCTTTCCGCGAGGCGACCAAGATCACCTGCTGTATCCTGGCTGTTCCCCGTCTCGGAGCCATAGAGAATGAGTATTTGTCGATTGTTCACGCGTTTGTCTTGGTTGCCTGTGGTCGAGTTGTGATCCAAAGACATAGTATAATGATGATTAGGCCGAAGAGGAGGAGGGGGGAGGAGGATGGATATAATAAGGCTCTAGTGTAAGGCTGAGGCGATGAAGGAAAGATCGAAAACGGGAAGAGGGGTGGGAAAGGTTGAGACAGATTACCTAGGTTAGATAGGGTACTTAGTCTGAATCACAAGCAAACCTTAGTGTTACCTACATACCTAGGTAAGTACCTACCTAAGGTTAAACCTATTTGACCTAGGTAATGGAAGGTCCACTGCTAAAAAGCGATGCGCCCGTGATGGAATTATGTCATGTCTTCAGCTTGATAAAATTTTAGCCCCGCCGAAAACGGCCTTAACCGTCCTCATTGTGTGCTCAAGGCGAATTATGTAGCTTACGTAGTAGGTATTTAAGATTCAATGGGCATCTATTAGAACCTCTTACCTCCAATGTGGGGATGGTAGCGTGGCATTACTACATACATACTTAACCTACTGGTAGATACTTACTACCCAAGTAGGTACTTACCTAGGTGACCTTATGTACATACCCAGTCAATTACCCAACCTATCGGTTAGTAGTAGGTACTTAATTATCTCCACATCGATTTGTCCCTTCATGTACCTATCAGAACCACAAATCTTTGGGTATATGTAGGTAAGTATGTAGTACTGCCCATCTAGAGTTCCTAGGTAGGCGAGGTAGCACGTAGGTAGGTATGTACCTATTAATATGTATGTATATGTGGTTCGGGTGAGCTCGTAGCTGTTAGTTGACTTGTTCGATGCAATGCATTTGCATGGCATGGCATATGAGCTTGAGGCTCTGAAGAGACCGGTGCCGTGACCGGATTCGCCCGCAAGGCTGCAAAGTAACCTCACGGAATTGTGTTTCAGTGGACCCGGGGGAGACAAACTGACTACATACCTGCTTGATGTACTATAAGACAGATGAAACGGCTGTCTTTCAGCAGAGACTAGGGGTAGGAAGTAAATCGTGGAGACCTCCTAATGTTATTAGTATGCCTAATACATCAAATACATACGAACACGCCTATATTTGATATTGAATCCTACCTGCATAGAAACGAGTGATGCAAAGAGAAGAAAAAGGAAACACACGAGACGAATACAATTTAGGGAGGGATCCCGGGGTTACGAAGGTAGGTAGAGGGGAGGAAGTAAAAATGATCTGCAACTAGTGTAGGAAAGAATTCGGGATAGGCGCATTATCGACAACGGAGATGGCATCGGTACTTATTATTTAGTATATCGATCATGCCTAAATATAGTGTAGTAGGTACTTAGAGTCACAAAGAGTTAGGAGGTCGATTAGGTCATTTTCGTCGATTTCTGGCGAATACTCTTTATCTTAGGGGGTAGCGTCGTCTATCAGCTGAAGGGCTGAGCCACCACTGCAGCAACGGGCGGGGTGGGCCTAGCATACCCCATGTCAGAATTAACAACCCCAGAATCATCTCTCAGAGCTTCCAGAACGCACGACCACAAAGCTAGGTACTTGCCTCCTACCCTCAAACCTGGCTGTTTTGGGTTCAACCACACATGCTTTTGCGCTGGGGGGTCTTGCTAAATCCATCACTCGCAGCTCGAGGCGAGCTTTCCCCTCAAACATGACATTGATAGGCAGTAGCGGCGTACCTAGTAGCAAGTTGCTACAGCACTCGTTGCAGCTTTGAGATAGATGAGCTGTTGAACTTTCCTTTATATCATTTATCATCAGACTCGTGCAGTCGCGGGTACACACGGACCGCAGACCGCCATCTCCCTCTCTATCGGTGTAGGGTTTTGTTTTTTGGTTTGTTTTCGTTTTTTAATAGGTATTTATCTTTTTTTTACGAGAACATAAGAGAAATGGCGCGATTTGCTGTTCTCCGGCGTGCAGCAAATCGGTCGGCAAACATCAATTATGTATCAATCTCAACTGATCTCTGGCACGTCCATGCGGCAATATGCACAACACGGCCTGGTCGCATCTCGGAATGGCCATCTCATCTACCTTGCGTAACCCGAAATGGCGTTCATGGTTCCAACTCCATACTTCAGTTTTTATCGGAAAGGACCATCTTGAGCTACGGGAATATTCTAGGTTACTGCCTACCTAGGCCCAATCTATATCTGCGGGCTCGGCAAGGTGCGTCATTCGCTAGACGCTTTTTAATATATTGTATAGGCTTAGCCCGGGTGGCTCGAGGGTCCAGAGAAGCGAGGCTGTATTTATGGGCTTATCGTACCAGACATATGTCACCGGAGAATTTAGAATATTTTAACGTAGCTTGAGGTACCAATACTAGACAGGTAGTATTGTAGGATACATATATAGGTAGGTTACATATATAGTAGGTTTCTGACCTCGTATATCTGTTGAGTGTGGCATTATGTCCCTACATATGTACGTACGGCCAACAACAACAACAGCCTGACAACCTGAGCTTAATAGGCGCCGGGTTGGGAACTAGTGTCATGAATCTATCGCATGGCCACCAACCGTTACCTAGTTGGTTGGTGGCTCACCTTGCGTTCGACAGCGTGGCCTGGAGACGATCTAATCCATCTAGGCTTCAACCTACATACACACACATACGACATCATACGTAATTCTGAGGTAGGCCACTTGTCAATCAGCACACGGATACTTCTCTTACCTAGGTAAGCTAGAAATACATATGTAGGCCACTCAACATTCCGATTTGTGTGTACACTATTGTCCGGACTGCAACCAACCAATGCCCATGCGCCAGGATGCATGTAAATGGGTTGGTATCCTCTAGGAGTCGATGAATTGATTCATGGAATCGGATGGGACAGTGCACAGCAAAGCAGGCCAGGCCCAAACAATGGCCGTTTCCGATGGCAGGTAGTAAGTCTGGTGTACTAGGTAGGTACTTACATAATGTAGGCAGTAGGTAAGTATATAGGTAGATGTATTCTCTTCGTGATCTATTTAATCCATTCAATTCACTTTAGCAGCGTTTATTGGCACCTGAGGACAGTGCATGCATACCTTATATGTATCTTTCTTTAGAGGTACCCAATCGCATTCACCTAAATAGCTACCTACCTACATAGGTATGTATGTACCTACCTATGTATATACGTATCCTGCTCCACGTAGATTCCTCCTTTAGGTACCTATTAAAGCCTTAGATGGAAAGTCTTAGGTCACTAACCTAACCTATGTAGGTAGTAGGCTCCCTAGGCTCTCTTCTAACTTGAGCTACCTAGGTACCGCCTGCCTTCTCGTGCTCCTAGGTTTATCTGGTACCTACCTACCTAGGTACCTACCGTAGGGGACTGTGTCGCATCTTACGATTGATCAATTGCGACTGCAAAACAAACCTTCTGTCACCCTTCTACTTCCTCCTATTTGGGAATTCTTCTGCTGCCGCTGCCAATCATTTTGGTTTCCACCAGCCACAGCCACAGCTGCCTCCCACCTTACCGACCTTTGAGACCCACCAGAAAGCAAGGTACGTGGCCTCCCCCGCTGCTGATTGGCCCACTACCCCCTTCCCAAATCAACAACCACCCCACCACGCCTGCCGTGTGTCTATCCACCCTGGGCCCACACAGGAAACACCCTGACCCTTAAAAATTTCTGGCCTTCGATCGTCTTTTGTCCTTTCTCCCTTTCCCCTTCACACCTCTCAATCCACATCAAGTCTCAAGCTCGCTCTTGTGTCACAAGTCAACACCCATCTCAAGCCTTTCCATCTCTCTAGGGCACGTAGCCACCCTATTCCTCCCCCGACATTGTTCACGAGTTCAATTCTGAACCCAACCAACGTCTCATAACGTCCACCTACATCTCTTGTCATCAACCCACCCTCAACTAATCTTCCACCCCCATCCCACTAGACAAAATGGCTACCACCGTGGAGAAAGTTGCCGACGCCGCCGTCAACGACGTTACGAATGCTCTGAGCAATACATCTCTCACCGGCAAGGACGAGAACAAGGATGCCGTCCATGCCAGTGCCGCCGAGGGTCGCCGCCTGTACATTGGCAACCTCGCATATGCGACAACTGAGGGGGAGTTGAAAGAGTTCTTCAAGGGCTACCTTGTGTAAGTCGCCTGCTGCCATCCCCTACAGGTCCGATATACATGCAAATTTGCCCTGGCGAGATTGCATCTACCATCGAGCTTGCCTAGCTAGCCTCCCTCTTTGCGTGTTTGGTGTCGAGGTGTGGATTTAGCCTGTGATCGCAGACTATTTGTACCTTCAATCATCCAAATTTGACTGGCTGTTATGGTTGATATGACTGGTATACTGGTTATGTTTGCTGGTTGCGCGAGCGTATTTTTTGCGATGTCGCTGTTAGGAGGGTCATAAAAGGTTCCTTCACCGCTACAAGGGACAGCTTGCATCTTTTGCAATCATTTTGCCACTGATATTTCTCTAACCCAATTAACTTTGCACTAACGTTTATATAGTGAGTCCGTCTCCATTCCCAAGAACCCTCGCACCGACCGACCCGTTGGCTACGCTTTCGTTGATCTTTCTACCCCTACTGAGGCTGAGCGCGCAATTGCCGAGCTATCGGGTAAGGAGATCATTGAGCGCAAGGTCTCCGTCCAGCTCGCTCGCACTCCTCAGCCTGCTGGTGAGAAGACCGAGGGAGCTACCAACGGCGAGGGTGGAGCGGAGGGTTCTAAGCGCCGCGCTTCTGGTCGTGGTCGTGGTCGTGGCCGCGGCCGCGCTGGTCGAACTGGTCGTGGTGGAAGATCTGTATGTTATAGCTCCGAACCTTCACGTTTCTACATCTGATAAAAATACTAACTTGAGCTTCAGGATGGAGGAAAGGATGCTATTCCTGCTAACGAGGAGGCCACTGATGCTGCTGCTGCCCCTGAAGCCACTGAGGTTTTACCTTTAACCGACATCACCAACAATGCCGATACTGACAAGTCTGAGAAGAACGATAAGTCCGACAAGACGAAGAAGGGACCAGTTCGTGAGCGCCGAGAGCGTGGTCCGCCAGCTGATGGCATTCCCTCCAAGAACAAAGTCATGGTTGCGAACCTGCCCTATGACCTGACTGAGGAGACTGTATGTTGATCATGTCGCTTGTGGAATTTTAACTGACCTATTGCTATAGCTTAAAGAGCTCTTCAAGGCCTACGAGCCTTCGTCTGCCAAGATTGCCCTCCGACCTATCCCTCGATTCATGATCAAGAAGCTACAGGCTCGTGGTGAGCCTCGCAAGGGCCGTGGCTTTGGATTCGTCACTCTTGCGTCTGAGGAGCTGCAGCAGAAGGCTGTTGCTGAGATGAACGGCAAGGAGATCGAGGGCCGCGAGATTGCTGTCAAGGTTGCCATCGACAGCCCCGACAAGACGGACGAGGAAGCCAACATTCCTCCCGAGGCCGAGACTACCACCAATGGTCAGGAGGCTGCCCCCGCCACCACCACCGCCTAATTTACCAGCAATCCTCTCGGTAGCACGAGTTTATTCCGATGAGAGGTGGACCCATTTTGTTATTGCTATCACCATTGGGGAAACATCTTATCAAGGCCTCGTGCATTGATCGAGCCTTTCGCAACGAACAGCGTCGGGTGGTCCGTTGTTGATTTCATGATAGTTACGAAACCGCAAAGCAGTAGCAGATATGGCTTCGGATATCATCAAGGAGAGGTTTGTGGAAGGGCTATTTCACTGCATCTCTGATAGACGTCTCGACCATCATGCTGCAGCTTTTGGCACAAATATTAATTTTCACGAACGAGTTCCCGAGTCCCATGCATGAATCACGCATTGTACACTAGGTGATGCCCGGAAAAGAGTTGAGGGGACAAAATAATCCTCGAGCGTAGAATAAAGATATGACTGAATGATGCATTCCTTGCTGTCTTAAACACAAGTGCTGTGATATGTAAGCCTTATGACCCAACATTCTGGAGGAAGTGGTGGTATCGGTTTTGCTCCAGGACCCGAGTAGTCACACGGTCACACTACCTAACCTAGTAGGTATAGGTATTGGAACCTTTGGATCGAAGTGCAGGCATCCTCAGAATACGGAGTTCCTTGGGCGTGATTGCCCCTTGGACTTCTAGCATACGAGGTAAAACCCCGTAGGTTATGTGGCATTTTAACCTATTGGAAAAGCTATCTGTGTGGTCTGTCGGGGTTTAAAGGCGCAGAGTACATAACCAACACCCAAGCATACAGGCACACTTGTCAATTAGAATGTATGTAGGTGCATTGCATACGTCAGGTTCAGCACATGGCCGCCCAAATTGATGGATTCCAGAGGTTAAATAACCATGGTTGGTGGACCTTGCGTTGGTGTGCATCGAATCTCGAGTGTTGAATATTGAATACATATGTATGTGCCTACTTAGCTGCCCTAGATATTCAATATTCGATATTGGATTATGAGAGTTATTAGGTAAAGTAAGATGTAGGCACCTCTACCTACCTAGTGTACCTGCCTTGCTTTGTGACCTGTAACCCATGCACGAAAATAAAAAGAGGTGCAGGAACACACCGAAGGTTTCTGGCCAGGGGCAAGGTAATTGGATGTGCCAACTTGGTAAAGGGGTGCAACTTCCCAGGGGTAGTCGCAAAACGAAACATGTAAGTGTCGACTTTAGGTTGATAGTAATAGTGCAATAATAAAAAGTTAAGTACATAAGTAGTAGGTAGATTTACCTTATGTAACAACCTACCTACCTACTTACATACAGATTACTTAAACCCACACACCCTCTCTTTGCCTTAAACTACCTACGTGCCTACCTATTATGTGTACTACCTACTAGGTACACACTGGGTTAGCTAGGCTAATACCTAACCTACCTAAATTAGACCCCGCTGCGACAAAAGGCGCCATAGCATCGATGCTAAAACCAGTCTCTGTGGAGAATTGCTCTCCGATATCCCTATTCAAGTTCTAGACTTTAATCCTGTGATTTTCCCTTCCTGCCGTAACACACGCGCGCGCACACACACCTCTACACGTAGACACGTACACCAAAGGTCGATCCGGCGAGGACCTCTTCCGCGATACTTGCCCCAAACCAGACCCTTATCTACCTAGACGCAAAACCCGAAATAAATAAAAAACCGTCGCCTGTCATGGCATCGAAACCCCCAATGTGGGAGGTGGATCCCGAAACTCGTTCCAAGGTGCGCGCTGCCAGATCAATTGCCATCCATTGTTGGCTCGGCCTCGTCTGCTGTGATCTTAGACCTGTCGTGACTGATTCCACGGTATTTACCTACAGCTCCTCGCAATTCAAAAGACGAACAACAACAACATCTGCTGCGATTGCAATGCCCCCAACCCGCAATGGGCCTCCCCAAAATTCGGGGTCTTCATCTGCCTCTCGTGCGCCGGTGTCCACCGCGGCCTCGGTGTCCACATATCCTTTGTCCGGTCTGTCACCATGGACGCCTTCAAGCAAGCCGAGATTGAGCGCATGCGTCTAGGAGGCAATGCCGGGTGGAGGTCGTTCTTTGAAGAACACGAGGATACGAAGATGCGAGGCTTGACCTGGGACGACGCCACAATCGCCGAGAGATACAGTGGAGAAGTTGGCGAGGAGTGGAAAGAGCGCCTAGCTGCCAAAGTCGAAGGCAAGGAATACGTACCCGGTGCGCGCAAGAGCAGTACGTCGCAGCCTTCCGTCGCGAAGCCTCAGCCGAAACAGATCAGTAGATCTGGGACGCCCTTAGCGGGTAACCGAAGCCGGACAGAGAGCCCAAGCCAGCCAGGGGTGAAAGCGAAAGTTGACGATAAGTACTTCGCGCGGCTGGGAGAGGAGAATGCGGCACGGTCTGCCGACCTGCCACCTAGCCAAGGAGGGAAATACGCTGGCTTTGGCAACACGCCTATGCCCGATAAGGGCAGTAACGGCGGCGCAATACCTGACTTGGCAGAATTACAGAAAGATCCCGTGGGGGCTTTGACGAAGGGTTTCGGCTGGTTCGCGTCAACCGTAGGCAAGACAGCCAAGGGGTTCAACGACGATTTTCTCCAGCCTACGGCTAAGCAGGTGAGCAATATTATCCACGATGCTCCACGGCCTTCCGACGTTAGGCAACAATTCTAACGATAGGCACAGCTATCCGAGTCGGATTTCGCCGCGCAAGCACGGAATGCCGCCGGCAACGTAGGCAAAGCAGCACAGGCCGGGGCCTTGAGCGCACAGGAACGATTCAACCGGTTCGTAGAGGGATCGGACGGCAGTGGTAACAGCAGACAGCCCTTGGACGACAGCAAGAAATCGTTCTGGGACGACTTCTCAGCCGTAGCTGATCAGCGGCACGGCACAGGACCCAAGTATAGCTCGATCGGTACTTCGGCTATGGGCAAGGCGCCCAACAAGAACGCGGCACAAGGCAAGAAGGATGACGAATGGGACGACTGGTAGATTTAGGTACTACTTTGCTAGAAAGTGGTTAATATGGTGATGAGGTAGAAGTTAATTTTTTTTCTTTACTTTCTTTTTTTTTTTGGCTTGCGGGACTTGGAGATTCGCATCTATATATTTACGGGGAAGGATACAAACGCACGTATTTGTACGATTACAGTGGAGTTCCTGGGTAGCGTACATACATATATATATATCTTCATATTAGTTACACCTTTGGATTATGAAGAATACGCAAGAGAAAGAAGAAGAAAAGGCATGAGAGATATTCATCGAGACCGCTAGGCAGTTGGGGGCAGACGCCTCTGCCCATGGGATGTTATTTATTCTCCTGATTTATTATGAATTTGTACACAAGTCATCCTGCCTGGGGGAGTTGAATTAGCTGACTATGTATGTATGTAGGGATGGGTAAATGTTGCGCTTAAATACCTACGTATTTATGTAGGCACATAACTATTATGCACTACCTGAGGTATGTATTTTCACAAAGTTACCTAAATATAACCTACATAGTATTTGATATAAGCTATTGGAACTTCAATGATAGAGGGAGCATTTGTATAAAAAATCATACAGTACTTACTTACATAGGTCCATGTAGGTACCTTACAGAAGTAAGTACATATGTAGTGCTAAGTCGGAAGCTAGGTACATGTCTAGTATCACGTGGGGTTATTACATAGGTAGCCCGAGGTTGAGGTCCGGCTATTGCCGGTCTCGCTGCCCTTTTTTTAACTTACTGCGTCATTCAATCAATTGATCGGAGCTCGGTAAAAAAGGTAATCAACTCGCAGCAACCTCCTGTTTATACTACTTCAATACTTCCTATACTCCCTTTCCCCCCCTTGGCTAAACAGCGAAAAGAAATAACCCCTTTTCGCCATGTCTGCACTACGGATCCTCGTCCCCGTGAAGCGGGTAATTGACTATGCGGTGAGTTTCCATTGAGTATATTCTTCTCCCTGGACTTTGTTTTATCCCGCTCTGCGTCTGCCTCGCCGCTCCGGCGCCGAACCCCTCTCGTTTTGATGCTTCTTTCTACCTTATTTGAGAGGCTGATGAGCGAGGGTCTTCTCCCTTCTTGCCACGGAACAGGTAAAACCGCGCGTCAACAAGGCCCAGACGGGCGTCGAGACGGCCGGTGTCAAGCACTCGATGAACCCATTCGACGAGCTCTCGGTCGAGGAATCGGTGCGCATCCGTGAGAAAAAGTCGGCTCCTGGCGGCGTTGAGGACATCTGTGTGATCTCGGCAGGGCCTCCCAAGGCAGCGGATGTACTACGCACGGCGATGGCCATGGGCGCGGACCGAGCCGTCCACGTTGACGTCAAGGAGGGGGAGGACCTGGAGCCGCTGACGGTGGCCAAGCTGCTGCGGGCAGCTGTCGAGCGTGAGAAGAGCAACCTTGTGATCCTCGGCAAGCAGAGCATCGACGACGACGCCGCGCAGACAGGCCAGATGCTCGCGGGCTTGCTGGGATGGCCGCAGGCCACGCAGGCGAGCCAGGTGCGGTTCGAGGGCGACCGCATCCTCGTCACCAAGGAGGTCGACGGCGGCGTCGAGACCGTTGCCGCCAAGCTGCCTATGGTTATCACCACCGACCTGCGCCTCAACGAGCCCCGCTACGCCAGCCTGCCAAACATCATGAAGGCCAAGAAGAAGCCTCTCGTCAAGCTCAGCCTCAGCGACCTCGGCGTCGCCAACGAGAGACGGCTGAAGGTGGTCAAGGTTACGGAGCCGACGCCTAGGCAAGGTGGCGGAAAGGTCGAGGACGTGGACGGGCTGATCTCGAAGCTAAAGGAGCTGGGCGCGTTATAGACGGGGTAGAACAGGCGGAAACGAGACTTTGCCTTGTCGACCTATGGTGTACGATGAAGAACTATGGAATAACATCTCAAAAAAATAAAAACGAGAGACATAGAGAGAAAGCTTTCGCTGGCTATTGATAATTACATATTATTGGTAGTGTCAAGTTGCTACAATTTCGGGATAGGGGGGGGGGTTCTATGCTTAGCACAGAATTGGGGTTATAGAAATATTTAAAAAGGGGGATATTTGATGTGAGAGATACTGAAGCTGGGATGTTACGGTGTCTACGGCATGCTACTTTAGATAGCTACAGTAGATGGGTCTTCGGATAAGGGAAATACTCTAGGTTACGGGGTTTCTACCGGGTATGAGGTTTACCAAGCCAGACAGAATTGGAAGGATTGGAACCTGTAGGCACTACATTCAACACAAGTACTCTTGAGAACACAGTTCCATTAGCACTTGTCTTGCTTCGAGATCATTTATTATCTACATACTACCCAAGTGACGGAGCTTTAATAAGGCGTTTAATACTGTATTGGAATTTTATCTGTAACTTGGGAGCCCTTTGGCCGTTTATTAAATAATTAGCACTGTTAAAATTGTCGCATTTAACTCCTTATAACAGGCTTATTACATGCGCGGCGAGGGCGCTGCGTTGGCTTTAAAGTCTTAATAAAAGTAACTAACGACTTTAACATAACGATAGCTTTATTGCTTTTTGCAGCAGTTAAGCTTAAGCAGCGTTTAACTATAAACGATAAAAAATACGAAAGTTTCGAAACGTTTAAATTTAAAACGTTTAAAAAAATAATAAAAAAAGTTAAAAAGTTTATTAACGGTATAAATAATTATGTTACTTTTAAAATTATTAAGTTATTATTTTGTTTTTTAAAAGTTATTTTTATAAAAAATAAAGTAATAAAACGTAAAGTTATTAACTTATTAGCAATATTTTTATTTTTATAATTAATATTTTTATTACTTAAAATAAATTTAAATAAAGTTTTTAATTAATTTGTAAATATTAAAAAAAAGCTAAATATTAAACTTAAGTTAATTTAACACAGAAAAGTCCAATCGAGGGGGGCAATTATGTGTTCTGGTGTGATGATCATGTTGTAAAGGTCAGCGAGAGGGGTTGTGGGTTGCTGACCTGGCTATATATGGGGTTACTACCGCTAACCACGTGACTAACCCCCCGTAACCCTAACGTTCCGTATCAAATGCCGGCGACACAGAAAAACTAGCTGCCCTCAGCGACCATCCTCCATTCCATTCACAGGGGTCTCTCGTGTGTGATTGTCGGCAATATAGGGTCAGGTCGGCAACAGTAATCTGTATGGCCAAGTCGGCTGTAAGGGTAGGTTGGTTGTATGGGAAGGTTGGTGTAGTAACCAGGTGTTGAAATAATCGGCAGCCCGCGAGAGAAAAGGTCGGCTGCAAGGGTGTTTATTTAGGTTTGGAATGTCAGCGCCAGCGCACAGCTTTGAAGACAAGGTCGGCAGCACGGCTTTATAATGGTCTGGTTGTATTTAGAAGCCGGCGGCTGCGCGTTTGAGAGGGTCGGCAGTGGCTCAGGTAGTCGGATGTATGAGAGAGACAGGCTGCTGCAGAGGTCGGCAGCAGGGCTTAGGATAGTCGGTTATTTGGGAGAGTCTGCGGCTGTACGCGAGAGAAGGTAGGTCGGTAACAGGGACTTGAATAGTCTGGGAGAGAGTCGGGGCTGCTGGAGAGGTCGGCAGCAGGGCTCAGATAGTCGGTGGGAGAGTCTGCGGCTGTACGCGCGAGAGAAGGTCGGTAACGTAAGTGACTCGAAATAGTCAGATGTATGGGAAAGAGTCGGGGCTGCTGGAGAGGTCGGCAGCAGGGCTCAGATAGTCTGGGAGAGTCTGCGGCTGTACGCAAGGGAAGGTCGACGTAAGTTGACTCGGTGTACTCGAACTGGTTGGTTCCCTTTAACCGCGAGTTATAGCATTGCAGCGCGAATTAAAGAGAGGTTGAAATCGCCGTTATCACATGCTTTCAAGCCCATCCAGGTGGTTAGTTTGGAAGGTCAGCGACTGAAATGTCCAACTTAAAGCCGTCACTTTAACACATATTCCAGTCGGTCGGCAAAAGCCCCCTCGCAAGGTCGACGAAGACCTTGCCGGTTGCGAGTGCGTATGACTTTCCTGACGGTCGGCGACATTTTTTCAACTAATGCCGGCGACAAGAGCTCCGTTAGGATTTGCTGCCGCGGCGATAGAAAAAAGACATCGCCCTCGATGCCATCGCCCGTGAGGAGTCTGGCGGCGAGGGGTCATACCCTGGTTGCCGTTAGGCAATGGTTGGTTTCTTTAACCGCGAGTTATTGCAATGCAACGCGAATTAAAGAAACCGTTGACCTTAGGCCTGGTCGGCGGCCTGGTGACTACACCGTAGTTAAACTCACCGCACCATTTAACACAGAAAAAAGCTCTCAAGGGTCTGCAGTTATGTGTAATGGTGTGTGATCATTTTGTAAAGGTCAGCGAGAGGGGTTGTGGGTCGCTGACCTGGCTATATATGGGGTTACTACCGCTAACCACGTGACTAACCCCCCGTAACCCTAACGTTCCGTATCATAATTATTTTAATTATTGCAGCTTTAATAAAGCGTATTTAAATTAAAATAACAGCTTTTTTAAAACTTATTTTTTTAAACTATATTTAAAAATTTATTTTTATTAAAATTAATAAAATTAAAAAAATTACATAATATTAATTATTAAAATAAATAAAATATTAAAATTAAATAAAAAAGCAATTATTATAACGTGTAAACTTTTAAATAAAAATTATATGTTAACTTTTAACTTTTTTACAGTTAAATAAATTATAAAAAAAATAATATAAGTTTTAAAAGCTTTTAATAAAAATGCGCAGTTTAAACAGCGTTATTATATAATAATAACGTATTGTTTTTAAATATTAAAAATAAAATTATATAAAATTAATAAAATATTAAAACGTTTATGTAAAAAAAACGCAAAAATTAAATTTTTTAAAGTTTTTTTATTTAAAAAATTTAAAAAAAAATATTTATTTATATATATTAATATTATTATATTTATTTAAATAAAGTAATTTTATAGTTTAAAAGTAATTATAAACGTAAATTAACACGTTTATAAACTATTTATAAAAAATATGCAAATATAACAATATTTTAACTATTATAAATATAATTATATTATTAAAATATATATAAGTAAAAAATAATGTAAAAAATATAATAAACTTTATAAAAGCGGCAACTATAACAAAGTAAAATGCCGTATAAATTGCGCATATTGTGTAAATTATAAAAAAAAACACTATTTATAGTTTTTATTTTATTTTATACGATATTAAAAAGTTGCAAAAATATTTTAAGCATATTTATAACGTTTATTACATTATATAATATTAAATAAATAAATAATTTATTAAAAGCTTATATATAGCTTTTTAACTGTTAAAACGGCTATAAAAAATAAAAAAACAAAAAACAAAAAGTTTTTAAAGTTAAAATTATAAATTAACTTAATTTAAAAGCTACGCTAGCGTTATAAAATATTGCAACTGTTAAAAAAATAAACAAAATGTTTAAAAAAAAGCTATGTTTTACTTTTAAAAGCATTATAAAAATAAGCTAATAATTAATATTATAATAGCTTGCTTAAAGCTTTTAACGCGCATTATTAAAATTTAAAACTATTATATATAAAACAGCATATATTTTGCTTGTTTAAATTAAATTAATATAGCGCTGTTATGTAGCGGCCTTTTTTAAAAACAGTTTAGTATGTTTTCGGAAAATGCTAAAAGACCGCTTAGCCCCCTGAGGCTCCTATGTACGTACGTATATAGCTCGGTGTAAGATTAATAATAATAACTACCCAAGCACCCAAGCACTCACTTATACTACTAGTAACCCGCTCCGGAGAGAGAGAACCTGTAGGTAATATCGATTTGTCTAATATCAATCCTTTAATCTGACCACCGTAGTACAGATTACACATCTATTACGCGTCTAAACCTATCATACGTACATACATACATACCAAGGACTGTTGTGTGCGTGCTATTAGGTACTACCTTAGCTACCTACAAGTGCGGCGTCCTATTACTAGTAGCAATCGCTAATTTTATTTCGTAAGAATATTGGTGTCGATAGTCATGGCTACTTACCTAACCTAGGTCCTTAGGTAGATAGACAAGCTTTCCCGCGATAGTGGAGTATTCACGGGGGGGTTAGATGAAGAAAAGGGCATTATACAAACAACATAGTTTCCTCGTAGACATTAATGTGGGTATAAAAAAGGCAGCCAGGAAAAGGGGGGAAGGGCGGAGGGGGGGGGGTGTCAAAAAGGACAGCCCTGAGAGCCGCTTTCGGTGGTACATGAGTAAGAAGGGCGTCGGGGAAAGTCAGATAGTACTTTATTTAAGGAATTGCAAGAACTGTGATTGGGCCAAAAGTTACCAACAAAACTAGGGGTGGGGAGTCAGCTAGCTTCATTGTGGGCTAGCGTAGCTCCCACTTCAGAATTTTCGCAGCCCGATATGTTCTTGTAGGTCTTAGTAGCCAGTCAAATCATTTCTTGCCCTCCCCGCTGATGATACATGCCACTTACTATCTTGCCTATCTTTTTTTTTTCTTCTTCTCTTCCTCTCCTTCTACAACCAAGTACTCCTTACTCCCTCTACCCTCCCCTCCAAACCTGACTCTTGTAGTTATTGCAACACAGTTCCACATCGTTTTCCACATTGCCTTGATTGTCATCTTCGCCAACTCTGGTTGAGAAATACCACAGTAGCCCTTATGAACGGGCGCTCGTCAGTCTTCACATCACAGGTACGTTTTTTTATTGTACAATGCCTGCTGCCATTGGGGGGCAATTGCCCCTCGTATTGACACTCAACTCGATTGGTGGCATCTGTTACGCTGGAACCACCTCGAGAGAAAGCCTCAGCCAATTTCTTCTTCCTGCCTCGTACTAGCTACCTAGCTATAGCCCTCGCTAATACTTTGTCTGTAGGATTATATCTCTGGTCCGTCCTGCTGCCTCTCCAGAACGTGACTCACCACTCTAGGATACTAACACCAAGGCCAGACCACTTGTGGCGGGCTCTCTCCGCTTGAGAGGCCATTGAATAATCTCTATAGCTTGTCTCAATCTCTACCACCTCCATGTTCTCCCGATTGGCGTCCCGGGCAGCCAAGCCCGCAGCCTTTGCTGCTGCTGGGCTCAAGTTCCAGGCACGACCCCTTTCCACTACCGCCTACCTAGCTTCGAATGCGATCCAAGGTAGCCAGGGCAGACAGATGCCCAAGACCATCTCTCGAGCTACCGCACCAGCTTCGGGCATTGAGGCCACCCTGACCATTCGGGTACGCTATGACTAGGTTTCTCGCTGTTTTGTCTCGCCCCACTAACTGGCGTTTTCAGGATGGCCCTGTGTTCCATGGCACAGCTTTCGGTGCTAACTCGAACATCTCCGGCGAGGCCGTCTTTACCACCTCCCTCGTTGGCTATCCCGAGTCTATGACCGACCCTTCATACCGCGGCCAGATTCTGGTCTTCACCCAGCCCCTGATTGGGAACTACGGCGTCCCCTCCTCCAAGCGTGACGAGTGGAATCTTTTGAGATACTTCGAGTCCCCTCACATCCAGTGTGCTGGTGTAGTTGTGGCCGACGTGGCCGAGCAGTACAGCCACTGGACCGCCGTGGAGAGTCTGGGTACTTGGTGCGCCCGAGAGGGAATCCCTGCCATCTCTGGCGTTGATACTCGTGCTATTGTCACGTACCTCCGAGAGCAGGGTTCTTCCCTCGCTAGGATCTCAGTTGGAGATGAGTATGATGCGGATGAAGACGAGAGTTTCGTCGACCCTGGCCAAATCAACCTCGTCAAGAGGGTCAGCACCAAGGCCCCATTTGTGGTTGAGGCCCACGACCCCAAGTACCACATCGCCTTGATCGACTGTGGTGTCAAGGAGAACATTCTCCGGAGCTTGGTTAGCCGTGGTGCTAGCGTAACCGTGTTCCCCTACGACTTCAAGATCCAGAAGGTAGCCGACAACTACGACGGAGTTTTCATCTCCAACGGCCCTGGTGATCCTACCCATTGCCAGGACACCGTCCACAACCTGAGAGTTCTGATGGAGACTTCTCAGGTGCCCATCATGGGTATTTGTCTAGGCCACCAGCTCCTTGCCTTATCTGCAGGAGCACGAACCATCAAGCTCAAGTATGGCAACCGTGCTCACAACATCCCTGCACTTGATATGACTACCGGCCAATGCCATATCACCAGCCAGAACCATGGGTACGCCGTCGATGCCAGCACTCTGCCAAGCGACTGGCGGGAGTACTTCGTCAACTTGAACGACGGCAGTAATGAGGGTATGCGCCACGCTACTCGACCCATCTTCTCTACGCAGTTCCATCCCGAAGCTCGTGGCGGTCCGATGGACAGCGCGTACCTCTTTGACAAGTACATTGAAGACGTTGCCGCCTTCAAGTCCTGCCAGGCGGTATACAAGGACAACCGGCCGTCCCAGTTCATGATCGATATCCTTAGCAAGGAGCGTGTTGGTGTTCAGCCTGAGCCCCTGGCTAGCGCTGCTTGAATTCTGTTTTATGTCCGGACATTGTTCTTTCTTCGTTGCTAGGGTGTTGTATCGCGGGTCTGTCTACCAATCTATCGATGAATGTATGGGGGCTGTTGGATGGAGAGGATTGCGGGTTTTGGCGTACATTGCTATTGCTATCCGAGTCTACCTATTTATTAGTGAATCTGAATGCTAAATAGGATGAATATAATATTTTTTTTCGCACCACATAATTGCAGGTCTGAATCTGGTGAGAGGTCGCAGTAAGCTGTGATACGAGTAGAAGGATAAGAGGTAGTCTATGTCTGTGGTAGTCATAAGAATTGTATGGTCGAACCTAGGTTAATTCGTCGTCCTATGTCGCATCAAGATAAAGGGACTTTATGACTACAGGAGTGGGTTCTAGGATAAGTACTTATTCGTCTCCTCTCGTCTACTCGCGGGTTACGGGGGGTTTTTCCCCCTTTAGCCACATACTCACATATCCGGCCTGGGCACAGCATATAGCATTCATATGCGAGGGAGAGGGACCCAAAACGGTTCGAGATAATATAAGAAGGCCTATATCTAGGTATCCCATCCCCCCCGAAGGACATTGTTATCTACAGCACTCACACTCACATGTCGAAGAAGAAAACATCCAACAACCTGCAGAGGTATGAGGACTAACCTACTACATTAGTTCTTAGTGGGGAAATGAGAAAAAGGGGGGAGGACAAGGAGGAGGAGGGGGGTGGGGTGTAGAACTTGTTGGTTCGGTATGAGACCAGGGATAGATAGGTAGACACAGTTCAGATTCAGAAAGAGAAGACGGACAGACAGTATCGGTGTTCCTATCTAACCTACAGCCCGCCTAGACACGGAAAGCTGGGGGCTGAGCTAGGTCCAGGTATTTATCATTCTGCTCCAAGCCGATCTAGATAGATCGTAGCAGGCGGTACTTAGTTAGGCTCCCCGGGGATTGTGTGTATACGCACGTGTGTTTCGCCTCTTGAAATAACCGTCCCCCTCTCTTTTCCCTGATTACATCGGATTGCTCCTCGTTTTCACGAGATACGTAAACACCGAGGGGGGAAACATCTAACCTACCTACATACACCAGCCCAACCAGCATTATTCACTCACTCAGCCACCCACGAACAAACAGGCAAACAAACACAAACACAGCAGCGGCATCACCATTCTTGTATGCCCGTTTCATACTACCTTACTACTTAATCTACCTAAGCTTCTACGGAAGAAACTCACTCTCGCGTAAACTCTTTTCTTATTTCCTTCTTTTGGATTTCTTCCTCGGAAAAGAAGTAGTCGAGAAGATTATGGAAAGGCAAGAGAGATAAACGAGGCGCAAGTTATGGTGGAAAATTTCAGACCGGGTATTCCTCGAATGCACAAATCGAACTGCGCCCTTTTGTATGCTCTCTGTCTCTCTTACTTTCACTCTGTGCGTGATCAACGTGCGCGTTTATGTGCCGTAGGAACCTATACATATATCATAACATGTCCAACAGGGTAGGACTCACTTCCTCACTTCTTTCACACGCAAACCCCCTCATCTTATTCAAGATTGAGCTTAGTATCGACCGTAGCCATCTCGTCTGCCGCCTCCCCTATCACCTCCGTATCTCGGACGGTCATCGAAAGCAGAAGCCGAGGAACCGGGAGGACGGAAGCGGTCGCCACCTCTAGGTACTCCATGAGGTGCAAACACCGACGGGGGAGGGCCACGACGGAAGGAACGACCGCCCCTAGGTCCGCGTCCCTGGTCGCGACGTCGCTCACGTTCTCTATGGGGTGGGCGAATTCCTAAGAAGATCTCAGGACCTCGGTCAACGAGGCGGTCACCATTCTCGAAGTAGTATCGCTTGTAATCTTTGCCAAAGTCCTGGTTGTGATCCTTGGTCTTGGCTGCCGAGATAGCGTCGAGTCGTCGTTTGGCTAGCTCTTCAGAGACAGGCTGATAGGTGATAGTAGGGTGTGCGCGCGTTGACAAGGGTTGGTCTGCTCTTTCTAGTCTGCTTGGATGGGCAGTAGCACCACCACGGCTGGAGGGCTGGAAACCGCGGGGGCCTAAAGGTGCGTTCTCGATGCCCGAAGGGCGAGAAGGACCAGTCGGGATGGATGCTTTGCGTTCAAATTGAGGCGTGGGCTTGGCTGCAGGTGGCGCCGAGCCGCTTTCCTCAAGTCTTACTGTCACGTTGCCTTCAACATCGTCGCGGTAGGCAACCTCGAAGCGACTGGCTGAGCCACGGCCACCGCCCGCACCTTGTTCCATATCGACCCAGTCGGCAAAGCAATCGGGCGGGATGAAGTCAACCCACAAGGGCTTCCGGTTGGTCTCGTCGGGATAGACGCGACCGTGGAGAGCAGTGCGCACGCGTGAGGCAGCAGATATAGAGCTGAAGACGGCGAAGGCGTGCGTCCGGATGCTGTCGAGATAGAAATCAACAACAGTGTTGTCGTCGATGGGGGTACCTGCAGGGGTGGCAAGCTCAAGTAGATGGTCCTTTACAGTCTGCGCTCGAAGAGGTCTCATAAAATTCTTGATGTACAGTGCAGAAGTCGCGGGGTGGATGGATGGCTCCACGTCTCGCTCTATCTCCGCAGGATACGTGGTGTCGGGTTGTTGCTGAGATGCAGTGTTGTTGTGGGTAGGTTCGGCATCAGTCATTGCATCATCTGTGGAATGCCCATTCTGAGTAATTGCTACAGGAGGGGCATTGTCAGTTGCAGTAGTCTCGGCGACGACACCTGCCTTGTCCTCTTCCTCTTGGTCTTGGTCTTGGTTCCGCTCGGGCTGTGGAATAGGGGCCACTGCTACTGCTGCTTCTGCTTCTGCTGCTTCTGCTTCTGCTGCTTCCTCTTCCTCGGTCTCTTTCATTTCAACCTCTAGAGTAGGGTCTGCAGCTGCGAGGTCCTTGGCCCCTTTGTCATCTTGTCTGGGCCGTTTGCGCGCGACCTCGTCGCCAGAGGGCTGGGGGCTAAGGGATCTTCGTTTTCGCTTCTGGACATCTTGGACGACTTCTTTGGGTTGAAGGGGAGTCGCATCGGACGATGAGGCTTCTTCTAATGCAGCTTGGGCTGGAGTATCGGCTGCTGATGTCACAGGTAGACCTTGAGCTGCAGTGGGGGTAGGGGCAGATGCTGTGTCCTCGGGCGGCGCAGCTTGGGGTTCAGGTTCAGGTTCTGGTTCTGGTTCTGGTTCTGGCTGTATGGATTGCACAGCTTCAGGAACTTCTGATGGTTGCGCATTGTCACTTACAGTACCTGTGGTCTCTTCAACGGTCGGCTCTGGGGAATCAGAGGCAACACTCTCAGCGGCAGTAGCAGCTTCTAGACGGGCGACTAGTTCGGCTTTGAGGCCATTCTGGGGCAGGCCTAGACGTTTTAATTCGGCCTTGAGGTCAACCACCTTTAGGCTCTTGTAGTCCGTGGCCATGGCAAGGGATGGTATGAGATGCTCTGTGATTAAATGTGCATTTCTTGGGGGGTGTGTTCAAGGATGCGATGTGTGTCCAGTAAGAGAAAAACAGAGAATGTGTACCTGGAAGTGACAGGGTCGGCGTTGGTGTTAGAGTTGGTGTTGGAGTTGGTGTAGTTGTTTAAAGTGGCGGATGGCAAGCTCAGAGAGAAGGGGGAGGGAGAGGGATGGCAGAAGAGAAGGGAATGCTTTTTTTACGGAAATCTTAAAAGCTTGTAATGGGATATGAAGAGATCTGAAATGTGAATGACGCGTGACAGATACAACTGACAGGAGGTAGTATACTTCTTTCAGAAAAGGGCGTGGTGTTGTGTTTTTTTTTTTGTTGTTGTTGAAGATGGTAGAAGCTCTAAAATTGGCCGTCGATCACGAAGATGTCATTTCGTCGGGTTGGGTTTGGTTTGGTTTGGTGGTGTAAGTGGATTTTGGGCGGCGCGTCGCGGTCCGCAAATTCATCAAGGGTGCACACACGCACCTTTCACATTGCAGGCCCTTTAAAAATTCATGCAACCACCTTCATCGCTGGAATTGGTTAAAAGGCCTGTCTGTACCTAACCTTACCACCAAAGGCCCCACTCTGTACACCCTTCTAGATTTTCGATCCATCGTCATCCATTCCAAGTCCAATTGAACCTTCCCAGGTTGCGGCGACTATCGGATTTCGGGGATTTGATTCTCCTTACAGCCAATTGTACGTACTAAGGCTTTAGGAACTTAAGTACCTAGGTACCTACATATACATACATCAAATGTAGACCGGACACCAGGTATTAGATTTCATGCTTTGGTAGGTAGACTAGGATGCATACAATATAATAGTGTGTACTTCAGATTGACAGATAGTACCTATAGATACACCTGACACATTATGTACATTAGACATGGCGGTAGGTACCTATGTACCTAGGTAAGTACAAAACCTATGTAGCCTGATATCCCGACGTGGCTGTAGGTAGTACCTACATATGTATGTATATGTAATCGTACGTATACTTACCTATAGGTAAGTACTTACCTCGTTGTAGGTAGGGGCTGCATCGGCTCTTTCTGGGCGGGCGGCTCTTAGGTACCTAACGCTAACCACGTGGCTCGTGCCACATCAAATCAATTCCCTTCCTTCCCGTCTCCGCCTCACCGCAAGAACAACTGTCTTGGGTCGACAGCACAACGCAAGGTGGTGTCGAGTCTGCATACTTACATGTATGAAGGGGGACCCCCCCATATATCAATATTCTCGAAAAGAGAAAGGCTTCCTCGTGACTCACTGGGGTATTGGTTTGTATCTTGAACAATAGAAAGATAAGGTAATCCCAAGTTTTTGCCGGAAGCGGCACCTGTCAATTAAATTTCCTCATCTTCTCCTTGACATCAACGATTGATCGTTTGTTGTCTGCTTTTCGAATCTTTGTCAACCACCACATCGAGCGGTGCCAACAACCACCGCATTGTAAGAAAAAAATAATAAAGAAAAGCGAAAATATTCGCAGCGAGGTTGAAAGGCTTTATCTTTTTTTTTCTTTTCTTTTAACAATAATTCCCTCCCTCGCTCACGCCTTGCCCAACCCGCGTTCGGTTCATAAAAGGGTGGTGGCAGGTGGTGTAATTCCAGACCAAAAGGAACTACCAGACCTACCAGACATACCACACTACTACCACACTACCTAAACCTACAACCACTCAAAGTCACACCGCCTTATCCCTTTGGGCTCGCTTTCTTTCCCGCCCCTCTCCAGTTTCCTGCACGCAATTGGATTTCCCCAGGTTCCACCTTTTCACTCACAAGCACCCCCGTCCAGCCTCCATCGCAAGCTTTCTTAAGAAGCTATATACACCGTTCCACGGTTCGTTCCACTATATACGTCGAGACTAGTATAGTCAATATGGCTGGCTTCAGAGAGTGGTTCCGACGTAGCTCATTTAAATGGTCTCCTTCTACTTGCTCTGACCCCGATTCCAAAACCGCCAATCGAACCAAAAAGGTCATCCATGGCCGTATAACCAAAAATGCTCCAGAATCACCGTCTAAGACTGACTCGCCCTCCAAGAGAGCAAGGTTCCAGCTTATCGGGACCAATGGCAAAGATGCCGGGAGCATCCCCTTGGCCATGGCTGCCCAGGCAGAACCATTGCCGCTCACTCTTCCATCTGCCCCAGCTCAGAAACCGGGTGACGGGCAAGTCAAACCCCCAGCCAAACTGCCTACGGCCCTGGAGCTGTTGAAGCGTCTCAATGACTTGGCCGAGGAGGAGAAAATACAGGCCCAGAAGGCCCAGCAGGCCCAGCAGGCAGGGCCCAACCCACCTAGCCCATCTAGCTCCAGCTCTGACTCCGGCTCTGACGAGGAGTCGGAATCTGAATTCGAGCCGGAGCAAGGTTGGCGGCGAGAACAAGTCTACCTCAATCAAATTTTGAATGCTCGAAATGAATACACTCTAATGCCGTCGACCTGGAGGATGCATTTCAGAGGAATTCCTTTGCCCGAAGGTCTCTTCTACAACAAGACAAAATCTGAGAGCTCACGGCCCAGGATATACGCGCGCGCTGAACGATTTGAATACCGGGGTAAGTTTAGTCATACCGATATCCTCCTTGTTCTTAGATATTTGCTCACAATCAATAGGTGCCATGGCTCTTCGCAAACTGATGGATGTCCAGGGGCGTGTTACTGACATTCGAAATGAGCAGCTGTCGATTGCGCGAGATTTAAACATGAGGGCATCGCGGAAGAGACGGCGAAACCGGGCTTTGATAGCTGATATTGTCAAGCAACTCAAACGAAGACTTGTCCATGCTATCACCTGGGCTCAGATAGATGGAGATCTCGCCAAGTACGGCAATCAGTTGCCCCCCAACATCAAGGTGATTGAGCTGAACGACGTCGACTCATCAAAGCGGCCCGACTCGGACCAATTAATCCAGAGACAGATGTGCAATTTAGCAGATCAGTGGCGCAAGAGAGTCGAGGTGATACCTGAAGGAGAAAGACCAGTACCGCCTGTCGTTTTCGGATTCGTCATCTTCAAGCACATCATCTTCATCGTCACTTTAGATGCTGCCGATCCGGACGCCATCTGTCACATTCCCTGCCAACTTAATATGTCAGAGGTTACCCAGTATCAATGGAATGCCCTGGCATTGATGGTTACCATATGTTGGGCCCGTGATGTCCTGATGGCTGCTACTAGTAAGATGCCGGACCTGGCATCAGCAGAAGCAGGCGATTCAAGCGACCCAGATGCTTAACGGGTGGCGGTTATCGGACACCCCTAACAAAAGCCGACTAATAGTTTTGAAGTGAGCTCAACAGACTAAGAGCAGTATACTCGCAGATATGAGGAGGGATACTATTTCTTGCTGTCTTTTCTTGTCTTTATTTTTTTCGATGATGATACCAAGATTACGCAGAGGGATGGTGTTAAAGGGGGTAGATGAAATTTGCACTATACATTTGCAGGGCTGAATGGGCTTGAGTTTGACGCCTACATCAAATCCGTCCACACAATTTCAATTACTTTCTCTTCTTAAACAGTACAATAAAAACATTTTGGGCGTTCTTGTATACAAAACAGTTTACAGAATTAGCAAGATCATGGCATGCAACAGTACCATAACTACACGATTTTAGCCCCTTTATTTAATGTATCCAAAGTATTTTCCATCTTATGCTGACTCATCAGTGAACATGTGGGGCACAGATCCACTGAAAATATCTTTTGGAAGTACCTAACCTAGGTACCTAGCCTAAACTGCCCCTCCATCCAATTCTTAAGATCCCCTCCACCCTCAACCTTCCACCACCGCGCCCAGACGCCAAAATTGAACTTTGACAGTCCGAATTTTGAGGAGGGCCCGAGAAGATGGCCGACAGATGGGATGCACAATTAAGTGGTGATGAGCCGCTTGCTGGTGAGTACCAACACAATAAATACCCAATTATGGTCGGGTCAGATACTCATGATAATAAATAGGAATTCTTCAGCTGTGGCATAATCATAGACTGCCGATTTTGGGCATCGCAGCTTCTATTGGCCTGGCTATATGGCTCTATCTGCTGTCCTATCGCACGCGGGAACCCGCAGCATGTATCCCAGGAGGTAACACATCAAGCCCGAAGTCTGCCACGGCGGGTAGTGCTGCTAGATGGGAAGAGAAGATCACCCCCCTCAAGACAATATCAAAAGACCCCGTGGGCGGGCCCCGGCGTATTAAAGGCGAGCTGCGCAAACCGGATGGGGCGCGCGTACCATCTGAGCTCGCTCATGAACGCCGAATTCAGGTCCTTGTCTTCTATTCCTCCTTGACAGGGACCACTGAGAGAACTGCAAACGGGTTTTCTCACACTTTAACCACCTCTCTACAAGAACAGCCCACTGAACTGCGGAACCTTTTCCTCAAGCCCCAAGTCTTGGATCTAACTCAGATCGATTACGACGAATATTTCATCAACCCACCGAAGACAACAGACACTGGTTTCCATATCGATCACTTCTATCTGATTTTACTGCCAAGTTACAATATTGATACAATCAATGACAACCTACTGGAACACCTCAAGGAAACACATCATGATTTCAGGATCGATACCGCACCTTTGTCTGGCCTGCTAGGATATTCTGTGTTTGGACTAGGGGATCGGGAAGGGTGGCCAAGTGAAGAAGATGGTTTCTGTTTTCAGGCGAAAGAGGTTGATAGATGGATGGCTAAACTCACCGGCCGTAAAAGAGCATACCCATTGGGTATGGGGGATTCGAAAAGAGATCTGCAACAGAGATTGGATGAATGGACGACTGGTGTTAAGGATGTCTTGACACTTATTGCAACGACTGGAAGCTTGGGCGATGGTGTGCCAGGCAGCGGGGATGCGATTGAGAGTGATTATGAAGATGAAGAAGGGGAAGATGACGATGGTGAAGTTATCATCGAAGAACCGGCAATACAGAAGAAACCAAAGAAAACTAACGGAGGAAACATTGATGATGTGGAGGACCTGGGCCGAATTATGAAAGCATCCCAAACCGAATATGAAGGTCCCAATGAGACAGCGCCCCCTATCGCTATCGATTTCACGACATACGGGAAGAGAGCCTCGAAAAGGCCTCCGCAAGCTCCCAAGGAAATGGTGCCGAAAAACTCGCCTACTTACAACTCGCTGACTAAACAAGGGTACTCTATTGTCGGATCTCATTCAGGGGTGAAGATCTGCAGATGGACGAAGTCGGCATTGCGTGGACGGGGATCTTGCTATAAGTTTTCGTTCTACGGCATCAACTCTCACCAGTGCATGGAAACGACACCATCGCTATCGTGTTCCAACAAATGTGTTTTCTGTTGGCGCCACGGCACAAACCCCGTAGGAACGACGTGGCGTTGGGTCGTTGACCCGCCAGACGTGATTTTCAACGGCGTCAAGTCGGGACACTATCAGAAGATCAAAATGATGCGTGGTGTGCCGGGAGTGAGGGCCGAGCGATTCGCAGAAGCCATGCAGATACGACACTGCGCTCTGAGTCTGGTCGGCGAGCCCATTTTCTACCCGCACATCAACGAGTTCCTCGCCATGTTACACGGCGAACGGATTTCTTCCTTCCTGGTCTGCAACGCGCAGCACCCAGACCAGCTGGCAGCTTTGAAGGCTGTCACGCAGCTCTACGTCTCCATCGACGCCAGCAACAAGGAATCGCTTCGCAAGATCGACCGCCCCTTGCATCGCGACTTCTGGGAGCGTTTTCAGCGATGTCTGGACATCCTGCGAGAGAAGCGCTTCAAGCAGCGTACCGTCTTCCGCCTCACGCTCGTCAAAGGCTTCAACGTCGAGGACGAGGTCGAAGGCTACGCCGATCTCGTCGAGCATGGCCTGCCGTGCTTTGTCGAGATCAAGGGCGTCACGTATTGCGGGACGTCGACGAGCGCCGGCGCCGGCCTGACCATGGCGAACGTGCCGTTCTATGCCGAGGTCTCCGAGTTCGTCACAGCGCTGAACGAGAAGCTCCGGGAGCGCGGGCTCGCCTATGGCATCGCCGCCGAGCACGCGCACAGCTGCTGCGTGCTGATCGCGAGCGAGAGGTTCCGTGTCGACGGCAAGTGGCACACCCGGATCGACTACCAGCGCTTTTTCGAACTCCTCGAGGAGAGGGGCCCCGACGGTGACTGGTCGCCCGAAGATTACATGGGACCCGAGACTCCCGAGTGGGCAACCTGGGGTAACGGTGGTTTTGACCCCCGGGACGAACGCGTTGACCGGAAGGGCCGAAAGATTGAGCAGTAAGGGGTACACAAGCACATTAATAGGGGGGCTATGAGGGGATATATAAAGGGGGGAGTGACCTAGGGTAAAAAGTGCAGTTTTATTTTCCGGTTTTCTATTTTCTTCTTCACATGAGAAAAGTATTCGTCACCCATCATCATGTATTTATCTATACCGATCGCCGTGACAACATCATGAAAGAAAAGATTTTGTACAACTGAACAACCAGTTTCTCCCCCTCCCCCCCCCTCCCCGGTTCCTCTTCTCCCTACCCCACCCCCAATTCCGGCGCGCTGCGGTCCGGGGAAAAACCAACCGATAAACATACGAACTATATCATACATCGTTGGGAAGAAAACAACACCTGTCCTAATACAATGCGAGGAACGTTCCCCTCTTTTTGCAAACAAAAATATAAAAATAAAATAAAATAGTAAAAAGGAAATGGGAGAATGGCAACAACAACAACACACGAAGATGGTTTCATGGAAGCACATTTCTAGGCCCGTAAAAGCCCGTACATAGGTAGTTTTTTTCTTTTTTTCAAAAGTCTACTCATTGAAAGACCTTCGTTTGTATGGGAGTGGAGGGAGTTAGTTTGGGGGAGAGGGTCGATGGAGCAGCATAGGGGGAAAATGGAGGGTTGCTTTTTTTTCCTCTTCTTCTCCTATTCCGTTTTCTTTCTTGTAAGGGGGGGCAAGAAGTGCATAGAACGATGGGATGGACAGGTAGGGAAGAGAAATTGTCAAGGATTTATATTATGCTGTTTTTTTAGGGTAGAAAAACAAGACATACGATAGTCCCCTCCCTTTTCTCCTTAGTCTAGACTGTGATGAGGCAAATCGGAAACGTTAATTCCGCCTGGAGCCTGGCGGAGATCCAAACTCTCGTCGTGTGCAATCATCTCGGCTAGAACATCTAGTACACGCTGTAGAAGAAAAACAAAAGAGGTGGTAAAACCCCCCAGTTTCGTCAGCATACAAATTCTGCGCCTTGAGTGGGTATAAGAAAGGGGGGAAAGGGGGGTTCAATCCATACCTTGTCCACCGTCTTATCATAGATGGTGATCAAGTCCTCGGGGCTCGGGTAGACTTTGAGCGCCTTGTAGAATGCCAATGCAGCCTCTAGTGTTCTCGATGCTGTGTTGGGGGGATATATATTAGCTTCTCCTTTGCGTTCTGTGAAGCAAAATCGCATTCTTGAAAAGAAAAGAAAAAGATGAAAAAAAGAACCGCCATCTTCTACTGCCATGCCCTCCCCCCCTCCTTTCTTCTCTTGTTCGTCGGGGTGTCTCCTTGCCTCTATTTGCCCCAGCCCTTTATTTTCCCCGTCCTAACCGACCCCACGCAGCAGGAGCAAGAAGACGGCGGGAAATAGCATGGTGAAGCAACGACAATGATAGCAGAACTTACGGTCGGCGGCTAGAGTCTCTCCCTGCTGGACATGGTCCATAAAGTACTGTTCCTTCTCGTTGACGCCCACGGGGAAGCCTTCCTCGAGAGCGTCGTCAACGGCGCGCTGAATGGCCTTACCCCTCTGCTTAGTCTGGGCAATGGTCTCCTCCTTCTCGGCGCGCGCCTTACGCCGTTCCTCCCGTCGCAGGTTCCGCCGGAAGTTCGGGTTGGCGCGGCGCTGGTGATCGAAATAGACGGCGTAAGCTAGAAGAAGGGGAAAGAGAGAGAAAAGAACATTAGCTGGACTGAACCGGGAGAGAAGCAAAGCGCCAAAATAACAATTGGGTAATAAGACAGGTTCCTCATCTGGCTGCCTTTCTTGCGCCCCTCCCTCTTCCCATCTTCCTCTTCCTCCACCCTCCACCAGCGGGGTTGCAGGAACATAGCCATTTGATGGTTTTTCTTCCCTTCTTCTTTTTCTCTCTTTCTCTCTTTTATGTAGTAGACGTACCGAGGAGACCTGTGGCGACCGTAGCAGCAGATATCGTCGCTATAGTACTGGACTGCACCATTTTGTCTGTATGAGGGTTGGTAGGCGGAGGGCTGAGCCGTCAAAGTTCGTTAACTCGGAATTGGCAAGCTACGTCAATTGCGTCCCTCTTTTTTGGCTGGTGCTGCTGCGGCTGCGGGCAGAGTTTGGTTGGGTAACAATCCGCCGAGGATTAATTGTACTGGGTACTGTTTTTTCTTTCCCCTCTCGTGCGTCTGCGCTCGTTTTGGTATGGCGAGTGTAAGTGCTGGAAGTAGTAGGTAGGTTGGTTTATTCTATTTTATTTTATTCCTTGCAAGTTTTGTTTCCTTTCGGTGATGCACAAACTCTAAGACCGAGAAAGAGCTTCTCAATGGGCCACAATCGATTGAAACGCAGACGCCCGTAATTTTTTCAAGTAGAAAGCTTGATAGGCGATACCTAGGTAGGCTTGGCTTAGTTGATAACGACGGTAGGTAGGGCGCTACTAGGTGTAGGTAAGTACTAAGTAGTATCTAGTGGTGTATAAAGAGTCCCACCCTGCAAGAACTCTTAAGTTGTACAATATGTACTTACATTACGTACATAGGTACATGCATGCATACATAAGCTCAAAGGTACTCGATGGACCCCATTAGGTACATACCTACATAGATGCAGCCCTCCCGCCATTACATAAATCCGGCCGGTTACAAGGGATACTTATGTGCATCAAATGGATTAGTGGGGGGGACTTAGCGTCCACTCACAGCTGGAGATCTATCCTCCATTCTCCATTCTCTGTTCTCCATTATCCAGGATAGTTTGGGGGGACTTCCATCACAAGCCACCGCAGCGTCGTCGTCCTTGCTGCTCATCAAATTGCCCGTGTCCATTCTATCCATCGCTAAGGGACGGTGACCTTCTCGCATCCTACGCCTGACAGGGTTTTTCTTTTCCTTCCTTTTCTCTCGCTGTATTCCATCTTATGAGGACGAACTCCTACCTCTAGATACCTAACCTTAGGTACCTACTTACGGACCTAAAGATCTAAATCCATCGAATCCACTTGCACCTTACTATAAACCACCGCCCAACGCAGCAAAGCACGTAGCCCTTCTCGACACGTCGGCACCTATCACCGAGCCGTTCCCGGTAGCCCAGCATGTCGGAAGAGAAGAGTAAGATTTCGCTTCGCAGCGGCACCAAGAGAAAAGGCCGTCCGAAAATCAGCGCACCCCAGCAGATCTCAGGTCCCATTCCCATCGATGGCATCCCCATACCTCGAAGCACAGGGGGCAAGGTACCAGTGGGTGGTGCACCACCACCACCTCGTCAGCGGGCACCGCCTGCCACTGGAGGCAAGGTGAGCCTTTTGTGCCCGCCGGCCCTTGGGCTTTATTCGTGCTGACCTTGAGAAGACCGGAGATCTCGTCAAGCGACGCTATTCAACCCGTTTCAACAACCTCCCTGCCGGTTTCGATGCTACTGCGCCGCCCATCCCCTCAGTACCTACCTTTGACATCACCAAATATGACCAAGCAGTGAAACCACGACCGCCTCCTTCGCGCAGCGGGGGGGCACCCGGCGGTTCAGGCACGGGCGCGTCGCCAGTCGTCGACGCCAAGGCCCTCCGTGATCCCAGACTAGTCCCCGACCAATACGTCTCCAACATCCTCAGCGAGGCTACCGAAGACGAGATCAGGGAATACGAGGCTGCACTGCAGAAGCTCAAGGCCAGGGCAGCTACCGACTTGCAGCAGAATGTCTACCAGAACCGGACGCAGTTCATCAAGATCAGCAAGGAAGCCGAGAAGCTCAAGGCCGAGATGCGCTCCCTACGCAATCTGTTTAAGGAGCTGGAGACGAATACTACGGCTCTCAGAACTACATCGTCGAGCAACAATGGATCAGGGGAATTCTCAACCGGGATGAGCAAGAGAGATAAGCGGAGCTCCATTATGGACAGAACAGCCCTTTGGGCCTCACAAATGCAGGCACTCTACAAGAGCGTGGAAGGGTCACAGAAATTCTTGCCGACTTCGATGGGGAGGCACGTCGTCCAAAATGCCGGGCCATGGATCGAACTAGATAACGCAACATACAAGTCGAGACGGTCTATGCAACTTTATCTTCTTAACGACCACCTCCTGGTGGCGTCGCGAAAAAAGCGGAAGATGGACAACCCCAACGATCCACGTGGGCCGGCTACGAAATTAGTTGCAGACCGCTGCTGGCCGCTTTTAGATATAGAAGTAGTCGACATGGCGGCCACGACCGAGTCGTACAGTGGCAGGAATAAGCTTGCAGATGCTATCATGGTCCGAGGGGTTGGGCAGGAATCTTTCATTTATCGGACGGAGAAACCCGAAGACCCGGAGAAGGCGACCTTATTACTCAACATCCGAAAGGCGGTTGAGGAGTTGCGCAAGAACCTGCAGTCGGAGATGGAGGCGACTAACAAGGCCAAGGAGACGATTAATTACTTTGCTTCGCGAGACCCCGGCTTGCTACAGAAGACGGAGCTACTTGAAACACTGTCGGACATCAAAGACATGCTTATCGAAGTGGACGGAAAGCAGCAGAACTTGCGCTGGGTGGAAGGGCAGATGGACGAGCTCGACATTGACATAGCACTTCAACGATTTGACCTAGCGGTCGACCGGGTCGAAAAGCTCAAGAACCTGGCGCGCGGGTTGAAAAACAACGCGATCGCGCAAGACTTTATTGAATTCAAGGTGGAGGAGAGGTGCCTGAGGCTTGCTAGTCTGGTAACCAGAGAGCTGGTTGACACGCACGGTGCGCAGCAGAAAACGAGGCGCAATGTGAGTTGGCTCAACAGGCTCGGGTTTGAAGACCGGGCGCGCGAGGCATATCTTCAGGCGCGGTCCGACCTGATCCAGAAGCGTTCGAGGTATGTCAGACCCTATCTGAGCTGCGATTTGGTGGGCCGAACTAACTGGAATTCTATAGGCAGTGCATCTTCCAGGGGGATCTCCACGTTTATATCTGGCAGCTGTCGTTTGTTTACTTTAGCAGCATCCGAAACACGGTTGGTTGTTTCCAGGGGTGTTTCCCACAGGTGATGATGAGTGCGTGTGTCAAGTGGGCTAAGGAAGAAGTTGATGGGTTCAACGTGATCCTGGCCAGGCAACTCAGCAGCACGGAGAGGGACGGGCCTGTGTGGCAACAATGCATGGAGAGGGCCAAGACGCACGCCAGGATGCTGGAGGAAGTACAGCTAGATTTCAAAGATCTGGTGGGCAGGGATTTGCCGGAGGCGAACGCAGATACCAACGACACAGTAGGGCTCGGGTTGACATAACATACCTAGCTTAGGTTACCGAGGTGAGGTGAGGTAAGGTAAAGTGAGGTAAGGTAGGGTAGGTAGGGAAAAGGAGGCGTTCTTGTATTGTGTAATGATACCGCTTGTAACGTTCAGAAAGACAGAAAGACAGAAAAAAGGAACAGTTCTCAGTATATATGACGTACGTACGTAGGTACGTTTCGGCAATAAGAAGCGTGTTAAGAAAAGAGTGCATCAGGGGTGAGAAACAAGGGGGAGGGGGATTTGTTCAAAGAGCCGCATTTTAGGTAGTATCAATAGTACTTGAGGTAAGTAGTGTACCTAGGTACATATCTATGGCCAGAAAAGAGCCTGGCACTCAGTAAGTACATATGTTTTATTCACGGTACAAAGTTGGATCCGACCGTAGTCTCTGCATGTCTATTCTCCGTCCTTCCACCTTTTTGTACAGCGTAAGTACTACATTACCGCCCCAGTAGGGGGGGTGGAGATGGTCACTGCAATTATGTCACTATCAAAAATCATTTTGCAGATAAGAGACGGTCTCGGAATTTCAAGACGATCTCAGGCATAATCTCCCATACAAAACCGTCTTACGCGACCACATAATGTTAGGCCTGAAAATATTTTATTATATAAGGACATCTAGTACATGTATGACCATCTCGAAAAGCCAGATTATTTTTTTCTAGATGACCATTTTTCAGTATATATGGTCATCTACCCCCCCCCCCCCCCCCCCCCCTTCCTTAGGCCACTTACTGGCTATCGCCTACCTAACCAATGCCCCCCCCTAGCCTTACCTGCCTTGCTACCTGCCTTACTACTCTCGCGACTGCCATTATAAAACATATATACCCAAATAATACTGCAATCCCTTGTGATTCTCGTAACCGTAATAGCTCAACCGTATAATGCCTTGTAATCTCGTAGCTGACCGCGTAAGTCTTTAGTTCAATTTCAAAAAAAAAAAACCAATTAACTTACCTAGCCTTATGTACCATTTCACATATAATAGTATGAAATGGTACATAAGGCTAAGTAGGTCAATTGGTTTTTTTTTTACCCCCCCCCCCTTCTCGAGACGATCTTGAAATTGGAGACGGTCTCCGAGACGGTCTCAGCCGACTGAAATCATGTCGAATGTACATAGTCATAAGTACTCAAGACGGTATATTTTTAACATGGTCACGGAAATTTATAACCATTACATATGTAAAAGTATTTTATGTTTTAAAACCTTTACATATTACATATAATTTCAAACAGCTATGACCTATTTACATGTAAGATTATGTATAAAATGCAATAATTAAATGCTAGTCACAATACTGAAATGGTCTCAGTACAAAAAAATAATCTCAGTGATCGTCTCCACCCCCCTTAGGGGGGCGGTAATGTAGGTAAGTAAGTAAGTACTACCTACATAGGTAGGTATTTGTATATGTACATAGGTTACATGAAAGGCTAACTACGGTTAGTGTACCCAAGAGGGGGGGCGGTAATGATAGGATAGAAATGGATTCTTAGCCCCACCCCTCCGCAAATTAACACAGGCTATCGTGCCTGACCCAACTTGAAATCGCAGAGACCCAAGCCAAACAACGAAACATCCCACCAAAACCAAACTACACCAAACTACCTACACTCAGCACCAAACGTCATCTACAACCTCATCATCAGCATCAGCATCATCACCACCATCCCCCTCCTCCTCTTTCTCTTCCTCCACCTCTACCTACGTCCTGTTCACGGCCAACGTTCCATTTAGCGAGCACCTCACACATCGCAGAAGACAAGCTCGACATCGACGTCGACGCGCCGAAAAGAAACATCCCAACACCAACTCCCTCGCCCTTCCCCATTATGGATACCAACATGGAGGATGTCGTGCGGGTCCCCTCTGAACTGGCCCCCATGCCCGCCTCGGAGCCTACTACCATTCCCATCCTAGATGGATGGATCGAGGGCTTGATGAGCTGCAAGCAGCTGGCCGAAGGCGACGTCCAGAGACTCTGCGAGAAGGTTTGTCGTCCACCTCCTTGTGCTTGACCTTGACCTAGCCGAAATGCCCAACGCTGACACATCTCTTTCTCATAGGCAAGAGAAGTGCTGCAGGAAGAGTCCAACGTCCAGCCAGTTGTACGTCTATTTACGCCCCCCCTCCCTCCCCGGCGAGAAATACGAATCAATAAGTAGATGATGAATGATGAATACCCCTGCTCACCCGTTATCTATAGAAGTGCCCTGTGACGGTGTGCGGCGATATCCACGGTCAATTCCACGATTTGATGGAACTGTTCAAGATCGGCGGACCTAATCCCGACACCAACTACCTCTTCATGGGTTCGTCAGCCCCGTATTTTTCTTATATACTCTCTCTCTTCTTCTATTCCGCGGCGACGAAGACCAGGAGGAGGACTAACCCCCGGCCTTAGGTGACTACGTTGACCGAGGATATTACTCGGTCGAAACCGTGACCCTCTTGGTTGCTCTCAAGATCAGATACCCCCAGCGCATCACCATCCTGCGCGGCAACCACGAGTCCAGACAGATCACCCAAGTCTACGGCTTCTACGACGAGTGCCTGCGCAAATACGGCAATGCCAACGTGTGGAAGTTCTTCACCGACCTTTTCGACTACCTCCCCCTGACGGCCCTTATCGACAACCAGATATTCTGCCTTCACGGCGGCCTGTCGCCCAGCATCGATACCCTCGATAACATCAGAGCTCTGGACCGTATCCAGGAGGTTCCACACGAGGGTCCTATGTGCGATCTGCTGTGGTCCGACCCCGACGACCGGTGCGGCTGGGGTATCTCGCCCCGCGGCGCTGGCTACACCTTCGGCCAGGATATCTCAGAGGCCTTCAACCATAACAACGGCTTGACCCTAATCGCGAGAGCGCATCAGCTGGTTATGGAAGGATACAACTGGTCACAGGATCGAAACGTCGTAACTATCTTCTCTGGTTAGTATTCTCTCTCTCCCCTTCATGGTAACTAGCCGCAAGCAAGACCTAACTGTGATATTAGCACCCAACTACTGTTACAGATGTGGCAACCAGGCAGCCATTATGGAGATCGACGAGCATCTAAAATACACGTTGTAAGTCGCGCCGTGCATCAAGAACCTGCCTCCGATACGATACGGTTTTATTCTGCTTTCCCTAGGATAAGTACTGATTTTCCTGTCGTTGCAGCTTACAGTTTGACCCCTGCCCACGCGCGGGCGAGCCCATGGTTTCTCGGCGTAAGTAATCAACTCCCATTTACCACTCAACCCCCTTTCGGCCCCCAAATGCCAAGCATCATGAAGTGACGGTACCGGCTGACATCCTCAATAGGCACGCCGGACTACTTCCTCTAGGCTTAATATAAGCTTCTAGCGTTGGGTTCTCGAGGACCGCGCGGCTCTAGGTTTGGGAACTCTTAGGCCATCCTTTTTGGGGGTCGCGCCCACACCCATATTCTACATTAGTGTTGTCATGGCCGAAAAGGTTCAGAGGGGATTCTGAGCAAACGGCTGATGATAAATCCCACAATCAATGTACGATCAATAAGTCTGAGGAATGGGAGAGAGGGGGGAAAGAGAATAATATGACCAGTATTCCCAGTGCCATTGATATCGCATTAGGGGGGATGGGTGGGACAGCTTTGATTGAGATCGGGAAGACTCTTCCCTACCTTGTCGGGCTTTTCTCTCTTCCCTCTTCCTTCCTCCTCCCCTTCCTCCTTCATGTCTGCGGATGTTTGTCTATAAAAATAAAACACAGAAGAAAAGAAAAAGAGAAAAAGAGCGCGCGCGCAACGATGATAGATAAACTCATTCCGTAAGACAAGAAGCCTCCTAGATGCCCTCGCAAATAATAGAGAGAGAGGGAGAGAAAAGAGAGAAAGAGAAAAAAAAAGAGTTCCTTGGCTAGTAGTATGTGATGAAACAGAAACAATAATGATAATAATGATGATGTTGGACCTTTTTTTTTGGCTTGAATAACGTACCTACCTACCTACCTACCTAAAACATGCTTAACCTATGGGGGATTTGAAGACTGAAGATTGAAGATGAAATATGTTGTAAGACTTGTGACTCTGTTTTTTTATTGTTTCTTGGTCTATCTGTTTATATATATATATATATACCTGTATATATAGGTTACTCTGATCTGGGGTTGGGGGGATGGGGGGGATGGTAGACAAGGCCACGCAACCGGGAACGCATACGGGTATGGTGAGTAGAATAGGAAATTTGGACGGTAAGAAGGTAATACTCGTGTAATGAGTGAATGATACACGATATATACATATTGTTTGGGTAAATTATATAAATTATTTGTGGTTAGGTAGGTAGGTAGGTAAGTAAGTTTGATAGATTACTGCATGTTGGCCTATTTACCAGGAATCCATCACCCCCTTCCCCTCCCCCCCCCCTTTTTGCCCCCTCTATAATCCTACTTCCCGTCACCCACCTCTTCCTCCTTTGGAGGTGGGGTTTACGCAAGTCCAAAACCCGCGATTGAAATGGATCGGAAAAAGCCTTGGGAAATTTTCATCAAATTATCAAATATAAGCTGAGCCAAAGTCATGAATTAGGTAAATATGCCACTCGACTTCTAGCCTCACAAAGTCCTCGTCCGCGACGGGTCCAATATTCCCATCATCTCGTCCTGGTCTTGGAAGAAATTCGAACTACGGCCGTACCCTGGAATGTCCCTGTTAGGCAGGGCCGCGTTTCTCGGCATCATCAATGGCGGCGGCCCCATGTCGATATTAGAAACTGCAGGACCGACGAAACCCGACGGGGAAAGCGGGAGAAAGGGTGAATGGCCACTGCGTCTGAGAGGCGACAGTGGAGGGGGAGGTGGCGGCGGCACGCCGTGGAACCCCGGAGTCCCGTAAACGCCTGTGTTGTCGAAGGGCCAGTTCGAGTCCCCGGCCAAAGTGGTCCCGTTCAGGGGATCGTACTGATCCTGAACCTGGCCGGTTGTCGGCGTTACGCCCTGGTGTTGCTGTTCCCCCGTTGGGAGGTGCGCCAGCTCCGGTGCCGCAATGCTCTGGTCCGTAGTGCTGTTACCGTCATCGTCCGAAATTTTGTCGATCATGCTAAAAAGGTTTCCGGGGCACTCGGCACCGCTCCTGGGTACATCGGCAGGCGAGTCCACATCCGTAGTCTCGCCGCCTTCGTGGTCGGGCCCGAACGCCTCCGCCTCCGAGTTGATGACAGTGTGCCCCGGGAACTCGGTTGCCAAGTAGCTGTTGCGGAACTTGAGGGGAGGCACCTCTGGGATTCCGTCCTCGCCCCCCTTTATCTTCACTTGGTGATGATAATGGTGTCGATGCGGATGATGATCGGTTTCCTTACCCTTACCCTTGCCCTTCTCGCAGTCGCTGCCACTAGTCGCGTGCAGCGTGCCTGATGACGACGAGAAGGTGGGCGACATGGGCGGCGGGTGCATCTTGGGTTTGCGGTAGTCGCCGAAGCCCTTGGCACCGTTCGGGATGATGAAGCGCCGGTCGAAGCGCGAGAGCAGGTACGCCGTCGAAATGGCCAGGTCCGTCACGAAGTTGAAGCAGTAAAAGCATGCACGGCTGTGGTACCAGGCTGGATCGGTCATCGGGCGCGACGCGAAGTTGGTGCCGATGCGGAACCCGGCGCCGAGTGTGGCCACGAGTGCCGTGAAGAGCAGCAGGCACAGCTTAGACCGCCAGCGCCCTGCGCCGAACTTGTCGATGTGATGAGTGCGCGGAAGTAGCGCAGCCAGGAGCACAACGGGGACGGGGAGAAAAGCGAGAAACGCCAAGTATGTGCCAGCAAAGAGCTGGACATCACGGTCGCTCTGCCGGATGCCCTCGTCAAGAGTATAGAAGCTCTGCACCGTCACCGTGATGATCATGATGAGGCAGCATACCACGCAGGCGATCAGGAAGCGGAACACAATCCGCGTTACCTGGTGCCAGCCAAAGCCGGCATGGCACGCCCGCACGATCCGTTGGGCCAAGAATAGGTTAATAACGAAGACCAGCACGCTGCCCGTCTGCGCCAGGATGTTGGCTGCAATAGCCACCTTAATAGACATTGTATTCGACGCCCAGGCCATGCGCACCGCGAGGGCAACACTGCGCAACATGCATAGGACGAATAGCATACCCGAGAACAGGAACTTGAGACCTCTCCGTTTGTTGACCTGGAGGATGGTCATGTGCGCCGCGGCTGAGGTTAGGAATAGGAATACGAGCACCGCTGCTATGGGGTCGTCAACGTCTGGCACCGGTACGCCTCCCACAACAGCTATACTAGACCGATATGGTGGTCCTGTCGGCGGTGCAGCCATCTACGTGTATCAAACTGTTAGCCAAAGCTCTATGCGATATCCGCAGATGTTCCTTTTCTTTTGGTGTCTCGGGAGCAGACACACCAGTGTCGTAAACGGATATTTGCCAAGTTTTCCCAATGTTTCTTGTTCTCTTACAGTTCTCCAAGATGACGTACCATGTTTGGTGTTGCTGCCGGCGTCACAGGTTGTGTTGACTGCGGCAGGATGCCGGGAGAGATCGACGCCGTCCAGTTCCCAGACATGGTTTTTGTCTTTCCTCGAACCCGCCGCCTAGAAAAAAAAAGAAGGCCCCCAGTGACGTAGGTGGGAGCTACACACCTCTCCCCGATATGTATAGTCGTTGTTAGTGATACGCTTAGTGGTGAGCACTGGCACTCACTAGAGCTTGTCGACGGCGTGGAGGGGCGAGGGTGAGGTGTCAGACGAAGATTACACTTGTGTTACTTTCAACGCACGGCACAACGGTGAGGTAGAGAGTGAGTGAGTGAGTGAGAGATAGAGAGCAACGACCTCTTTTCCTTTTCTTTTCCTCCGGGAACATGACGCTATTGAGGATTTGGAGGGAGCTGGGGAGGCCGTAAAAGAGCAGAAGAAATGAGCTCGGCCACATATGGAATCTTCGAGCTGAAGGACTTATATTGCGTTCTCGTCCTTGGCAAGCCATTGCAGTCTGTACCTATATCTACGTGCTCTAAACCTTGAAAGAAGACCGTGTGCCATATTCCGGGCATGACAGCGGCGTGTGTTGGAGTCTATCGAGGTAAAGGGGGGCGGAGAGGTCATGGTGGTTGTGGTCTCGGCGTTCCCCCAAGGCGGGTGCCGAATTCCAACCCCCCTTGGACCAATCACAGAGGCATCATCGGGCGAGGGTTTGGTTACATGACCGACGACCGCTTAGAGTTTCTGCAAGAGACGGCAATCTGTGTGGGTTGTCTGGGCAGAGCTGCATGGATAGACATGTAGGTATCCGCGGTTGTGTTTCGTGAACGAACTTCCGGCCCATCTTCAGCGGTCCCCGACGTATAGAGTGAGAGAGGGGAGGCAAAGAGTGGCGGTTCCATTTACGTGAAGTGGAGTTAGCAGGATGCTCAATGATCTATCTAGACTCACCTATCCTAACCTAGTAGGATCCTGCCCGAACTGACCGTCGGGGGAGATTTACGAGGAGACGGCCTGGACCTGTGTGTGTGTGTGTGTGCCCGTTAAGCTCTCGATGGATGACGGTATGTGTTAGTGGTAGCGGTACTTAAGAATATTAACGATAGGTAGTAGGTCTGGTAGGTAGGTGTTTTAATGTTTAATGTTTTGAGTTTAGGATGTGAAGGATCCCGTCGATGATGAGGTCGTCCGGTCACGCGTCAGCCGTCCTTTTTCCTATTTTCTCATCTTGCGTCTGGTGGCTTGTTGTCGTCAACTGGCACAGCCTACAGCTTCCAGCTTGTGACTCTCTCTCTCTCTCTGGAGGATACGTAGCTATTAAAGAGGTATTGCATGGCATATATATATATATGAGAAAAGAGTCAGCCAAGTCTTACCTAGCTGTCCCCGATAGACAAGATCGAGCATTGCATAAACGATCGCCTGATGATGCCTCATTGGTGCAGCAGGTATAATGGTAATATAAAGACAGGCACAACAGTCAACCCGTTGGTGGTGATGTTGAGGAAGCTCCGTAGGATTGGTCCTCGAAAGGGGAGTCAAGGTGACTAACTAGGTAGTTGACCTTGGTTAGGTATTTAAAATATGCATATGTTGGTACCAATCAGAGGTATTGATGTATGTAGGTAAGCAATACCTAACTTATATAATCTTGCGGGTCCACGGATACTAGGTCCATAGGTATTGGATGGAAGGTACCTAGGTAGCACCTAGTGATTGTGGCTGGTGTGATTCCAATCGTGGCTGAACTTACCTAGTAGGTATGAAAATATGGGGGAGGCCCGTGTTCCGGGATGACGACAACCCCCTGTTCGTCATTTTGCTGCAATCAAATCCCCACATAGCATAGGTAGTACCTAAGTACCTACCTAAGGTTACCTAGCTCCAGCCTCCTGACGACTTTTGCACTTTTTATTTACTTCTTTCCCCTTATGAGTTTTACCACCCTGTGATGATAACAAAGCGGAAATACGATAACTACCTGTCTGCATAGTCAAGATATACGCAAGCGAATAGACCCAGTACCTACCGCCAACCAGTCAATCAAAAGCGATCGAGCAATCTCTGGCAAATCTAACCAGCCCGCCCGCCTGCCTTTACGATTAGGTAGATAGATATAGGTATCACCGATATACACGAGAATACATCAAACACACAACACAATATCTGCACCACCAGCTAAGATGGACTTCTCCGACTCTTTGTATGTCTCTCCCAGACGACAAGCCATAAGCCCACCTCTCGTCGCGGTTGCGCAACAGCAGCGACAGCAATTGGCCTGGCCAATGGTAGTAGCTATACGCAGTTGCTAACACGTGTTCTTGTCCCAGCCGCATCGTCAACCTCGCCGTCGGCGTCATCATGATCCTCGGCGGCATATCGCAGTTCTTCCACTCGGGCTTCCAGTCCATCATAATCGGCGCCTACGTCATCATCTTCGGCGCCGCCGTCGGCCTGCTCGAGTTCCAGATCCCGCCCCAGGTCTCCCGCTACGCCTCCTTCATGTTCTCCTTCATCGGCCGCGGAATATGTACGTGCTGCTCTCCTACCTATCATCAGAAGTTCCCTTCCACCGCTCCCAAGCTGACCCACGCGCACGCACGCGCGCACTTGTAGTCTACATCTTCGTCGGCTCCATCCTCCTGAGCGACCACTGGACGCGCTACGTCGCCGGTGCTATCGTCGGCATCACCGGTGTCGCCTACTGCGCCCTCGAGTTCGTCCCCTCCATCGAGCCCCCTGCCAACATGCGCGAGGCCGACCAGGGCTGGGGCGCCGAGCAGGTATAAAGGAAGCCGCAATCCCCAGCTCGCAAGCGGAATGGAAGCAGACAAAGTGACGGAGGAACAAGAGGAGGAACATAGAGTTTCTCTCTTGGCCCGTGCCGTTGTCGATGACATTGTTATGTCTCGACGTATGTCTATCTATCTGTCATGTCAATTACGGTTCTTCAGTGGAAGGGGGGGGAGGGAAAAGGCGGGAGCGGAAAAAGAGAAGAAAAAAACTAGGAGACGGCGCAATGTGAAATATGAGACAAAAGTCTTTTCATGGTATCAAGTCTAGAATAGAGGAATCCTAAATATACGCCGAGACAAGAAAAAGGGGGAAATGGGAGGAGGAAGGCGGTCGAAAATTTCATGTATGCTATGCCTGTGGTCTATATCATGAAAGGGGGATAGACGACGGGAATGGACGAAAATCAAAGTAGTTCATCTGATATTGATCATGATGGAGATGAACCTGACGAAAACAGAAAAAACCTAGAAAGGATGCCGTATATCTAATCTCAAGTGATTTCTATCGCGGTGCTTGTAGCTACTACTTGAATATAACGGCGTGAAAAAAAAACTCAAGATGTTACTTAAACACACAATTTAAACCTCGATTTATCTACCGAAGCCTGGTGAAACAAGGTCTGAAAGGCACTCAGGGGGGGGGGGGGGGGGGGGGTCAAATGGGGTGGCTACCTTAAGGTAGGTACCGAACCTAGTACCTTAGTAGAAGAGGTGGTGGTGGAATCAACCTACCTGCCTACACACAAAAGTTTATATATCTGCTTGAGGTACCTGATAGAGGGTCTTCAATACCGCCAAGAAGGTCGAGCGAAGTGCTGGCACGCACTCTTGGGTTCGGGGCACCCGAATAGTCAAATAGTCTATGTATCTAACCTAACCTTAGCCCACCATGACCATGGGAAGACCCCGGGTTCGGGAGCATCAATACCTCGCCGGCTTTATTTGAACCGCCCTCCACCTCCCCCCTTTCCTTTTCAACCCTCCTACCGATCTGTCTGTCCATCTGTCAGCCACCTTGGAGAAGCAAGCACGTAATTATTTCTTTGACTGTGATCATCTCATAAGGTAGAGAACTCAGATGGAACTGGACTAGCCTTAGATTTGTTGTGAAAATCCTCACGGTGGGTGGATAGGTAGCAATGCGATATATAAGTATAGTAACTATTCATAGAGACGACCTAAAATAAAAAATAAAAAAAATCTTAAGTCTTAAAATAAAATAAATAAATAAAAATAAAGCAGAATCATTTATCTCGTACTCCAGTGGCACGCATGTTACGCGTCCTGGCAGAGAGGTAGGAGGATAAGTCTCGGGCTTACCTAGTGATCAAATCTCGAGAACGAGCCGGCTTGTCCGGGCTCACAGGGGGGGATAGTGAGTTGAGTCTTCCCTCCTTCCAGCCTACAAAGAATACAACATATTAACGAAGCTCTAGGAACAACAGGTCAGGAGGTTTCTCCGTGCTTGTCATAGAAATAAATGGCGACCAAGTTCCACCGGGACGCTAGCCTACTTATTGTCTTCAGTGACGGGTCCTGATATAGAGCAAAAAAAAAAAAAAAAAAAAAAAAAAAAAAAGAACATGATGCTCCGATATAAGTAGTACATATACGGTAGTATACCGTATTCATGATACCCGAAAAAAGGGGAGAGAGAGAGGGAGAGAGAATATAGGTAGAAGCAGGCAAAAAGTCTAGAAAAGAAAATTGTGGCCCCTCACCATTATACATGAATAAATATCGATTCGATCCTCCCAAAACGAAACTTTGGAAACCTCAATTCCCATCTCTCAGCTATCCCACTTAGTAAACAAAAATTTCACAAAGATAAAAAAAAAAGGTAGAATCTTAAATCGATCTTGGCCCCCTCCCTTCTTTTTGAAATCCAAAGAATCCCATCAACCAGAGTTATTTCCTCCCCTGCTACCCCTTCCTTATCTCCCTCCATGTCTCTTGTTCAACATGGAATCAACACACTACATCACACACCCGCCATACTCATCATTACCCACCTACTACTAGATCCAACTTCCAATCAACATCACCTTCCACAAGTTAGAAATCAAAAGTCACCCCACCCAGAAACCCCCCCGCAAATGTTAAGATTTTTAGTTTGAAATTTTCCGTCAGTATAAATAGACTATGCCATATGCTACTTTGTTGATTTCCCGTTCCCTTTCCATTTCCCTTCCCTTGAACCCGTGTATAATTGTCTTTCAGAACCCTCGACCTAACCATAGAATACCCACATGGTGCCAACTCCTCCAAGTATAATGTTAAATAAACAACAAATTCCTTGACATAAAGACTCCCCCAAAACTCTCCCCTTCCTACCCCCCCACCCCCAATCCTTTCTTAGCCTATCCATTGACACCCATCAGTTCTGGCATTGAGGAATTCCGTTGTATCACCGAATGTATGCCATATCTCTAATTTCCATATCATCTCTGTACCCTTTCCCTAAATTGACGCCGCCATACAGTCTTTAGACCTTTTTGAAACCGTCCCTTATTTCCGATTTGCCCATTGAGATTGCCAAGGTAAATTGTTGTTGAATTAGGATTAGTGGAGACAAGTCTAGTCCCCTAAAGCGGCCAGCTCCCGCTCCTTTGCCGCCAGCATCTCACGCATCCGTTCGGCTTCTTGCTGAAGTATTGCTCGTCTGTCGGCCTTGGACCTCTCACTCTCTACTGTTGTTTCTCTCGAGTGCATACTGGGCAACATGCTTGACGTGATCGAGAACGGACCTGGGCTGGGGGCGGACATTAGGCTCGTCGCCGGAGAACGAAGTCGTAGTGATTCGGGCCCGTCGTCGATTGCGCTATAATTCTGATTTGATGTCGAAGGTGGATTGAGGATGGATTTTATCGACGATAGCCTTTTAGATCCGTCTTGGCCCGAATCGCTAGGAGGTATTTCCGAGTCTGTCGCCGAAAAGGAACGTTTCCGTCTCGAAGGGGAAAGGAACGAAGCAGGGGATAGAGAGGACTGACGATCACTCATGACTGAGATGGAGGTCAGCGGCGCTAATCGATTGTCGTTGGTGAGCGAATCACGGAGATCGAGAGGATGTGTTGCGTGAGTTGTGTGATATGCCATCAAATCCGTAGGTGGTAACGGTGTTGATCCTTGGCCGGACCGGATAGGCTCCGGGAGTAGTGTTAGGGGGTGGTTAGATCTTCGCCGAAAGCCTAGGTTGACGGATCCGTCATCGTTCAGACTACCTCGTTCCATCTCGGATTCGGCGTACTGGCTTTGCTGTTCTACCGAATCGATCGTCATGATGTCCTCCGATGTAGCAATCGTTCCGGCTTCTCCGTGTCCTGCCGGTATCACCCGTTTCCTCCGCTTGATCACCGATTTCTTCATAGTCACTGGCCGATGAACTCCGTGAAGTTTGTGGTATAGCCCTAACGAACTTTTAGCAACCAACCTCCCCATGTTTGCCTATTATACGTACCACAGGCGTTGCAGATAGTATGTCCGGCCTCATCGCGACGCCATAGTGGAGTTATCGTAGTACCACAGTTCTGGCAGGCGATAACGACAGTCGTGTTCTGTCCATGACCCTGGCTCTGCTGCGCATTGATATCGATCGGAGTCGGCCCCTCTTCTGAGATGCTATCATAACCTCTATTGGCCGCCTGATTCTGAAGCTGAGCGCTTTTGGCCACGCGATTATTGTAAGCAGGGCAACCACTGCAACCTTCGGCGCCACCCGTGCCGTTACATCGTCCTCCACCGGGGCAGGATCCAGTGGGGGTCTGGTCCGCCGCAACGTAAGTGGCACCGGGGACGTTCGCGGAGGCGGCCTGAGAGGAACACGAGGGCGCCGTCTTCTCGGGAGTCTTATTCGGGGTGGTGGCGACCAGGGCTGGAGGGCGCTTCAGATTCGTCGGGCGGGACGAGTTGCGCGCCTTCAAATACAGCCCACAGGCATTGCATATGGTAGCGCCTTGCGGCGAGCGCCTCCAGAGAGGCGTTCTCGTGGTGCCACAATTACTGTTCCTTTGTTAGCTGAGATTTGTAAGAAGGCAGAAAGCCCATCTCACCTGCACACCTGGCCACTTGGATTGGAGGTAGGGCTAGACTTGAAACTGGTCGGGGTCTCTTGATGGATGGCACCGAATGGAGAGGGGCTTTTGGAATGGGCTCGGTCGGATCCATGTATCGAGGGACTGGGGGCATCTGAGGATTCGGCGAAACTGTGAGCAGCTGGGCTCCTCGAGCCAACGGAAGAGGTGGTTTTATGGATGACCATGATAGGATCGGGCAGCTGGGTGGTCTCTCTTTCAATTCCGGGACGTGAAGGAAGGGCGGTTCTCACGGAGCCGGAGTCTTCTCTGAGAAGTTTGGAGTGCGAAGATGGCGCTATCTCCATGATAGCCATCATGGCCCGACCCTCTTCGCAAAGACCGGACACAGTACCTATTCGCAACAGACTCCCGGGGCTTGGCGGGTGAGCTATGCCTCTGTGGTCAGGTTACAGGGACATGGGGGCTCGTATTTTTGGAACAGATCGCAAAGGTGTATGTGTATTGTATTGGTAGTATATAACCAGGGCGCTGGGTGATGTTTCTGCTTCTTTTTTCTTTTCTTACTTCTTCTGTCTCTGGTTTCTTTCTTGTTCTCTCGGTCTCTTGATCTCCTGATCAGATATCACGGGATTCCTCTTCTGTCAATGATAAATGCCAATTGTGGCTTGGGGATGAGTTGGGAACAGGAGGGAGAGGGGAGAGCGGAGAGGAGAGCGGAGGCGAGAAGAGACAGGTGACAAGAGACAGGAGACAAGAGAGAAGCAAGAGAGTGCGAGAGAAAGAGGGAAGTTGGTTGCGGGATCCAGATCTGATTAGGATGGATATGACTAGGATGAAAATCCGGGGTTTCGAGAGGTAGTACCTAGTATCTCGAATGACGAGGGTCGGACGGTGGGTGGAGTGATGTGGTACGGTCTTGCTATGTCTGGGCCTAGAATGGGGGCGTGTGTATGATGTGTTGTTTGGTTTTTAATGTGTGACCGTGACCCATGTGCTGCTGGAGCTGGAGCAGGAGCTGGAGCCGGAGCTGGAGCCAGTGCTGGGGCCGGTGCTGATGCTGGGTGATGCTGGGTGATATTTGGTGGTGGTGGTGGTGATGATGATGATGGTAGTACCTAGTGGTAGTCAAGCCCAACTCCGCCACTTTTTTCTTTTCTTTTCTTTTCTTTTCTTTTTCTTTTCTTCCGTCTCTTCCTTTCCCCTTCCCTTCTCTTTTCAGTGATGACACAAGGACGGTATATGTTCACCGAGAGACCTTGAAGGGGGGGGGGGGGGGGGGGGAGGGAAAGGTGGGCAAAGCCGTAGGAAAGAGAAAAGCCGTGCAGCACCTAAGTACTAACACCTATCTAGGTAGTATAGCAATAGTAGAATACCTAGGTACTTCATAAGATGGGACTAGACCAGAGTGGATGGCAAGTGAGAGAGTGTCTGTGTGGTGTAGGTGGATCGCAGAAAAAGGGGAGAGAATGGTACTAGTAATGGAAAGAAACGAACAACAACAAGAGAAACACGCCGATGATGCTAATGGTAATGTTGATGGTGATGATGATGGTAGTAGTGGTGGTGGTGGTGAAATAGAAGATGTTCGCTCTCTCTTTCTTCTTCCCGTCACTACTTTTCTCTTTCTCTCTTCCTCTCTCTCTCTTTCTCTCTACCTACACACACTGTTGAAGCGGAAGAAGAAAATGAGAGAGTCGGGACTCGGGGATACGATACGAGAGGGTCCAGAATACGGTAGAAGCAAGTACTAGGTACCTAAGGTTAGTAGGATTTGCTGGGTTGGAGGTGAACGAAAACCACCAAGTTTCCACTTCCCACACTTCCCCTAGTGTAAGGGCCACCTACCTAGGCCACCTGGGCCACCTGGACCACCTGGACCGCTACCTACCTAGGTACTTACTACCTAAGCCTGAGCCCGGAGTCGGCGCGCCGGCTGAATCAATCTGATTATTATTTGCTGCCTGATGATTGGCCCTACCCGCCTAATATGCAACAAGGTTTCTTCTTAGTCAGTCACTATATATGTACGTCCATCCTAGTGTATTAACTGACGTATATGTACTGTACACCTATTCTGCATAAGGCATAAACCTAATACTGTACTGGCTGTACCGGCCATCGGTCTTTTTTTTTTTTCTGCCATCACATCATTGATCTGTAATCTCCGCTTTCCAATTGGTCTTTCACTAGTGACCCGTCATATGCATCTTCGACGGAGCGGTCTGCAAGGAGTTGGGAAGAGAAAAATAGAAAAGAGGAAAAGGGGGGAGGTTACAGATGACCAGGGGTATGAAAAGTTGACCAGGGGGTCTAAAAAGTGGGCGCCCTGCTTTCTGACATAAACATCCGATTTTTAAACCTTTTAACCAGTTAAGCTTAAACTTAGCTTACGTTTAACTTAAACTTTAACTTTTAAATAAAGTTAATATAGTTATTATATAGTTTTTAAATTAAATAGCAAGTAATAATGCATTATATTACATTATAAAAAAACAATAAATAATAAAATAAATGTAAATGTTAAGCATATATTTAACGTGTATTAAATATATATTAAACGTATATTATAAATAATCAGCGTAAATGTTTAATAAAAGTTTATTATTATATTATGTTAAAAAAATTTAAATATACTACGTTAAATTTAAACCGGCTATATATTTAACGTAAAGTATTAATAGTATGCAAAAAAAAACTAATATTAAAAGTAGTAAAAAAAAGCTTAATAAAATTATTAGTTTAAATAACATAAATAACGCTTAATTTAAATTAAGTATTAAGTAATTTTGCGTTTAATAGTAATATTATATAATATAAATTATTGTTTTAAATGCAATAAAATAAAAAATAAAATCTTTTTTTGCGTTTTTTTAATTTTTTTTTTTTTTTAAGTTAAAAATAAATTTTTTTTTACTTTACGTTAAACGTTAATTAAATAGTTAAATAGCTAATAATATAAAATAAATAATTATTTTATTTTATTTTTTTTTACTTACTTTAAATTTAATTTACGTTTAATTTATTTTTACTTGCTACTATTTAATTATTATTTACTGCTTAAGCACTATTTATAAAAGTTACAATATTTAATTAAAATTAAGTTTTATATAATAAATATTATATTTAACTTACGTTAAATATATGCTAATTAATAACTTAATTAATTTAACAGTTTAATTAGTTATTAATTTTTATTTGCAATTTAAATATTTTTATAATAAGTTAACTTTTAATTAAACTTATAATAAACTTATATTAAATTATAAATTTAAACTTAATTTTTAATAATAACACGACTAATTAAGTTTTAATATATATAAATTATTAATTTATTTTTTATATTAAGTATATATTAACTTTATATTTAACTTAATAAACGCGTATAATTGCTAGTTATAATTTTATTTAAGTTATACGTGCTAAAAACGCTTATAATTTTAATTTATATTTACTTTTTACCGCTTTTACGTTAAAATATTAATTAATAATATAATATTTTTTAATTATTATAAAGTAGTTTTAAAATATAACAGTAACGTGTAAGTTAACTTTACGTTTAATTTATATTTAATATAAACTAACTAATAATAATTACATAGTAAAAATAAAGCTTAATATAAGCATTATATATAAAATTATTTTTAAAAATAACAATTTAATACGTTAAGTATAAGTTAAATAAAAAATAAGTTTAATTTTATTAATATTAAAAATATATACGCAATTATTATATTAATATTAATAAGTTTTTTATATTTATTTTACGTTAACTTTACGCTTATATAATTTAATTAAAAATATAGTTGCAATTAATATTTTAACTAATAAAGTCGTTAATAGTAGTTTATATAATTACTTTATATTTAATATACGTTAAAACGCTAATAAATTAATTAAAAATGCAATATATTATAAAAATAAGTGTTAAAAAAAGTTAGCATAATGCTAACTTTATTAATAAACTAAAGTTTAACTTACGTTTAATATATACATTACGTACATTTAATTAATATTATATAGTTACGGCTTTATTAACTTTATTATCGCTTATATTAATTTAATTGCTAATATATTTAAATAATTTGCGTATATTTAACGTTTTTTTAATATATATTTAACGTAAACTAACTATTTTTTAACCGCAACAACTTAACTTTTTATACAGTTTATAAAGTACGCTTTTACTATTAAATAAGTTTACTTTATACTTAACTTATCTTTTTTACTTAATGTTATTAATATAAAAAAAAAATAAGTAAAAAAAGCGCAGCTTTTTTTATTTATACGGCAAAATTAAAAAATAGCTTTAATAGTAATATTAACGACAATTTTTTTAAAAATTTTAAAATTAATAATTTTTTTTAGCTTAAAAAAACCGTATTTATTAAACTTATATTAAACGCACGTTTAAACATATATATTTAAAATTTAATATAAGTTTAATTTACGCTTATTTTTATTAATATTAAAAATAAAGTATTAAAAAGCTTTATTATTATTAATAAAGTAATTAATTTATTATAATGTTTAATTAATAAATTAAATTAATGCTTAGTTTACGTTAAATATA